>VZRJ01012130.1:426488-449682 GCA_013397565.1 Ptilonorhynchus violaceus | reverse complement strand
GAGAAATGCCTGAGCTTCTCTGGCACCACAAAAGGGACAGCGGAGAAGGCCCCAGAGCATGGGCAGAGATGGGAGACAGGAGCCTCCTGAAGGGTCTCCTTGCGGGGCAGAGAGGGGAGTCAGAGGCCTCGTGAAGGGTCTCCTTGTGGGCAGAGAGGGGAGACGGGCCTTCTGAAGGTGCTCCTTGCAGTCCAGAAAGTGACTGACCTCAGCTGCCTTCCACACGTGCCTCCCCCTTCACTCCCCCCATTCCAGGAGAATTTCCGCTTGCACCCTGCCAGCCCCCAGTCAGCTGGACTCAAGCTGGCACAGTGTACCTGCAGGAGGCAGTCAGGGAAGGAGGAACTGGCTGGGAGCCCTCAGTGGTTCTGAGGCCTGTGCACCCTCTGCGCCGGACACGTCTCAGCACTGCCAGAGCAGGGCCAGGGTCCTGCTGAAGGCTGCAAGCTGGGCCAAGTGTGCGAGTACAGCAGTCTGTGGTGCCCGCCTGTTGCCTGGTGAGGACAACAAACACCCCGAAGGGGGAANCTGGTGAGGACAACAAACACCCCGAAGGGGGAAGGCCCCTGCTGCGCGGCGTGTTAGTCATCATTTGATGGTATTAAACCCCCCAGCTTGTCAGGTCCTGTGGTGAGTCTGGTGCCCCTGGGCCTTCTCCAGGTGGAACTGTCCCAGCTCTCTCAGGTTTTTTTAATGGGAGAGATGCTCCAGTTCCTTCACCATGTGTGTGGCCCTTCCCTGGACTCTCTCCAGTAGCTCCTTGTCTCTCTTGGACTGGAGAGCCCAGAGCTGGGCACACAGAGGTGTGGCCTCACCAGGCAGAGGAGAGGGCAGGTTATCTCCCTGTAACCTGGGTCGAGTTACAGGCAGCTGTTACTGGTTACTGCCCTGGCAGGGCACTGCTGGCCCATGTTCTCTGGGGCCTTTCCGGCTGAGCCACTGTTGGTTCATGGGCTTATTCCTCTCCAGGTGCAGCGTTTGGCATCTCCTTTTATTAAATTGCATGAGGTTCCTGTTGGGCCCTTTCTCCAGCCATTTAAATTAAACTATTAAAACCTGTTAAAATTCGTTTTGGAAAATACAAGTGATAAGGCAATAGTAAGAATGTCTAGATTAAAAGGTACAGTAAGGTGGGGAAATACTATCTTTTCCTTCAAGGGAGACCAGTGGAAAGAGGAACAGGAAGGAAGAATTTACTTTTCATTCTTACAGGCAAAGTGGTGAAGGAGTTTGGGATCCAGTTGTATTCTCTGCAGGGTGAAACAAAACAATTGTACTGTATACAATTATACTGTAAAAGAGAGTATATCATTACTCTCTTTCACACTGCTCCTGACTTTGAGAGGTTTTTTTCACCTCACCTTTTGCCTTCAGAAGTCACAGATATCTCTAAATTGGACACTGGACCTCCTGCATAAGTACCTTCCTTAGAACACTCCTCCTTCTTCTGCTGAACTGAAAATAGAAGACAGTTGATTATTGCCGAGATGCCATTGGGTCTTTCGTTACGGGATGACAGAAACTCACTGAACCCTACACTCCTAGAAAAAAGACTGAGATGCTATCTCAGTCAGTCACAACATGTGTGTTGTACCAGCTGCTATTCCTGAATGTTACGCCTGCAGTTTGAGTGACATTTGTTTTAAATCCAGTAGTAACTAGCTTTTCAGTAAACAAAACCTAGTTTTGCTCTGGTTCTGTATATAAGAGCTAGCAGTCCAGACACACAACAGCAAAGGTGTTCTGCACCTTTGTGAGTGATTCACAAAGTGAGGATCACTCCCCCGTAGTCAGAACTGATGCACACAGGAAGTACTGTGTTTAGAAAAGCTATTAAGAATTATCAAATAATATATTTAATAAGATAAATATAGATAGATAAATATTTAGGTATCTATAGATAGGTACATAGATAGATATATAGATACATGGGTAGTGCAATCTTTGATGAGTGAGACTGTCTTCACTAATAAAATTGTGCATTTTTTCTTAAGAAGCAGCACCAGAATTTGATCATCTAAATGCAGATAATACTTGAGACAAGGCATTTTTAACCTACTACCTAAATGGCAATAAAAGCAGCCTGTGTCCTGCAGGATTTTACATTGAGGCAGCAAATTTGTCTCGAGTCATTTAAAATTAAAGCACACCTTTTGCAATAAAGATTTAATGTTAAAGATTATAGAACTCCGGGTAGCTTGGTGACAGTTAATAATAGACAGGGTGACTTAAAAACATTTTTTTCTTAAAATCTAGGATGTTACTTTTTGATTGGTGAAGATTTTTATGGGAGGTTCAAAGAAGAGGTTTAGCCCCACCCAATAGATGTATATTCAGTCTTCAGATCCTCCCATTCTTGTATCCTTTTGCAGCTGCAATTTATACAAATTAATACTGATAAATGCAATGCACATCAGTGATCCTATAGCATCTGAGTCATTCTGCAGTCTATAGCCTATAGTGAATTCTCAAACTAGGCTTACAGTTTACCGTGTATTTTACCATATATTTTGAAGTTTAAACTTCATGAAAACAAACCTGAATGATACTGACTGACAACTGACATTTTAAAGCATTGTTATACATACTGAGTGATTTAGGCAGGCTTAAGCTTGAAACCAGATCTTTTTCAAAATCATAGAATCATAGAATGTTAAGGGTTGGACAGGACCTTAAAGACCATCTAGTAGCAACCCCACTGCCATGGGCAGGGACACCTTCCACTAGATGAGGTTGCTCAAGGCCTTATCCAACCTAAGAATAAACATCTACCTGGAGTAGTGCTCTACATCTCTGGAATGTTCTTGCTTCAGAAAAAAATCTCATCAAATTTCAAAGTTGATTTCTGAAAAGAATTTAGATAATGTATAGAAGTCACTGACTTAAAATTTGGCATGCATCACATGAAAACACATACTTGATCTCTCACTGAAGGATATAATAACAATGTCTTAGAGAACTACAAGACCATTTATTATCTGTATTCCAAGAATGTTGCATCTGAGTATGAAGGTGCCTTCTGCATGAGCAATAACCTCATAATAGGAAACTGCATCACTTGACACATGCAAATGTACTGTATCAATTTGGAATGACTTACAACTGACTTTTTGTATTGTCCTGGAGCTGCAAGCAGAATGTTGCAGCTGACAATAAGGAAAAAAGAAATCATCATCACCTTATCATGGTATCTCAAAATTAATTTAATTGCTTTGCTTGTCTGTCTTGTCAGAACCTTGTCATTTAGCTAGTATGTAAAAAATACCAGATACTTTAAGAAAGGCGTGAGAGCAAGCTTTGAAAAGAAGGGCAAGAAGGGAAAACCCAGGAAGTACTTTTGGGTACTAAAAGCAGCTGCTGAAGGAAACCTCTAATTATTATATTTTTCATTATCAGAAAGATAACTTTTTCTTATCCTTTTAAAATATTCTGTACAAGTTTTATACAATCAACAGGGGAAACTGAAACCAATCATGAGGGGGATTAGGGTAAAAAATTAGGATGAAATGTATCACAATAGTGAAAAGGAACTTTCTCTCTTTGTTAGTTTAAAGGATAATCAATGACACTTGTAACAAAAATGCATTAACATTTGGGGATTAATTAAATTGTTCTTAATGTTTTAAAATATTTGAAAAACAGTTTGTAACAGTAGAGTGCATTGAATGTAAGCATATTCCTGCAGGGGATTTCAGCTCAATATTTCAGCCGCAATATTGTATTACCACGTGAGACAGTATGTTAAAATGAATGCATCCCAAAATGAGTCTGCCAGGTCTGCTTTTATTATTGTAATTGAACAAAAAAGAAAAAGAGAGAGCCATCAAAAGTGGTCCAAATAAAAGGTATTTTTTTAATGGAAGTTTTTTACAAAAGATTTTTAAAAATATAGGTTTTAGTCTGACAGTGTCCCTTTCAGTTTGTGAGATCAGGCAAAAAAACTTCTTACACCTACACATCCTTCATACTGCCCTGAAGGGTGGCAATTGGTAAGATAAGTAGATCTCCATTTGCAAAAATAATGTTTTTCCCACTTTTGATTCTCCAGAAGTTTAAGAGAAAGTAATCATCTATCTGATTGAAATATTACATTTAACTTTTCTTCACCAAGCAGAGAACGTTATAAAAGAAATTCAGAGAGCACTATTATTCTTTTCACAATGGGCTATGAAGAAAAAACTAAAACTGATCTACACAAGTCATATGAAGTAATACAAATAACTTGTATCTTAGACACATTTAATTCAATAAACCTACTGTCAAGTTACAACAAAGAAACTCTTTCTAGCTGTAAGAGAGGCCTAGCATCTATTCAGGGTAATGGCTGCCTTATCGAGCAATCAGATAATATTAAATCCTCTTGCTAGAGCCTTAAATTGTTTCTCAGAGAAACTCAAAACAGTTTGTCATATGTATAGCAAGCAACATGTATAATAGTCAAATCACAGTGTACTTGGTGCATGAAGAAAATTTATGTGTGGACAGATAAAAATCTAAAAAATATGTGTTTATCATTGAGGATTACCCAGTCTTTAAGGCCTTATTTCATGGCATTAGGCTGCAATGCTTATCTAATTTAAATGTGATGAAATATTTTGGTGAGGACAGCAATGAGAACTAGTTGGATCCCTCTGTTTTTTCTTACGTATGTGTCTGGAAATATTTTACCATTTTCCTCTTCATAGAGAAAAACTGCAAAGCCTTCTATCTTCACTGATTTCGCTGGCATCTTCAGGTGACCCAATGCCTAACAATGTAAGTTAATTATGCAGACAACATATTCTCAGTGGTGCATCTGTATCCTAAACCACTGACCAGATGGTAATACAGTTCTAGTGTTTTGACTGAAAAGGTACTTTCCTGAGGCCCTTATTTTCCCCTTCCATTATGTTAGTAACACTGCTAGGTATTAGTTCAATTCTTTCAGTGACATAATTTACTGATTCAGGTTGAAAAAACAACCTTTAAATATAACAAGAGGTTTCTTCCTCACCCATATTATGTTGTTGATTTGTATGTCAGAACAGTGGCAGGGTTTTCTCGTAACACTTTTACACAAAGTGTTGGATTGCTTGTAACTATAACCTAAAATATCAAGTGATAACCCAAGACATATATATATATATATATAGTATCACAGGCTGTCTTCGAATTGTCCCTCGCAGCTGAAGGACACATGATTGTTAATCAAAGTTGGCAGATTAGCCTGATGGAGAAAGGTTTCTTTTATATTTGTAGCTGGCTTCAGTGTTAATTTTTTGTGTCATGGTTTTCTGAATCTGAAACCATTTTTGTCTAGAATAGAGACAAAAATGCTGTATTTTAATAAGTTTTGACAGAAATACAAGATTCTTGTGTTCTCTAGAGCTGCCCTCCTAGACGAATACCTAGAAGAAAGGTGCAAGGCAAGCCTAGCTTCCTCAAGAAATGTGGTAAATTCATGTCCTGACACTCCTTTATATGGTTCAGCAGAGTTGGCTTTTGTCCTGCCATTTCAGGGATGGTCTCCTTCCCAGCTCTGTCGGCATTCCTTCTGCTGAGAAGAGCTGCTGGGTAGGAGATAACAGCATCTTCCATGCTTTTTGCAGCATCTCTTGGAGATGCAAGTGATCCTTCACTTTTCCAGGTCCTGCTTTCCTAAACAAATTGATTAATCCCAAGATTTTCTGAGAAATACTTTGTTTTCTGCAACATTTCTGAAATTCCTGGTGAGAAATAAATTTGTCTGACTTTGTTAGACTGAAGTCTAAGGTAATGGAGAAAGAGACATGAGGGATTTAAACCATGTGTGAAACTTAGAATTGCCAGAAAAGATGCTGAGACACCCTAAGAAATTCTTCAGTCCTTTTAATAATCTGAATGTTACTGATAAATTTTACAACTGGTAAATAGAAGTGTTATGTCTAAACTCTGGTGATTTAGTGCTTCCCCTTTCATTGTGTTGTAAAAATGTCCTTCACGTCAGCTTTAAGTTTGCAGTTCTCTTGTGTCTCCTACACATGTGCTAGATTTCATTGCCAAAAGACCATGAATGGTTGAAAAACGTCTATGGCTGGTCAGGATTGTATATATATTGCTTACATATAAAAAATTATTTATCTTAGCTATAAAACAGACATAATTTTTACTTTTGTGGATGTATCTAAGTTAGACACTCTCTACTTCATATGCATTCCAATGATGAAATAACAGTTGCATGCAATTAATTCACAAATTTCAGCTTATTTCTTTAAAATTATAATATTAAAAAATAATTTAACATTTCAGACACAGTGTAAAAAATTCCAAATGGGCATGCCTCTGTTTACTACAGCCTGTTGGGAGGCAACAGCCTTCATCATGCTGTCCTTTTAAAGAGGAGTTTATATTCTGTGTGATCTTAATCATTGTAGGAATTGGTACATCTAAAGAAAAAGACAAATAATTCTATAACTCTACATCTCCCTTAACTGTTCTCCAAATGAATGCACAGTCACTGAGTTACTTTCATGAAGGACTTCCCATCATTAATACATGACTCCGAAAGGAAGAATTTAACACAGGCGTAGCACAGAGTGTTTTCAGAAAGAGCTAGTATGGAAAGTGACAGCAGGAACCTTCTCAGTGCCCTAAGCAGTGTTGTACAGTGCAGGAAGTGTCTGGATTCTCCTTGTGATTGCTGTACCATTTAAAGATTCCTCTTCTCTGGGTCATAAAAGAAATACAGCATTTGTACAGTAAAATAATTTTCATCTGATAGCTTGACTCTTTTTTTTGTAATGGATGCAGGAATGTAGTTCATTAGATTAAACCTGTTTAAGATATTACACTATCTCATACAGCTCTCAGGTCTGGTGCTAGTCCAGCTGCAGAAGAGCTGTTTTCTTTGGCATGTCATAAAAGAACGTGTCCTTTTCTTATTGCTTTTCTATGTTTTTTTGACTATGGTGAGGATTGAACTATTCTTCCAAGTACATCTTGACTTATAATTTAAATGCAGTGCTTCGTTTATTCAGCAGGGGTCATCAAAGGTCTGGATTTTCTTTGTCTACTGAGGGAACTGAATGATGACATTTCACAGCTTTCTTCAGGACTAGGCATCTGGAAATGTTTGTGTACCCTCTTACAGCTCTATTGCTCAGTCTGTTACAACTACAGAATGCATTCTGAAGACTTATTTCAAATATTTAAGACCACAGTGTTTGCTTTGGCAAACAACTTAGAGAGAAATAATAGTGCATAAAAAAGACTCTTGGACTAAGTGAATAGTTTAAATGAAACTATTAGCAATTGCGGGAGCCATAACAGTTTTTGTCACTTGAAAATATTTGTAAAAGCAAATATAGGATAAAGTGGCAAAACTTGCATTAGGTACAAATCTGGTCTTGTTCTGAATTCTGGACTGTTTTGACAGCAGACAAATCACATTTCAGATCTGACTGCATTATAATGTCTCACAAAGGCAGCAATAAGGAAGAAATTGGATACACATTTTTCTAATGAAACACTTCTAGTAACTACTTTTCCAGCATTGGGTGAAATCTGTACTGCTGGGGATAAACGAAGCAGTTTGAACATCAGTATGACTCATGTTATCTGTAGGCTTGTGTCACTAAAACACTATAAGAAGTACCTGTTGTCCTGAACAAAACTTACTGATGCTGAATTATCAGATCAAGTATGTCAATGTACTTGACTTTTGGAGACTTTTGGACATAAACTGAAAACAGTTAAACTCACTTTGCCAGGTATTTTAGGATCTATTTCCTAATCCAAGCCTGACAACAGAGTCAGTGAGAGCTAAGTGCTGGGTGGCAACAGCAAAACCGACAGCTTCAGCTGCACAGACTGAGTGTAAGGTGCTTTTCGCACTGTTTCTGCTAGTGAATAATGGCAGTTCCCTACCCCAAGAGTCTGTTGCACAGAAAATTATTTCTAAAAGGCTAGATAGTCAGGTAGTGTATTTGAAACACGTGTATTAGAATGTCAGGTAGATAAATGATTCTGCCAGACCACAGTTCAGGCAATAATAAATGTCCTGGTATTACTCTGTCATGCCTAAACGTCTGCGGTAACCTCATTTCTGCTCTAAACTTTGCTATTCCTTCCCGTGGTAGGTGTATTTAGTGATCACCTCACTTCCATTAGACTAAATACCAAACCTGTGACACATGGATTTGTCTCTTTCCACAGGACCTCTAAGTTCTCTGTAAAGTGTACCTTCCACCCAAGACATTAGCCACCTTCAAAATTTCCACACTTCTAAAGCATCCAGTTCCATGAGCAGTAAATCACTGTTTCCTACAGTTTCTGTTTCATGCTTGCATTATTCTGTATCTTGGAATAGATGCACTCATATTAAAATTTGTCCTAGAATGAGAATTTTTCTCTGTGTGTTTTCAGCTTGTACAGGCAAACTGCATTCATGCTGCATCCTTTCAGTGAGTCACTGGAGCACTGATTTGTTTTCTTTTTTTTGCTCGATTTCAAGTGCATCTGCAAGAGCTATTATATTGGTACTTGTGTCACATTTGTTTGAAACTGACCAGTGGCATTCAAAAATGTTCAGGAGAGACGTGACTGACACAAACATTTTGACGTAGCTAGGTTAGAAAGGTAACACAAACTGTTGCCTTTACTCCCAGAAAAATTCCTTAGGAAAGAGACATCTAACACAGCTACACCGTTGCTTGAGAGAGAATTTTTACACTCATTTTTTTGCACTTCTGTGCTCTTGTTTGTAACACGTTCATGGCAATTACCATATAAATGCTTGCCACTTTAGGTTTCTTATGTCCTTATCTAGGTCTTTATATACATCTTTGTCTACATGTATTTCTAAAATCTTCAAATACTCTTATGATAAGAAGCTTGATAGGGGAAAAGAAATTGTTAAAATAGTAAGATAAGAGAGTCATGTGTAAAAGAATACTTAAAATATGGAAAAAACCAACAAAAATACTCTTTCTTAACACAATTTCCATATGTTCTGTATGTTCTGTAAGTTGCCTTATGGCCTTTTTTTGCATCTCAAAAGGATTACATACTCTAACATACCCTGATTTACCAAAAATACATATCTGATTTGCCAAGGTGGTCATGATGGGCTCAAGGTAACCAGACAGAAAATGTACATACTTTGGCTGAGATTAATGCAGCAGTATTGATTTAAACTGACTAATTAACCATTCCTAACTCAATAAAGGATTTGTAGGTCTGTTCAATTAACAATATTAACTGTTTGTTTCCAGAAAGCATTTATTTAATAGACTAGGCCAAGAGTAAGAGAGCTGAAGCGGAAAACAGCAGTGATTGAAATGTCGACACGGATACACTTCTTTTTTGAGATCAATTTCAATACCTTTTCCCACAGACAATCCCTTTGTTGGAAAGAAATGAAATATAATTTAAATTAAAAATTAGACACTCTCTGATTATAATTTCATTTGTCTTAGTATGAAATGTGTGTCATCAGAGATATAAGCAAGAAGGTGTTAAGCGAATACAGTCTCTGTTACTGAGTAGCATGTCATAAAACACATTCAATGTGTATGAGGTGTATGAGGATACCCTAAAAATTTCCCATCTGCTCTGATCTTTAGCTGTGCTGAATTTGCCTCTTATTTTATATATGTATATATATGTATACACACACACTCTCATGGCAACTGTATATATGGTAGTAATACAGTCACTTGCTCCCAAACAGGAAAGCACTAATTAATGTATATTTCATGCCTTTAACGGTCTAGAGTTTGTGGTCACCTTCTTTGATGCTATTGATAGTCAATAGCATCTTTTGTAAGCTTGAGTGTTTTCAACAGTAACCCTGAGAGAAGACTAGTGGACTCCTCCAAAACCACACCCAGGAAAAAATGTTTTGCCAGCAGTTTCTTACCTGGTTTTATCTCACAGATCTCAGAATTGTTACTTGGCAACACTGAGGAAAATGCTCGAGTGGTGTCAATACTCCTCATACACTTATCAAGCAATTTTGCCTCTTGAGGAAAAATTGTAGCAAATAGGTATGTGAAGCCTCTTCTAGTTAACTTTTTGTAAGCAGGCCTTGCTCGGCTCAGCTATGAAAAGTAATTGATTAAAAATTTACTTTTTTTTGCAACTTTCAGTTGTGGCAGTTGGGATACGCAGGTGGCCATGAGCTATTGGTACATCTGCACTCATCTCAGATCTTAGCCAGCTTCATTTTATACCCTAAGAAGTTCTATAGATAAGGAGCTGATATGCACACATGCCAGGCTGCAGCATCAAGCTCACCAAGTTTACCACAGTGTCAGACTTCAGTGAAACCAAAGCTGTGTTACATCATTTAACAGATATGTCTGTCAAACTTGGGTTATACTGTCTGACTTCTCTTGGACCTAAGGAAGCTTAAACTAAATTCTTTCACATTCTTTTCACACTATGGAAAAACATTTCTCAGAATCAGAAATGTCATGGATGATATTCTTTCTCTGAGCCTAGTTGCACAATATTCTTGATGGTCATTTTCAATGAAGTATTCCCTCCTCACCTCTTTTTATATTCAATTTAGAGAAGAATGGCAACTAATAGAAAGAAATTTCTTTTAGCAAAGAAAGAATTTCATATTACTGTTTGGAACCATCTTTGAGACAAATAACTTGGAAAAACGAATTGAATTTCTATCTGTCTCCCATAATTATCTTAAACACTGTTAAGATCACCAAAGCATTTTGCCCACTATGGCAAAGTGAATAAAAAAGCTGTGACCACCAAAGCCCAAATATATACCCACAGGGGAGTTGCTTGGGCATTCCCACATATACCTGAGCATGTATGAACCCATTGAACTCCATGTTTTGTGCGACTCTCCCACTACTGAGAAGACCAGAAGAGGAGGATCGACGGGACAGCACTGGATCCACAGGAGTGGTGATTATCTAACTGACTAATGTGTCTCTCTCCCTTTCTCCCCCCAGCTCCTGCTTCTATTTCTTTCTCTCTCCACCTCACATTTACTGTTAAATAGAATCTGTACGATTAACTTTGGCATATGGTCTTGTTTGCACCTTCATTCAGGCAGAGGCCTCTCTCTAATCATCAGATCAGAACACTGTCCTAGGAGGGAGGCAACATATCAAGTCAAGGCAACATATCATTAATGTAAGTATAGACATTGACAAAACATTCCTAATTTACAAACACACAGGTAATTTGGGTTTTGGCTGTTGGGTTAGGAATACATGTTTCCTTTTCTGTTGTTGTGGGGCTTTTTGTTTACTGACAGACAGGCAGTTTGTCTTCACTTATCTTTCATTTATGAAACTGTAAAGGAGTCAAAAGTAGCACACTGGTTTGCTATCAGTGTTACCTCTTAAATTGTAACACTGGAATACGTTGCAGACTCCATTAAATATGGAGTGCAATAATACTGAAGTTGACAATTTGAAGTATGAGAATGCACTTTACCATCCTTTGCCATCTTTGGAATAGATGTAATTGATTCAGTATTCACTGAATCTATTTGGAAGACTTCTTACAAGGTGGGTAACATTTATGTCCTTTCATAAATGTGTGTACTAGTATGTAATTCCTGTGCACTCCCCAGAGTAAAAAACACTTCTGTGCTGGAGAAGGGAAGAAAAGTGGAAAAAAAAATTATGATAGGAACAGTGAATAATGCTTGCTGTGATTCTGTGACTCCTCCTGATTAAACAGGTGTTACACCATACCTTGCCATGCTTTGCTGAAGAGCAATACAACGATTGAAATTGCTCTGCAGAAAGAATAATGCTATTGTTTAGATGCTTTGCGTATTTTTTTCCATTTAATAAAGATGTTATAGCTTTTTTAGTTGAAACTCCATTTAGACAGCAAATTTTATATTGATTTTAAGACTGTTGTTGTCCTTGACTGCCATTAGAAAACTGGCTTAAAATTGTTCAACTTTACTTTTTGCAGAAGTGGGGGTTTTTTGATTTTTGTTTTGGGGTTGTGGGTTGTTTTGTTTGGTTGTGTTTTTTATCTGGGGGAAACAACATAATTGTAAGGAAATAGCATAAAAACAGTCTCCAAATTAAGTCCCAGAATTCTACGCAAATGTGTAGAAAAAGATTTGAGGGGGGTTTCTTTGGACTAGTGCCAGGTTAAGCAGAAGAATAAGTTTACTTTTTAAAAGTAATTAACTCAATAGGCTATTATCCTTGTAAATGGATGGATTATGTGAGGAAAAGATAAATATACTAAAGCCAAACCTTTTGAAATTTATAGGAGGACAAAACAGATAAAATTAATTATCAGATGCAAGCAATAGCACTAGGAAGTATGATAGCGCAAAACAGTGAGTAGTTGTCGTACTACTTCCTATTCACAATTTTTGCTAACTCTTGCAGAAAAACCCTCTTGGTTTTGTTTTGGCTTGGTTTTCTCCCGTGTTATTTGTAGGAAAAATTGTAACATTCTCTGAAATCTGTTAATTTGACCCATTAAAAATCCATAACTATGGCTTGAAAGAAAGAGGAAGGCTGAGATCTTTAGTGCTCTAACTATGGATTTTGCCATCTATTTTCTGCATGTCCTTTACTTGAAATGCCATATAGTTGCCCTCATTAAATGCTTTACAGTACTAGAATTCCTTCAGCTGATTGCTAATTACCCAACAAACATGCAGCAGCATATTTTCCCATGAATTGTATATCCTTATCATCTTTTCCAGGTAACTTTTAAAATAAGGTGTTGAACTCTGAAAAATCAAAAGTTTTCGAAAGGTGTTAGAAAGTAATTTTCTGAGGCATTTGCTTTCAAAAGCATTTAGACACCTATGTGTTTCTTAAGTTAGCTTCCAGGCAGTAATGCACTTAGAATTGAAGATTAGCAGTTTATTCATTAAGCTGTAATTTAAGGTAATCATTGCAGTTGGTACATTTCCAACTTGTTCTGGTTTTCCCTCCCGAACGACTTCTTTGACTGATAGTTTACTGTTAAGGTATGGCAATTCTGTTTCTTTGCTTTTAAGTAGCACTTCAATTAGAATCTCCTGGAGTTTCCATTAGATTTGCTTTTTTTTTTTTAATAAACCATTATTAGTTCTGCTGTTTGCAGCACTTCAGAGTCCTTTGGTTCTTGTTTAATAGCTGTTGGAGTCTGAATTTTAAAACACTATTAATCAGGAAACTCAAAATGTCTTTCCTAATTTGTTGTTACTATGCCAAACTGTCTTAAGCAAGTTTTTCATTACAAATCCAATGTCAAAAGTGAGAAGTGAGAGACTGGAAGTTTGATACCAAACGCTACACTGAAGCTCAATGTGTTTCCTGTAAAAGTACTTACTGTACCTGTATGTAAAGCCCTGACATTGTTAATTGGTTTTGACAGCATGTAGTAACATTCCAAGTTGTTCCAGGGATATGATGTTTAGAAATTTGATAAGGGCACTCAAATGCTTTCTTCAAACCCAAATGTCTATCGTGAGAGATTTTTGCTGTTGAATGCTCTCTGTTATAGTATTGCTGGGTTGAAGGTGTTCTGGGTCAAAAGTCTAGTCTGCACTTCACCTCAGCCACTTCCATTACTCAGCCTTAAAAAATTTTCCTGGTGCTACACTTATAAGAATTGAGTGATTTTCATGTTCTCCTTCTCATCAAAAGCTTTCAACACTTCCCTAATCTTGATCTTGATCTTCAGCTTCCTCAGATTTTAACTATTTTTTCTTCCTTGTGACAGGAAACAATGCACTGGCTTCTTCTGGGTATTTAAATTCTTTTACAAAAGGATCACAGGGTGTTTTGTTTTTTGTGGGCTTGGTTTTGTTGGGCATTTTGGGGTTTTTTTGGTTGGCTTTTGCTTTGGTTGGTTGGTTGGTTGGTTTTTTACATTGAGCATTTAATATTACTTGAAAAATGTGTTTGTTGCTTTCTCATTTAAAGTCTTTTCACACTTCCTGTTGTGGTGAATAGCACAAGTTGTCCATTAAAAACTAAACAAGATTTTACAATTTCACAGCCAAAACTTTCAGTAACGTCTTCGACACTGTGGGAATATGATTCACTTGTCTCTGATACACAAACGTGCCTCCTGGAAATGTTCTCTTCAGCAAATAGAGAGAAAAGTTATGAAAAAACTAAAATTTATACAATTGATACAATAGAAGAAAAATACAATAAACTTGAACTTCTGGACAATGAGATTAAAGATGACGACTTTTTAGCTGGGTTACTCACAACCAGGAGTCAAGCTTGTAAAGTTGTTCTGTGGCAGGATGCTGCCTGTTTGCAAACTGTCACCCAGTTTTATTTAATGGAAGATGAGGGAGCATCACAGCATGCTGAGCTGTAATTCACATAAAAATCCCCCAGGTCTTGGCACCTTTATCAGAGTGTGCTAGCCATATTGCTTGCGTCTCCATCCAGAAGTTTGTACCTGTGTTTTCTGCCACCACTGCTTGCTTTCAGCGTACCCAACTAGAAAATTCCCCACTTTGACATCCATTTCTGATTGAACTGAATCTATCCTGCCTTCTTTTGCATCATGTGAGCTGATGGTTTGTTTTATTTTTTAAAGGAAAGACTAGACATTTTCCACTTACAACAAAATGGTGGAAACCTCCAGCTTACACAGATTTCAGGCAACTTGTATTCTGCCTGAAGCGCTTCACAGACTCAACTGTGATATGCACTGCTGCATTTTGGCATTCTCACCATAGATCAAACCACAGGGTGTTGCAAGGCATAAAATCATACCAGAAAAACATTCTGGAAAAACTATCAATAAATACATCTTACATAAAACATGAAGTTTTATTCCTTTCTTGTGTTTTTCTTCATGTAAAGTCAACCACCACCAAAAAAAGACAGTATGTGGATCAGTAAAGGGCTTCTTGATCAAGCGTTGATGTGCTATAATCTTCTGGCATCAAGTAAAAAATTCTGCATATCAAAGACTGGAGAAAATTTTATGTAATAGTTAGATGTATTCCAGTACTAAGTTATTTAGGGATTTTAAATCTTACCATAAATCATCTCTCATTTTACTTTTTATTTGTGATCTTTCCTCAAAAATGGGGAAGAGTGTTGCTTTTTAAATCCCTTCTTTTCCAAATAAAAATATTGTCCTCTTCCCACAAGGAAATTGAGCAGTCTGGTATAATAACAACCAGTTGCAAAGAGCGGGTATTAAAAGGTTTGAGAGAAGAGTGAAAGACCAAAATATAAATATTGAATCCAAAGATCCATTATTACACAAATTGTCTGTGATTTCAACAGTCTTGTTCTTCTGCTGCCCAAATTGTAAATATGGGAAGGAATTAAGATTTGGCTTTTGCACCAAATCAAAAGCAGGAAGAATCAGTTAGGAAAAATAGAAAACTGATATAATTACATTCAAGTGGTTCAAATTACCAAACATTAAAACACTGTATAGGAAACTGAGTAGAAAGCAACTGTCATTAGTGAAAGGCCATTGCAGTTAAACTAGACCAAGTTTAGGGCGGGATTTAGTCTTGTGGCTTAATCAGCATAAATTATGCTCCCAGACCAATGGTAGTAAACTGCC
This sequence comes from Ptilonorhynchus violaceus, assembly GCA_013397565.1. NCBI lineage: Eukaryota > Metazoa > Chordata > Aves > Passeriformes > Ptilonorhynchidae > Ptilonorhynchus > Ptilonorhynchus violaceus. Next base: position 434,175 of record VZRJ01012130.1, on the reverse strand, counting down.
TCAGAAATTTCTGTGAGGATTTTGCCAGTGAAAAATTAATTTTTTTTATTTATAATATTAATGATATCCTTCATGGTTGAGAAAAATATATTAGGTATTCTTGGTCAGCATTTGCAAAAATGTACTCATAAATAGCTATAATTGTTCAAAAATTACTACAGAGAAGAAAAATAATAGACTTTATTGTTTTGAGATAATAGGATAAAATAAAAATCGATCATTTCTTGGAAGTTTTTAAGTGGGGTTAGAATGCATAATGAGAAACTGTGAAATCTGGACCCGGATTGACTACAGTTGATTGTGACTCAAAACACCCAGAAATTTCAAGATAAAAAATATAACTTACTCATCGCTTGTCATATTGGAAATTTTTATCTTTGCATTCTCTTCCAATTGCAGCCATCCTACAATTACATACAGTCAGTTTGCATTGCTTTACAGTAAAAACTGAAGGAGGATCCTGGAAATTATAGGCCAGTCAGCCTGACGTCAGTACCTGGCGAGGTAATGGAACAGATAATGTTGAGTGCCATCACACGGCACCTACAGGATGGCCGGGGGATCAGACCCAGCCAACATGGGTTTAGGAGGGGTAGGTCATGCTTGACCAACCTGATCTCCTTTTACAACCAGGTGACCTGCCTGGTGGATGCGGGAAAGGCTGTGGATGTCGTCTATTTGGGCTTTAGCAAGGCCTTTGACACTGTTTCCCACAGTAAACTCCTGGATAAGCTGGCAGCCCATGGCTTGGACAGGTGCACTCTTTGCTGGGTTAAGAGCTGGCTGGATGGCTGGGCCCAGACAGTGGTGGTGAACGGTGCCACATCCAGTTGGCGGCCAGTCACCAGTGGTGTCCCTCAGGGATCAGTGCTGGTGCCAGTTTTGTTTAATATTTTTATTGACGATATGGACAAGGGTATTGAGTCAACTATTAGTAAATTTGCAGATGACACTAAGTTTGGAGTGTGTGTCGATCCGTTGGAAAGTAGGAGGGCTCTGCAGAGAGACCTGGAATGGTTGGATAGATNTGGCCTGTATCAGGAATAGTGTGGCCAGCAGGACCAGGGAAGTGATTCTTCCCTTGTACTTGGCACTGGTGAGGCTGCACCTGGAGTACTGTGTCCAGTTCTGGGCCCGTCAGTTCAGGAAGGATGTTGAGATGCTCAAACACGTCCAAAGGAGGCGACAAGGCTGGGGAAGGGCTTGGAACACAAGCCCTATGATGAAAGATTGAGGGAGCTGGGGTTGTTTAGCCTGGAGAAAAGAAGACTCAGATGTGACCTTATCACTCTCTACAACTACCTGAAGGGTGGCTGTAGTCAGATGGGGGTTGGTCTCTTTTTCCAGGCAACAACTGACAGAACAAGAGGACACAGTCTCAAGCTGCACCAAGGGAAAATTAGGTTGGATGTTAAGAAAAAGTTTTTTACTGAAAGAGTGATAAAGTTCTGGAATCATCTGCCTGGGGAGGTGGTGGAGTCACCATCCCTGGATGTGTTTAAAAAAAGATTGGATGTGGCACTCAGTGCCATGGTTTAGTTGAGGTGGTATTAGGGCATAGGTTGCACTCGGTGATCTTGAAGGTCTCTTCCAACCTGGTGATTCTGTGATTCTGTAATTCTGAACAGCTCTTAGAAAAAACAATAGTGTTAAATACTGCTTCAAAATGCACCACTCAAATATTCATCAGCATCTACGGCTCTTTTTAAATCACTCTTACAAAGATTTTGTCACAATCAGAACTCATCTGATCGGACTTTTGCATTTTGAAATAGTTTCGTTTACGGTTAACGGATAGTAGACAAAGATGAAAGATGTGCAATGCAAATAGTTTCTCTTGGCATTTCCAAGAGAATTACTTAGATGTAGCATTATTATCATACCGTGATCACAAACATGGGATTAATGGTTAACCATGAAGTATATGAGTCAGGAAGCTTTCTTCTGGTGCTTACTTCAGAGGCTGTTTTCCACTCACCAGTGGAACATATAAGAAGAAATATAAGGTAAGGGATTTCTATCTAAGGATTTAATTGAAAAAACCAACAAACCAAACACAAAAAAAGGACCAGCAAGAAATGTCTTTGTCTCTGAGAAGAAATTGTTAGCAGTTTTGCTATGCCCTCTCAGCTCAGTTTAGGAACACATAATCAGGTCAGTCCAGACTTCACTGTAGTTTAACTGTGGAAATGAGACCATTTTATCCACACTCCATCTCACTTTTTAAGTCTGCTAAGCAATAAATTTCTCACTTCATTCACTTTCAGGTCACCTTACACTGCCATATCTGTGGCAAATTTGCTTTTGAAACGTAAAGAATGTGACATTGATGATCAATTCCTATACATCCACTTGCAAATAATTTGTAGTTTCTTTATAGCCTATCTTGTTACCCAGAACATCATAGAGAAGATCCTTAGAATAAAATGTAACTGCTACCAGCTGTCTTAAAAACCAAAATTCATCTAAATATTTTTACAGTAGAGTGTTCTTTGAATCCTTTAGAGTCAGGGCTCCAAGGGAGTGGACCTGCACACACCTGCCCGCACAGTCACCTTCTAAGGCCGAATGCCTGATTCTGACTCTGCCAACACTGATTCATGTCAAGCTAGGTCCAGGAACTTCAGAGAAACTGCTGTGGGATTATAACCACCCTCATTACACAAGTCCATATATGATCAGTACCAGCTTCCTATGGAAAGGAAAAAAATCCTGTGAGCTTGTTTTAAGGTATCTCCTAAAGTTTGACTGTACTTTCCCTTGTACTGAAAACTGATCTTTCAGTCTATCAGTACAAACAGACACGATATTAATTTCCCAAATCTTTTTATCAGTGCAACATTTCAAACATCAATAAAGCACACAGTACATTTCTGATAAACACAAGCATTCTTTGTCTTCCCACTGTAAGCATAAAGTTAATTCCATGGAAACAGAGTGACACCACTTCAAAATCAGAGTACCTTAGCTCAAAACCAGAACTATCAAACATAAAGAAAGCAAGTAAAACAAAATTAGCATGTCAAGCACTAGGACTAAGGAGGGAGGGGGTCAGCAAATTTAGAAATGTCACATACAAACTGAATGAGGCACATCAACAGTTACAGGACTGATGGCACAGTTTCTTAGAATTCTATGACTCAGCAAGGTTATTTGGGTTGGCATAAGATTGGATTTTTTTAACAATTTGTATATTTTTACTTGTCGTGCAACTGCCATGCGTGTTACCAAGACTGTTGCTCTGAAACAAATAGAGACCTTATCCTCTGTTTTGTTGATTTTGTTTGTGCACATAATTTTTCATGGTTTTATGTAAATTAAAAATCCCTTGAATAGTAGAACAAATGCTTGCAATTGATCTGCTGCTTGAAACATGCCTCTTGCTAATTTCACTTTTTGCTATTTGGTATTGAAATAACTCAGTGGCCAGTATCAGCTTTTGCTCTTTGTTGCGGATGCTTGTAAGTTGTTTTATACAACAAAGAGTCCCCTGAGTTCAAAAAGGCATGAGGAGACTTCTCCTGACATTCTCAAGAATATTCTAGACATGCGTGACCCCAAGGGAACAGGCAGGTGTGGGGCCTAGATCCCTCCCCAAATGCAGAGCCTAGGGAGAACCTGCTGTTATTTTTATCACCACTCTCCTTTGGCTGCAGACAGAGGGAGGTAAAAGGGATAAACCCTCATGGCTGTTTCACTCAACTCCTGCATTTTAGATAGCAGGTCTTACTGTCTCAACATATTATTCCATAACAGAACTTACTTACCTTTGCTGAAGAGAAGTTATGCTCACCAACATGCCCAAGTTTTCCTCAGCTGCTAACCTTGTAGTAGCAGGAGTAACTCATTGAAAAAGGCTTTCTTACATTTAGAGATGCTTGATGGTGATGACCTTGTAGAAAGACAGCAAGTCCAGGAGACAGTCTGGGCAACATGTCTTTCCAATGTATCTCACTTAGAAAATGCACACTCACAAAGGCAAGGTCGGGGGGCAGGGGCGGTGGGGTGTTATCTTTGCTCTGAATCTGGTCTGGGGCATAACTAGATACTGGTTTTCAATTTTTTTTCAAGATATGACATGCGTATATTTTGGGGGGCTATCACAATTATTTTATTAAAAGAATTTGTTAAGAATGTGACCCCTTGGAAAAGTGTGGTCAGGCAACCTTTTACAAGCTGTTGTTTCTGGAGTGCCCTTGCACCGCATCAGATTTTGTTACTGTGCAAAGATACATATTTGAAATTCCCAGGTACAGTTTCCAGGATTAATTACTGGAGGCTGTAAGGAGAGTCAGGGAAGCAAAGAACCTCCTGATTCTTGCATGTAAAATACATGCCTGCAGCAACAAGACTTTACACACTTATGCAGGTTAAATGATGTACAAACAGGCAGTACTCTTATTAGCTGCCATTTTTCATCAAGTGCTCCATGTCCTTTGCTGAAAGGAGCAAGCCTATTTCTGGAGCACATGAAATGTTGTTGTACTGAAAGCATATGTTATCCTAGACGTCTGGGTGAATTATTAACATGCCATCATGTCAGGTGCTCTTTGTCCCCTTTTTCTCTCACTCACTTCTGATAATTAGTTGAAACTCAGCATTCAAGAATACTGCCTTTGTTAAATGCCTGTGGGATGAGGTAAAGCTATAGGATTAATTCCAGCATTTTACAGATCCACACATAATGTAGCATGTAGCGGCTTTGAGAGGCAAAAGAACTAGATTACTCACTTTTTCGCTCTTTTCCACTGAACCCCAAGTATATAAAATTTAGATGAGCTTTTAGTGTGGCACTTACTAGGCTTGATTTAGTATTTGTGTTCATTACAGGCTTTCACTGTAGACTTTAGGAGAATCACTTGTTCACTTCAGAGCAAATGGGGCTTGAATTAAAGTTAACATTTCTATGTCACTCTTTTATAGACTTTTCCTTTATCCCCACTTCAACAAAAAACTGGGTGAGAGGATCAGAGAGGTTCTTCCCAACTTTGGGGTGAGATTTTCTCTACTTCCTGTGTAGGCAAACTAGTCTGACAAATGAATCTCAGGGTAGTCAGTAAGTGCCACAGAAATACCAAGGAAGACTGCATACCTGGTATCAGTTCTCTCTCAAAAAATGTGAGACAAAGTAATAAAAGAATAAAAGAACAGGAACCAGTGAATGCAAAATTCTCCTCTGTGGTATAGTTTGTGCAGTTAGTTATGTGAAGGGACGAGTGCATATACAACTCTGCCATGCCAAAATGATAGTACTTGTGAACATGGCAACTTGCTACTAACAGGTACATGTAGTAAAGTGCCCTTGAGAATCTCCTCAACGGTTTACACAGAATTGGAATAAGGCTGTCAATGCAGTGAGCATAAAATCAAGGTGAGTAAGACAAAGTTAGAAGGCAAAACGCCACCATTGGGAGGTTTTACAGGGTATAAGCAACCTATGTCTTCCAGGGAGTAGTGATTTGTATTTCTGATTATTACAATGGCTTTACTAGACTGAAAATACGTAATTGATAGTCTTATAAATGCTATTGGCAACTACAACTCCAAATTTAGGTTAATGATGCGTTCTCCTCTTGTTTTAGGAAACAATTTTGAGAGCTTTGATAGAAAAAAACCTTTTAGGAACTCCTGTATGTCCTTTCTCTGTACATATACAGAGGTATATTTTACTATGTCGTACTATGACTGTTTTTATTTTTAACCTCACATATCACTTTTCCGTCAATGATGTTTCCTGAACTTATCTCTGACTTCTTTTTGCTTTTGAATCCAAACTTCAATTCAGATTTAGACCTCTGTATCATTCTCAAGAAAGACATAAAACTTAGGGCAACATCAGTCATCCTACTTACCATTTTCTGCAAACAGAAAGGGGTAAATTTACCTGCATTCAGATTTGTGCAGCACATTTGTGCAGATCCAAAATTACTTAAATGTTTAGAATGCGCTGTCAGGAACGCATGAGAAGAGAAAAGATACTTTTCCCCTCTCCTTTATTAGTACTGATTTTAGCATAAAAGAATATGCTAGAACCACTAAACACAAAGAAACAGCACTAATAATAGGAAATACTAGACTGTATTAATGGGGATTAATTTGATGCAATGTGTTGGGAAAATCCCCAATACTAGGTTTCTGCTTCAGTTTTTCTCTAGTATAGGCAGCCAGAATTACATCCAGCACCTTTGGTGTTCCACAATCATCATGATACTCCCAAGTCCAGTGTAAAACTCAGTTGGGCAGCCTCCTGAGAATCTTTCCTGTGGTGGGATTCTAAGGCAGCAGAAAGTCACCAAAACCACTGATCTTTGCAGAAAGCATATTTGGGAGAGGTGCAGGCTGTGGTCAGCTGTGGGCCACACTGGTCTCCAGTTGCTTCAGTGAACCTTTTGCCATCAGAGTGCTCCAGTTTGCATGACCAGCAGGCCCAGCCCTGGTGATCCCTTGGTCTAAAGGAGCATGAAGATCCCTTTTAGCTATCATTTCCCTTGAAATTGTGTCATCACACAATGCCTTCATTGTGTGTGATGACTTGTGTAAGGTGCTAATTCATACAGTGAAAGTAACAACTTCACCAGTAAGGCATGAAAAACTGATCAGACCAAGCAGTAAATGTCCTGCTAGAGGTCACACAGTGATGTAAAAGTAAAATGGGCAATGGGATTGGCATGATCAATTCTTTTAGTCCTTTGAGCCATTAAGCGTAGCCTCACTTACTGTCATGTTGGGGTTAGGGATCAAAGAAGAAAGTTTAAAGTAAATGCAATGAAGCTAGTATTATCTAAGTCCCCTTTTAGCTAAATACAAACTTCCCCCACCTTTTCTTAAAGTAGGTTTGCTCAGCAGTGTGTATAGCATGTAGTTCCTTTGAAAAAGGCCCACCAAAATGAAAAGCCCAACTGCCAGCACAAACTCTGCACCTAACAGTGAGATGGGCTCTTATCCATCCTAAGGTGATGAGGGAGCTGGCAGATGAGCTTGCAAAGCCGCTCTCCATTATTTACCATCCGTCCTGGCTCACCGGGGAGGTCCCAGATGACTGGAAGCTGACCAGTGTGACACCCATCCACAAGAAGGATAGGAAGGAGGATCTGGGAAACTACAGGCCTGTCAGCCTGACATCAGTGCCTGGCATGGCAAGGTAATGGAACAGATAATGTTGAGTGCCATCACACGGCACCTACAAGACAGCCAGGGGATCAGACCCAGCCAACATGGGTTTAGGAGGGGTAGGTCGTGCTTGACCAACCTGATCTCCTTTTATGACCAGGTGACCTGCCTGGTGGATGCGGGAAAGGCTGTGGATGTTGTCTACCTGGACTTCAGCAAGGCCTTTTACACTGTCTCCCACAGCATACTCCTGGAAAAGCTGGCAGCCTGCGGCTTGGACAGGAGAACTCTTTGCTGGGTTAAGAGCTGGCTGGATGGCCAGGCCCAGAGAGTGCTGGTGAATGGTGCCGCATCCAGCTGGCGGCCAGTCACCAGTGGTGTCCCTCAGGGATCTGTGCTGGAGTCAGTCCTGTTCAATATCTTCATTGATGGTCCAGATGAAGGGATTGAATCCACCATCAGCAAATTTGCAGATGACACCAAGCTGGCAGCATGTGTCGATCTGATGGAGGGTAGGAGGGCCCTGCAAAGGGACCTGGACAGGCTGGATAGATGGGCTGAGTCCAACAACATGAAG
>VZRJ01012130.1:340366-426419 GCA_013397565.1 Ptilonorhynchus violaceus | reverse complement strand
GCACTGGTGAGGCTGCACCTTGAGTGCTGTGTCCAGTTCTGGGCCCCTCATTTTAAGAAGGACGTTGAGATGCTCAAATGTGTCCAGAGGAGGGCAAAAAGGCTGGAGGTGAAGGGCCTGGAATACATGCCCTATGAGGAATGACTGAGGGAACTGGGGCTGTTTAGCCTGGAGAAAAGAAGGCTCAGGGGAGACCTTATCACTCTCTACAACTACCTGAAAGGAGGTTGTAGCCAGGTCGGGGTCGGTCTCTTCTCCCAGGCAACCACTGACTGAACAAGAGGGCACAGCCTTAAGCTGCACCCCGGGAAGTTTAGGTTAGACATCAGGAAAAAATTCTTCACTGAAAGAGCAATTGGGCCCTGGAATTGTCTGTGCAAGGGAGGTGGTTGAGTCATTGTCCCTGGATGTGTTTAAAAAAAGAATGGATGTGGCACTCGGGGCCATGGTTTAGTTGATGAGGAGGTGGTAGGTCATAGGTTGGACTTGATGATCTCAAAAGTCTTTCCCACCCTGGTTCATTCTGTGATTCTGTGATTGTGTGACACACAACTGCAAGTAGCAAAAAACAGGTAGCAACAAGTAAGAGTACCATAGTGGATACGAGTGCCATTCCTTCCAGTTCAACATTTAAGCAGCATTTCCATTAGCTGGATAAACTCACCTTATTATAAATGTTCGTTTTAGTAATTCTGATTGAGTTAATCTGCACAATTCTACTTTGTGCAGGTTCTATTTTAGCAGGTTTCCTAAAATTAGTTTAATCATTTTAATACAGTTTCTATTCTGTACGTATCTAGATGACAAAATTGCTACTGTATTCAATGCTTTTGCAGACCGTCTTAACAAAGGCACAAAAGACAAAATTGACATTGGAACTAGAAAATTTAACCAAGCATTCTTTGGCTTCTATAGAAGGGTTGGAAAAAACCATGTATGATAGAATGCAACCTTCATTGATTTTAAACTTCCAGGGTAAAAACTTCCAATTTCTTTTCAGAAATGTTTACTCCTCATTGCATAAAAGTCAAATTGATAATTAATAAAGGTTTAGTGCAATAATGGTGCCATCTAACACTATTCCCACTTCTTCAATGGATAAGCTGGCCCAATATTACTGCTTTAACTTTTTCCCTGGGAACTTCTGTCAGGTACTACTAATTTAATTTGCATTAAAGCAAAGTCTCCTTCCTCTTCCTCCAACCAAAGATAACTACAGTTTAATTACAACTGTGTGCTATGCAAAGTGGTGGGTTAACAAGTGAAATGACAATGCTGCCAGTCTAGTTATTATGATTGTAAATATCGCAACCACAGTTGCAGAACAACTTTGAGTTTTGTTTTTCCAACAGATTTTAGCCAGAATTTTCAGGGAGTAAGAAGGCTGGGTCACTTGCTTTTCATGAGCTTAACCAACCTCACTGTGTCCATTCTTGGAACAGCTGAAGCTAGATGGTTTGCATGCAGCCAAACCTGGAGTTTGCCCACTGATACATTTTTGATAAAAAGGGAAAAAAGTATGACATTGATGAAATGGTTATATTTTCTTCTTTCTGCCTAGATATACTTGTAATGCTTTATCCTGTGTACCTAGCTGCAACCATGCATAAGGTTTGCATTTTTTAGTTATAACAAAGGCATGTTGGACCTTTTAACTAGACACGTAGAAAGGTGTTCTTTGTTACAGTTCACTGAACTAACCCATCTCATTTGTGAATCATTAATGATACTGACTGCTGGGTAAATTTACTTTGGTTGTAAATCTATAAATGGCATGGGAAGATGTGGTAGAATGATTTTTCATACTTAGCTTTGAAATGAGAACATTATAGTTTCAAGGAAGGTAAAGGAAAGATATAAATTAACATTCTGGAAGGAGATGTAGCAACCTTAAAAAAGCTAACATTTTCCATTCTGTAAGATTGATTTTACCATTCTGTTTCTTGTAGTTTATTGCTGTGAATGAGTATAAACAGTCATGCACAAGTTGTCCACGTTAAGACTGTCCATTACGGGAGAAACTTTTAAAAAGTGCTTCTCAAGGAGTCTTATTATTATCTTACCCAAGACAGTGGGTAACAGACACAGTCTAAAAAATCAGGTAATTCAAAACACATGTGATGTTACTTGGAGTTATAAAGTGATCCAAGGTAGGAAACAGCAAGTCTGAATGAGAAGCATTTTCTTGAGGATCATGGCAAGCCTTTTCCTGAGAATCATGGTCTAGGAAAATGGTCAGTTGTGTTTTCATATAGACATTCTCACACTTATCTTCAAATATAAGGTATCATGTAATTAGGCGCAGTAAATACAAATAGACTCATATTCATAATGGAAGAATTATGTTTATTTTTCCCCCTCCTATTGAAGGAGATTGGTGTATATAAAGCTTTATTGAAGTATTTTCCATTAGGACAGAGCTGGTATAAGTTCACGGATACAGTGTGACTTTGGCACAGTCGCATGGGAGAACTCATAGCTGTAAGTACATACAAGCAATGAATTAATACTGTCTCTCCCGCCCCCCAAATTTTCATTTTGTGAAAATTTCTGATGTTTCAAAATGGGATGTTGTTCTGAAATAGGAAAACCCCAAACACCAATACTTTATCGAATAAAAAGTTCAGGCAACTTTCATTCAGAAATTATGCCCTTCGGAGGAATATACCTGCCACATAATTTGTTTACTACACTTCACTATTTTGCTATAGGATAGTTTGCAAGACATCATGAAACATTGGTCCACCTCAAGCACACAGGAAAAAGCACATGGCTTTGAGGTATTTTGAGCCATGTTACTCTCCACTGCATTTACAACTTGTATACTTCGAATTTTAAGAGCTCTACATCAAAAAAGAAAAATTGAATTTTGAAACACTTGAATTCAGCAACTCTCAGTTCTTCATGGTAGCTTGTAGAATTCACTAACAATATATGCTAAACCACGGAGCAAGTTTTCTACATTAAATTAAGATGCAGTGTAAATAAGATTGCACTGGGCAAAGTTTATTTTTAGTAAAACTCTACAAAGATCACATATATAAGTGTCAGTGACTGTGGGCTTAGTAGGTTTTTATCTGCTCATGGTTGATACAGAGCCAACCATGTTAATAATTTCATAGTAAGATCAGCTAGGATCATTATTTTCAAAGGTCTGTTTCCAATCCCGTGACAGGATTTTTCTGCACTTAATTATTTTATTAGTTTGTATTTTGTCCTTTGATTTCTAGTCCAATTTGTGGGTGTGTTACATGGTAATTTCTTATCTTCTAAGCATGTTGGATTCTTAGGATGTGTTTTGGACAATATGGACATAAGCATGCGTCAACTTCTGTTTCTATCTTTTGTTCGCATTTTGTCTAATGCACAGTTTTAAAAAAATGCTCTTTTCCTTACATTAAGTGCTCTGAAATAGCTTAATTGCTTGAGAACGTCAGAAACAATAACCAGACAAAAAAGCAAAATGCTTTTATATGTTGTACTGTCAAATCACATGACCAAAGAAACCAATAAAATTTAAAAATCATCACAGCACAAAAATTCAAATAAATTTTCTTCTTTTATTTGTGACTCCACCCAGGGTGTAAACACACACTGAGGCATTCATTTATCTCTACAAATCTCTAGCCTCACTATAACAATAATTAAATCCAGACTTAAAACTCTGAGCCAAGTGGTTTTTTCGAGAAATGTCTCAGGGTTTTTTTCCTATTTCTGTTTCTAATTATATGAATCCATACAAATACTAGTCATTTTATGGTAAAGGACAATGGCTGAAGCAGTCCTCTTTACAGGCATCTCACAATAATAGGTTCTACAAGTAATGTAGTGGAGTTATAATTTCCCACTCTTATTTTGTACCATGCACATACACCTTTCACTTTTCTTTTACATAAAACATAATTTTACGAACTAGAACAAAAATAACTTATGATTGTATGAAAAATAACAGTAACAAATCTCAAAATTATACATACTAGTAGAGCAAAAGGTGTAACTAATTCTTTTGAATTTTTTTATTCATGACACGCAAGAGACATTTCTTTAGAGCAAGATTTATCAACCAGATATACAGTACGGCATATTAAGATCCTATGTATATGTAAGCACGTATAAATACGTAGACTACTCTGTAAGGTTTAGAAAAAACATAATCCCACTTTCTCTCCTCACCAAAGTGCTTTGTGTAAAAAATATTACACAAGATGCTGCTTTCTGTACAGAACAAAAGGATTTATTTTTCTTAAATAAAAACTCATTCAGCTAATTTTCAATTGTGATCTTTTGCTTCACCTGCTTCTAAGAAATATATATATAAAAAGCCCCAAACCAAGAACAAAATTTCATACAAACAACAAAAAAGTGCCGTTTTAAAAAAACCTGCTATAAAATTACACAAGGAAAACAGGGAATAAACAGTTAAAATGTAATTTTTATACTCATTCACACCTTTTCAAAGAAAGCTGAAAACAAAATACAATGTGCAGATGGTCTTAGCACTGCAATACTTCAGCACCTGGTATTAGTAAACCACAATGCCTATATGTTTGTGTGTATATATACATAGAAACGGAGATCCAAATACACACGTGCGCTCTCATACACTCCCACTTGTACACATGCACTTTGAAACTTTATTTTAAACTCCAGTGTAGACCCATTTCTAATGCAGATATAAACAGACCATTGAGTCTGAAAACAGTTGGATTGTATAAAAGAATCATTGTAAATAATTTCAGTTGAATATTGTTTGATGTCCATAGTTTAAAATAACTTCATCTCTTAGATATAAATCCCTTTAGAAAGTCAACAATACAGCAAGTAGAATAACAACGAAAAAACCACTGAGGCACAAGTATTTGCAAATAACTCAGTAATGCAGATAACTCACAAAACGGTATTTTCTCAAGCACCATTTTTCATTGTAACATGTGACAAACAGGATTCCTTATTTATATATCCAAAATACGTGAGATGCAATGGTTCTTTTTATGCAGTTGCCCTCAGTGATTCAATTGATGCCCTGAAGTCAGTCTAACTCCAAAGAGAATCATGAAATAATTGTGAAGAATCCTCTTTGTCTCTGAATGAGAAGTAAACGAAGGCATACCATTTTACAGACTGGTAGCCCACACTCATGTGCTTGATTTGACTGTAGTCTAGTGCCTTCTTTTAAGGATTAAGGCTCATGGAAAGCTGTAAATATATATATTATATGTATGTGAAAGAATGAATTTATGACTTGCAAAAGTTTCCTTTTTTAAATTTAACTGATGAACTCCCAAATTGAAAATGCCCTTTTTGTATTCTGTACTCCCACTTTCCCTTTGGTCAGCATGTTTCAAAATGTAAAATCCCCCTCTGTACTGAACAACTTGTACATTCAGATACTAGAAAAAAATATTTCAAAATGTTTAAAAGTCAAGGTGATACAGATCTGAAGACAACAACAATATTTAAATTTTGTACTCAGCAATGGACAAATTCTGGACAATTGTGTGGTGAAAAGAATTTTGAAGGATTTATATATATATGAAAGTATGTGGGTACCTGTACATGCATATGTCCACACTGAGCCTGATCCTGCCCTTGCTGGCTGTGGTGGAACAAAACACAGTTCCACACATTTGAAATTGAAGTGTTCAGTGTAACTAATTATTTCTACTGAACCAAGTTACTATTGTGCAGTGACCACAGGCTCTAAGATAGCACAAAATTAAAGCTTTATTAGAAAGCGAAACTTGCTGTCAATGCACATTAATGCAAAAGGACTGTCTTTCCGATTGCACATGTATAGCTGTGAGGGATGCCTGATGTCATTTAACCCAATCACATTCACTTGTGATGTGAGAAGCAGAATAAAAGTGGGAAGAACTTAGCACAGAATTAGCTGTATTTTAGTCACATTACTTCTCATTGTACTTCATTTATGTGCATGGTTTATCCATATATTCTATGTATTGGACGAAAATCTCTACATTAAATATTTAAGCACGTGACTGCATGTAAGAATACACTTCATGAATACAAACCTCAAAAGATTGCCGGAGTTTATAAACATCTGGACATAAATTAATCTATTCCATATAATGGCAGATTAAATTATGAATTTGAGCCAAATTGGANTTTATCTTTTTAGAAGAGTGATTTCAGAAGCGTACTTATGGTCCAGCCTGTAAGACAGAACTTTGAATTTCTGTCCTTACTATATCAAGTCATGAGAATATTAAGATGCACACTACATAGTAAGAAGTCCACAAAATGGATGAACCAGAAGTAATAACCTAAAAACTCAGTCTTACATAATGTAAGAGTTGTTCTCAAGGTGTGCAGGATCACAGTGATATTTCCACTGCAAAATACTGGTTTCAACCTACATAACCTGGTATGTTTCATGAATGACAACCTCATTTGCTTGCATCCTGGACTAAATTTGAGGACCTTGAGCCTGACATTGAGCAGAAAAATCAAAACCACCAAACCAGTCCAGCTTTATCTCTCTAAATAACCAGAGGGCACATAGTACACTTAGGAGTAGTTCTTCTTTCCAAAAATATGTTGGGGAAGAAGATTAGGGCAACAAAAATCTAATTCAATCAGTACAAATAGCTTTTTAAAAAAATGTGTGGAATTTAAGGAAGGATCTTTCCTACAAAGTATTTTAAATCCTGCAGAATATGATAGCACATACAGCAACACAGCTCTACAATCTAATTAAAAAGCAACTGAAAGGTAAAATGCATTTATTCTTATCTGGCAGATGTGCTAAATAGAGACAAAGTCCACGAAACTGCTCATATATCTAACCCTTCTTATTCATGCTTAAAGCATTGGGTCAGAATGAAAACTGGGAAAACAGTAATAGCCATATTGTATGGCTTAAAATACAGAGAGAAGGAAAGGACACCTAACCTGAGGCCTGTAAGTAATCCAGTACCAGTGACCTTTGATCCAAAAAGAAGCCCCACCAATGCCTCCAATAGGTAGTGCCAACATATATGTCTAATTTCTCTCCCTTTTGGATACTGGTGTGTGTTAAACTTTGGAAGTATCACATGCAAACAGGTTGTGCAAAAACTGTATGCCTTTGAAATGTTTGTAATATGCTCTGGTTTTACTTATTTTCCTTTTTTGAAAAAGGAATTTTCTAAAGCTGTGTTCTTCAGTAAGTGCACCCATTCAGCTTGAAAGGATTACAGCCAACAACCAGTTTTCTTATTTGGTCTCTGAATTCCCTTTGAGAAATTTAAAAGAAGAAATAATAAAAAAGTATAGTTGCTGTACCACAGATGAGAAGAAAATAAACAATTGCTAAGGTTTTGGCAAAGCTTGCTTTCTCCAAACATTCTCCTTCTCAGTTGGCTGCTTGACTAAATGAAGATTGCTTGGTCATTGCTTTTTTTCTCTCCATTATGTATGTATATCTAGTCATATCCCCATACATACATGGCAGTTCCATGAAGAGAAAAATTTTGTAGGGAAATATCACAAGGGCAAGACGAAACAGAATCAAGTTCTTGTAACTAGATGTACATTACTTTAGCCTTCAGTGTATACAGAAGAAAGCTGGTTGGCACAATGATCCACTGCATTTACTTGTAGGAAATTGCCGTCCTCTGGCATGCTGCAAGCTGAATCACCAAAGATACCTATGGACCCTGCTGGAAAGTCATACACTGGGAAAAAAAACCAAACAAAACCCCCCAGTTAATAACTTAGATAACCATATGAAGTATGTCCTAATGCTTATGCATAGAACTGGAAATGGTTTTAAATCAAATACACAAATAAAATAGCCAACATATGTATGAAATTAATTACGTAACTAACTGCTTACCAAGGGAGGAATTTTCAGCTCTGTCAGAATCAAGTCTGAAGTAGAGCACACTTCATTGCAACTAACACCTCTCCATTTAATGGGTGTTAAAATTTTGATAATTTAAAAAATAAATTTCATGCTTGCTTAACAAATCTTATCATATTGAACACAGGATAAAGGACAATAAAATATTGTAGAATGCACTTGCTGTAAAATAGACCTTGGCACAGAAATTACTACTTTTTGCAAGTGACACTAGTAGCATAGGAGTAACTGTTTGCAGACACACTCCCATGTTTTGGATAACATATTTACATACTGTGAGATGCCTCTTGGAAATTACAGGTGCACTGGCTTTGCAATACACTACTGAAGAACCAAGACATAAAAGGGACTTCAAAGCACAATAAATGTTAAGTGAATTCATCCTGTGTGGAAGGACAGTAAAAGACTTGGGCATTAGTTGTGCCCTAAGATTAAGCACACTGTCTTGTATCCTCTGCACGGAAATAACATTCACCCTTCCAGAACAGCATGCAAGCCCCTTAAGTACTTTTCACCTAGGCACAGACTAAGTTAAGTGCACACAGGTAAGTGTGCACCCAGGCAGTTTTTGTCATGGAAACGTGAATAAATGAAATTCAAGACTGATAAAAACCAAACATGCATAAAGCAAAATTAGTGGTTTGAATCATCTCAGGTCCCTGCCACAGTATATGCAGTGGAGTGGCTGCAGAAATATCACACAGGGCTCAATGGACTGTATTTCAAAGCAAATACATGAGCCAGAGACTGTCTGACCCCCACAGGCTAGAACCTTGAGAAGCCTTCAACAGTGTGTAGGCTGTTGTTACTGTCACCTGTGGCGTCTGCTTGCCTCCCAACACCAACCACTCCACGAAGGTTGAAAACCATCTCCTCTTCGTGAAGAGTCAAGTCTGTCATGACGTGTCCCACCCACATACACAGCTCAAGCAGATCTGCCAAAGTTCACAAACTGTACACAATCATTCACAAACTCACCAGCTGTTATTTACCTTTGATACCAGAATGACCTGAAAAAGTTCGATGGAAAATGCCAAGCCCTGCCTGGCCCGCTGATGTGGGAGCTAAGCAGTCTTCAAAAGGAGGCACCATATCGTAAGAAACACTGTCTTGTATGTTCTTCTGAGTATTAGCATAATGTGGAGGGCAGAAAGTCTGAAGCTGCCCATAAAAACCTAGAACAAGAAGAAGGCCATCAGTAAAAGACCTGGGCAGAGATACAAAGGATTGTATATGGAACCGTGGCTGTGAAAATGATAAAAACCTCAACTGCCCTAACACCAGGTCTTCCATAATGTTCCACAAATGAAGCAGTGTTGATATGAAGCTCCCTAAAACCTCCTCAAGTTGCTACTCATTTCAAATACAATCTCCTACACAGACATCCTGATTCCACCATGCCTCAGAGAGGCACTGACTGTCTGGAAGCTGAAATTTTTTGGGAAATTTCCCCCTGTACTCTGCAGTCCTGTGCCTGAACTGGTACTCTCCAGAGTCACACTGTGCATCTGCCTGAAAAATCTGAGATAATGCTTAATTCAAAATATAGGAAGATTACCCAAGTAAAGTCTGAATAAAATTCAAGGGTCTATCACTGATGCCAAGACAGCTGGCTGATAGTAGAGTCATGCATAAAGACTCTCAGCAAAAGATTTTTATGATGGAAAGAAAGCACAGAAAAGTAATGCAGCTTTCCTAGATACATGTTCTTTTCACAATTCAGTGTCATTATCCATCTGCTCAAATAGAGAGCCATAAACAAGAAATAAGCATATGCAGTTCTCTCAGTTATTTAGCACTGTTCTAAATGTCTTTGTGTGCATCTGCAGTGCATCAAGCCACAGTGTAGAGGTTTTAGAACTGGAGCCCAACATGACACAGCAAAATCTCCTAACCTGGTGTCAGAACCACTTCACTTTATTCACATGGTGTCATGCCCAAGATAATCTACAATACCCCCAATGAATGTGGGGTAACATGAAACCATATACAATTCAGGGACTAGACCCTCACCAGATTTGAGATATCTGTTAGAGAACTAACTGTAGCGTCGGTGTTTCATGCAGCACTGTAAACACTAAGAGAAAGACAAACAAGTTTGCTAATAAAGTTCCAGCAACCGAAAAATTCAGCTGCAACTCTGGATTGTATAAGTTGGTCTATTATTATACTATTTAAAACACACACTTGCACAAGGTTACATCAATTGTGTTTCTTTGAATCAGAACACTGCAGCCAAGATCCATGATGTCAAGATACAGAACAAACAGCTATTTTTCTGACATGACAGCATTATTTCCTTAGGAAAGTGAAATATTTTTTAATATGATAAAATAGCTGTAAGCTGTAAGAATTGCTTCTAAAAGCAAGAAGCTCTTGTTCTTTATCACATAAAGAGACTTGTCCTGAGAGATACTGAAGATCTAAAAAGCTCAGGTAGACAGCACAGCTCAAATTCACACATGAAATTGTAGTCCTTATGTTTGTAATTGGGTTCTTCTCTTATTGAACTGTTGTGGACAAAGATTTCATTATAGATATGTAATGAATGACTACCACAGTTATAATTTCCATAAGGTAGGAAGTTTCTGATGGACATCTATTTCCTCCTCAGTCAGCTCTCTGCCTGGCAAAGAAAAAGAGAGAGTATTTTCTCAAGTAAATCATTATAATTGCCATTAAGAAATGCGTGAGTAGCCTTTACTGCTAGGGCATGTAAAATACCTAGCTGTCTTTGGTCTGAAATACTTCAAGATAGTGTTTCTCTGCAGTATATTCCTACATATCCACTAGGTGAATTACACTAACACCAAATAATCATGTGGTACCATCTGGCTGTGAAGAAAGAGTGAGATATAAGTCACATACTGTACTAACAGACTGATTTGCAAACATGAAAAAAGCTAGAAATGTTTTTGTTTATTAAAACCTTATTATTTGTAACTTAAAGATAGCTGTTACTAATAGAGCTGTCTGTATAGAGGCACTAATATAACTAACTCATATCACCTAACAATTTTCTTAAAGAAATGGCAAATCTTTTTTTAAATGAATGCTTTGCACGATTTTTTTATTTCTTCCATTTTTCTCAGCCAGCCCTGGTCATAAGCTTAACTCATAAACACATGTGACAAGAGTTACAGGCACAATTTTAAAGGACAGTCTGATTTCTAGTGCAAAAATGTTCACTGTATCAGAAGCATCCAAAAGCAAGTCAGCTATGTCCATGCCCAAAGAAGTCTTACCTCACTCTATCCTACAAGTACAGTAAATTTGCTCACTGTGACGAAGGAGCTTCTGTTGCTGTTCTTTTCTTTTGTACCTTGCACATCTTTTCTGGCTTGTCTCCGAGCAAGCAATACCTTATTCTTGCAGCTGCCTGTGTACTGTAGATGCCTGTGTCTTCAGG
This sequence comes from Ptilonorhynchus violaceus, assembly GCA_013397565.1. NCBI lineage: Eukaryota > Metazoa > Chordata > Aves > Passeriformes > Ptilonorhynchidae > Ptilonorhynchus > Ptilonorhynchus violaceus. The sequence goes on along the minus strand of VZRJ01012130.1, from coordinate 415,146 downwards.
CACCTCTCCTAAGAGTAGTTTTACATGGCTGAAAGGAATCACCAGTACAATAGAGGTGTTGGGCCAATTGTTGCAGATTTCCAGCACCAGTACTGTTTTCTGTCTACAAACACATAGTAAATTGGTATACAACAGCATCAAGCTGGGAAGTTGTCATTCCAGTCTTCAAGTTACGATAGTTTCAGATTTACTGAATGGTAATCCAATAAAAGATACTACAATCTAATGAAAGGAAAAGAAGAGCTTCACTTCTATAGCTCACTGAGCCATCCAAACATGCCATGCAGCAAAGGATATTGTGAATTTCACAAGGGGAAGAAAAGGGAATATTTAGTCTATTACATAATATTAACCGTGGCAATAGAAAGCCCTCTCTGACATTACTGTGTATGCTGAAAATCACTCAGAACAAATAACGAAACTTGAACTGTAGACAATGTTCTTCCAAGAAAAAGCAGTTTCACAATACAAGTAGCTATTAGACACAAGAAGCCTGTCACTCTTGGATCTCATACATCATTTTTTTCTAAAGGATAGTACTCTGAGATTACCATGATCTTTTAAGATGCTCAGTCTTTCAGAAACTGAGTCTGTTTAGAACTTGTTTTCTTCAAAAAGCTTTCGGGCAATGAAACTCTTTCTTCCTTGATACAGCCAATTTAAATGGAACTGACAAGTTTAAGACTACATACTGAGGCAAAAATGTCACCATTGTTTGGTAGGAGATTGAGCTGAAGTGGCTATAGTTACAGCACTTTAAATCTTGAAAAGGCAGGTTATGAACTGCAGGAGACAGAAATTAACAGAGCTTCCCACAGCCGCTTCTTGTATATCGAATGGTATGGTCTGGGGATAACTCCATAGTGTTTTTCTGCATTGTAATGCTGTGACCAAGGAAGACAGCAATCATTGTATTGCTGCTGGGAAAACATGACCATGAACTCTTGAAACATGTGCTTTTGAGAGAGAGAATTTAGGTGAGCCTTTAAGGCACACGGGACAATGCTTTCAGTGTAGCATATAGGATGAGACAGCTGTGCTTAGGCTGGAGGGAATACATTCTGACAAAATACCTCATAGAGTGGCAATAGGTTACTTAATCTTTGAAAAAAGCATTTAATGCCCACATTGTGGGTATTGAATTGCACTGTATTATATCTTTCAATAATAAAAAAATTAAAAAATTAAAGTTCAGTCTACATTGTCTTCATACCATTTTTAAGTTCAGAAATCTTTAGAATTTGAACTTTGAATTGTTATTTATGTGCATATAATTCCTGTCAGCACTGTCTATTTTCAACACAGGGTTTCCTAGGACAGTGAGGCAGACACAGTAATGCTAATGTGGGACTAAGCATGGTATGGGTTTAAGGTCCAAGCCCTTGAAGTTAGCCATTTTTTGATCTCAGAAGATAGTATTAAACTGTATCTTAAATTTGGACGTGTAATAGGGCTTCAATCCAAACGTGACATTCACTCAGATGAGGGTCTCTGCTGGGCCTTCTTCTTATAAAGAATGATGACCCAGGTCTTTTGTCCTTTTAAATCCTTTTTGGACTGTAGGAGAGGAGACAGGAACACAGTAGCATTGTTCTGGCCTGCCCTAAAGAGAAGATGCCCAAGGAGATATGAAGGTTTCTGCACAAGCCAGTGCAAGTCCTATGTGGAGCAGCAACTAATTCCAGGTGATTTGCGAACCTCTGGGAGACAGAATTCCTTGGAAATTCTTCTACTTTGGAGCAACTGGTTGTGATCCTGGCTTCTAGAATTCCTGAAACTTCCATGACCACGAGAGGAAGAAGGTGGTAAAGCTGTCTGTATAAATGAAAGACAATTTTTGTTCCAGGCAGGAAGACAGACCTTAATGTCTCGACGCCTTTCCAGAAGATGAGTTCTTACCAAACGTTCAGGAAAAAGGGAACACAGTAAAATGTTTTGTACTGTGGAAACAGAAGGGCTAACCTGATCCCTTCATGCCCTGTCCTAGGAACTTACTGGACCTGTTCTGGCACGTCTTTGCATATGTCGTATGACAATAAATTGTATATTAATACATTTCATCCTGTACTCTGTGGCCATACATTATTAGTGAAACTTCAGTTAGAGAATAGAGAAAGCCAACAATAACTCTTTACATCCATTGGTAAATTTCATGTTTTTCTAGTACTATTCAGTGCTGTAAGGGATTATTACTTTCTGGAAGAAAAGAACCTTTCTCAGATCCTGCTCCTATGGGGTCTAGTAGGTTATGAAGAATGCAACAGAATTGGAACTTTCCTTTCTATCCTTCATATTTATGAACTCAGGGAGATGCCTCAGTGTTCTGTTTCATCTCTTTGCCTCTCATCAGTGGAAGAAGATAAAAGAAGCCTTGCGTTTCCCAAGATGTTTCCTATGATACCTACAATGATAATTCCCAGGAAGCCTGATCAATAAGCAGAATCTGAAGGCCTTCAAAAGTCCAGTTTGGTATGTGCCTTGCATCTATAAATATGGCAAACAATATATTTAAACAGTTGAGAGGAAACAGCAATACTGCTGTCAACACACTCCTGAAATGTTAAGGTAATTAGCATTCAGTCCCCATACCAGCTAGGAAAAACAAACAAACAAAACAACCATGAGCTGTTAATTTTCTTCTTGGCTACAGAATAAATACACGGGATTAAACAGAGAGAGAAGTCTTGTAGAAGCTGATTACACAGCACAAGTGGGAGCACAGCTGCAAGAGTCTTGCATACTTACAGAAGAATTCTCCATCTCTCCACAACTGCAAGGGAGAAAAATATCCTACCTGTTGAAAACCTGGTTAACACTTACGTGCAAAGTCAGGAGGGATTAGAAGTGTAACATTAGAAAATTAAAAGCCTTCACAGAATTTTTTGCCATTCTGTTTCAAGAACACACTGAAAATCAGTTTGAAGAGAAACCTGTAACTCCATACTGAGAGCAACAAATAGCTAAGGTAAGGATTTTAAGGAAGTCTGAAGTCAGGGTTCTGAAGGCTACTTCCCAGGGTTTTTCAAAAGGAAAGGCGCCTTAAAAATATCAGTGCCAGTCCCTGAAGCATTTAATTTGAAGACAAGCAACAGTGACAAACAACTGACTATCAGTGATGAGGATTCTTCCTTCTTACCCTGGATGTGAAAGGTATTTCGTTGAAAAGAAGGGCTGTCTGCTGGCTGGTATGTCTTTAGAGGCATTCCTGCAGGCTGTTGAAGCTGAGGAGGTTGTGGAGTCTGCATCATGGGGTGTTGAATGGACATTCTGTGGGGGCTGATGTGATGATGAGAAGGAGCTGGAGCAACAAACCTAGAAATTCAAAATCATAAAACTGTAAAATCTCCAATACATAAGAGCTAAAGATTGCTTTTACTTTGTTTAGATCACTTTAGTTATTTGCATAGGTACAGACTTCCAAAATAACAGTGTGCAGCCGAAACAGAGATGACATATTCTTAAATGGTGTCATATCATTAGATTCGACAACTGGGAAATTAGCAGGCTGAATTGCCCCTTATCATGGAAAACTACTTTTAACCCTCTCCTTCTGTGGGTGTGTCTAAGTCTTAATGGGAGGAAATGCCTCATGGGGGATCTGATTTTGGAGGCACTGCCAGCTGTTCATTGTAAGGGTTTGTACCAACTTTATCTATCAATAAATAGCTGTTCTTCCTCACTGACACTGAGGGGTCAGTTCGGGTCATTGGTCACGGAGGAGCTAGGTATTAGATTCGTGTCTAGGTTTCAGGTTCTAGAAATCTTTGTATGTTACACAGAGCTATTTGAAAATAAACAATCCAAAGTCAATATAATGCAGACAAGGGCAAGTGCTTCCAGAATTGACCACAGATTGACCAGAATTGCTTCCAGAATCTGACCACATCAAAATGTTGATCTGGACTCAAAGTATAAACTTAGAAGCCTGGCAGAGGAGGAGAATGCTTGAGAACAAACCCGGTGGTGCAGCTGCCACAGAGGTTCATCACTTCAGTCGCATGTTTTGCACAGCTCTGTCACTACTGGCACTACAAGGATACACACTACTTTTGAAGATTTTACACAAGAGTTTTATGGAATTTAATTTTTTACTGATTTTTTTTCTACATCTCCTTAACACTGCATACCTCAAAGTACATTACAGAGAGGTCCTGCAATCATTTCTGTGGACAGAAAGTGAAGGTTGTAAGAGCTCCTGTCTGTGCCCCCAAACCACCCACTAGATCGATGGTATCTGGCTAATGAAAGGCTTAATGAAAGGTCAGGAATGGCCCTGGACCACTTTCTCATCCTTGACAGGCGAGCTGGGAACATTCTCAAACCCAAAAAAAGAGCCACAATATTTCTGCAAGAGGGTGAGTGGAAACTGACATGGTATTCCTGTTGCAGATCAGCCTGTCTCTCCACTACTAAAAACAAGCTGCAAGTCTGCTGAGAAAGAGTACCTTTCTCTGTCTGCTCAGTGGCTGCTGCTAGGAGGGATTAGTGCTTGCAGTTAACACAGTCTACCAGTACTCTAAAGTGTGGATCTAGTCCATGTTGTCCTGAGACTGGACCTCAATATACTAGATGACTTTTTTTTTTTAAACCCAACAAAAAATCATGTTTTTCCTGAAGTAGTGTAAGGAAGTTTCTGTCACACCTTGAATACAACAGAAGGTGCAACTCCAGTAGTAGCACTACAGAACACCTCTGGGCATGGTCATCAGACAGGTTATAACTGTATTTAAATCCAAGTCACCTGAGATCTTTTATGCTGCAGCTAAGAATCTGTATCTGCCACACATTATCTGTGTGATTTTGACTTCATTTGAAAGCTATTTACTACATTTCTGGTGACCCATAATTACATCTGGAGTGCAACAAATGTAAAGATGAACTTTGGATGATTTAGTGCCTATTCAGTTTTCTTTGAGAAGCACACTTTTAAGCGTATTAGATAGGGTTTGGATGGTCCTGGTGCTGATGTGATATTAATCTCATAAACATATATTACTTCAGAAATGTTATATAGATAGAGGAAATAAAGATGTCAGTACTGAGCCATTGAGTCTTTAATGTGTCAAATAATTCATTGTTCCAGATAACTGATGCAGAGTAGACTTAAAGATATACCAGGGAGGAAGAGAACAAAGCATGCATGTATTTCACAATAATACTAGAGAATAATTTTTTTTTAGAGAAAGAAATCAGTAGTTATATTTTGATAACAATATCAGAGGATTTTAAAAACTGCTGTAACTACCTGGTTTTATGTCCCCTGAGTAGTAACTGGAGTTAAGTTTTTTGCATAGCAGTCACATGTTATCTGCTGCGAGAGATTAAGAGCAATGCACAGACAGTCTTTAAATACTACTACTGATGTTAAAATCATGAGATATCATCCTTCATGTTTTCAAAACTGATTTGTGACAATTAATTTCTGAAAAATTATTTTAACCACTAGCCACTAACAGCGAAAAAATCCTATTCAAAACTTGAAGTGGATTTAACTCACATTTGATTTAATATCCAAAAAACTTCCTCCCAATAATAATGCACAATACTGTAGAGCCAGACAGGACTCCTTTTTAGTAGACATAAGTGGTCCTTATGAGGATTTATAAATCACTTTATGAAACCCTGGCTTACTCATATCTGGCTATAGTTATCTACTTTTTCTTTCCTTCTGCTTAACAAAAGAGAAACTTACACTTGTCTCAGCCCAGATTTGCTCCTGAACAAATCCCATTATATTTCTGGGAGAACTGCTAATTTAATTTTGTTCTTGAAACACTCAGGACCAGCTTGTAACCACTTGGAAACTGCTATCAAGAGCTGTGGTCAAGCCCAGGAACCAATGCAATCAGGAACGAGGCAGATTTGCAGAAAGTTGCCGTTCGCTGAGCCTGATGGGTGTAAAGTCAGAGCAGGAAAGTTTCAGGAGCAATCAAGAAACCTTTTCTTTTCCAATAGTAGCTGTGAAAAAGTGTCCTGTGGGGGAATGACTACATTTGGTAGTAAGCAAGATAGATGACAAAGTTACCAAACCTTACTTGTTTTGATGAGATTAGTTAAAATGCCACATATAAAGGAGGTTTCTTAATGATCAGGACTGGTCATGAATACATGAAAAAAAAGATTTTACTCTAGCATTGGTTTACTGGAGTTGGCCCAGTCAACATGCACAACCTAAGCAATCTGTTGAAAAGGAAGGGAAGAGGAAATCTAATAGTAATCATAACAGTATAAATACTGTATTTATGTATTACTTATAACTATTCATTTAGTTTATTTTATCATGGGTAGCCATATGAAAATAAGTCCTTGGTGCACTGGGCAAAAAACCTCTTATGTTTCTGTAGCAAGGATATATATAAGATGTTTCTTCACCTAGAAACTCAAGTGCTTTGCAACTCCTCGACTTCTTTCACTGCAAGTATTTTTTTCAAATATACTGAAAGACAGGAAACTGCACCTGCATATAAAAGACATAATTTACTTACCATTAATCCATGCTACACTATGGCACAAAAAGCTACTAACATTAAATATTTGAGACAGGTACTATGTAAATATGTTGGATGTAGTTATATCTTCATTCTTTGGTTTTTTTCTCAACTTTGCACTGAAAAGTAAAGCATGTGCCATCATTTAGACAAAAGGAATATGGTTGCTATGGATATGTTTCTAAAGTGGAAATAGAATACTAAAGCTCAAAACCTTGGTCACTTTTTTTTTTTCCCTTCAGAGGCCATTGTTTTCTTCTAACAACTTGTAAATACAATTTATTGTGTTGCTGCTCTGTTAACTGGCTGAGTCCTTTTTACAAGGCTGCAACAGTTTGGGAACATATACAGATGTTACACAGTTCACACAGTAAGGTGATCGGGCTTTCATCTCGCTGAGCTGAAGGTTTGGCTGGACAGAAGACTGAACTGCAAGCTCCCTGTAACAGGCTGCTGTGTCCAACAGTGTCCTGCACTTCTGACAATGTTAAATGGGGAACAATCTATGCTCATTCCTTCTTGAATGCCTTTCTGTTTCTACGCAAATCCACAAAATCTGGGGTGATGTCTCCATCTGCTCTGTCAATCTTCTGTGAACTCACATTTTGGTGGGCTCCACACTTTATGCTGTGTGCTAGTGACTTTACAGATCCTCAGTCCACTGTCAGTGAGAGAAACATTCTGTTGTAATACAGCTTTCTGAAACCCAATATATTGCACTGTAAGTTAGTCTGGCTAGCTATCAATACCAATCAAATAAACATGCTTTAAAAACACATTTAAGGAAAGCATACCTTTTGCCAAGAACAATTTGGAAAAACTCAAATGTTTTCCCCAAAGTTATGAATATATTAATTTGACCAAAATAAATAAAAGCCTGATTTTTTACTTATCTATGATACATGTTTCTCTCCAATGATACCTCTGCTACAAGTTTTGTTATTGTTTTGGTTTTTTTTTAAAGGAATGGAATGTTCTTGTGTAACAGAAATTGTGCAACAAAACCAAAACCTAGCTGATAGAACGGATGGCAGGAAGAAAGAACAGCCCCTCTGACTAGCACCTCATCTTCTCCTTAGTGAGAAGATGAAAGGAGAATTTAAGCGGAATTTAAGGAAGTAAGCTGTGAGCAGCCACCTCAATATAGATTCTCTGAAGGCAGACTATGTAACTTTTTGTAAAATCTGTCTCAGCATTTTCTGTGGCTATATTGTATTAGAGAACTAAGTTTCTTGTAAATGTGGAGAAAAGGAAAAAAGTGCCTTTGGAAAAAAAAAAGAAGCATGAGAAAAATTCCAAGCTTTTCTAGGTTTGCTCTGAAAGGAGGTCGTAGCCAGCTGGCATTCAGTCTCTACTGCCAAGTAACAAGCAACAGGAGAAGGGTTAGACTGGATAACAGGAAAAAATTCCTCACAGAAAGGATGGGCAGGCATTGGATCAGGCTACCCAGAGAAGTGGTAGAGCCACCACCCCTGAAGGTATTTAAAAGATGTGGGACATGGTTTAGTGGCCTTGGCACTGTTAGGTTAGCAGTTGGACTCGATTATCTTAAGGGTCTTTTCCAGCCTAAATGATTGTATGGTTCTGTGACTCTATGGCTCAAGTTCAGGGTTAGCGTTACCGACATCTCCAGTGTTTAGCATCTGTCATTTATATGTGTGCTCACTAGAAAAAAACCCAAATGATTAGCAGGCAATCCTCTGAAGTGTCCAATGTCTGGAAAGAACTTAAGGTACTTATTTCAAAACCACACTGTCAAGGTCTTTAACTAAAGACCTTCTTTGAGGCAGCCATTTCTATGCTGCATACAAAGGGCTTTGTAACATGTGAAGGTTGGATGTCTCAGTTTCTTGGTTAGAACTACTCAGAGGCTTTTGCTTCTGGAAGTCTGGCTTGGAGCTACTTATTATTTTACAGTGAAATCATAAAGGAAATATAACCACACACTCAAATAAGCAAAAAGAAGGGTTGCTGCAGAACTTATAGCATAACGCTACTGCTGAACTGAACAATTTGGCCCTAAGTTCTTCTTGACAGCCTTACACAGTCTCTAGAAAGTCCTGTGAAGCCAGGATGCATCATGCTTTAGGGACATACCACTTGTTCTGGTTCATAGGAGGGTAAAAAAATCACCTAGAACGCCAAGTCCATGAAAAATTTTATTCTGGTCTCACATTGATGAGATGTGGCTAGTTCTTGCTCAACAACAGGCTAGTTCTTGCTCAAAAGCAAGATGCATATTTTGGTTAATTAATTAAATAAAAAAGAATTTTAAAATATTAATTTTAAGCATTTAGCATCATCAATTTTGGGGCACTGAGGTACATACGTTAACTATGCCATATAAACCCATGATTTTTATCTGAGTTTTAATTAGATTGTTTTTTTACCTTTCTTGTGTGCTCATGCCTTCTTGTATTACAAAACTGAGTGAAAAGGAAATGAAGTACATATTCCCTTTTATAGATATGCTTTTATATACACATTTGGTACCCTCATGGAATAGTTGCAGTATTTTGTAGTAGTGGAGTACTCAAAGTTAATATCTAAGAGCTGGGACAAACAAAATGTAGATCTGCACTTTTATTATTTATGTTCTCTCCTTTGATAAATGAAGTTGTTTCTTGGATCCAACCTCTCTATCTGACTTGCACTATGTGTATGCAGAGTTTTGCACACATAATAAATGCAGTGTAAGATGTGTTCCACGTTTGGCTCACTTTCTCACATTAATAAGGCTTAAACAACTCACATAAACCTAGGAGAGAAAGACGCAAAAGAAACTCTCCAATTATTTCTCTATCCCATGGTATCTAGAGATGTAGAGAAAATGCTTATTTCCTTCTGCTTCTGTCTCTCACAAACCTGAGTCTGCTGTCTGACAAGTGGCACAGGTTTGGCCCCCAGTGTCATCAAAGCAGACAGGCCAGTTTGGATCAGCTTCAGTCCAGCAAATACAGGCTTCTGCTGAAGCAAGTGCTGGTCAGCCTGCCCTAGCTCTGAAATGACCTGGGCACACACAGTCAGGAACCACACAGCATGGAACCATAGAATCATAGAATAGTTTGGGTCAGAAGGGACCTTCAAAAGTCATCTAGTCCAACCCCTACTAGCATGGGAGGGAACAAATCTTCTGCTTGCAACCCTTAATCCTGCAGTCCTCTCAACAAGGAGACTTCTATAAACAGGGTGATTAACACCTTTCAAAGATAGTGTCTCTGCCACTTTCTCTCCTGAAGGTTTGTTCAGTTCACATTTTCACAGCTATCATCACACCCCTGAAGTGATGTGACAGCCTACTCACAAGGCCCCTAGGCAAGTGTACTGTATTAGATTCAAGATGCAGATTCTGCATTCATCCTTCTTTTAAACATTTCTCTTAATTTTTACCCTATGTTTTGTAATCAAACCAACATTGCTGTAATATTTCTTTTCCGAATTTAAATTGCCATTTGTCACACTACCTAAATTAAGACACTGGCACATTTTTTTTTAATCCAAAGTAGTTCTACATATGGGAATTAGCACTTAAAGCCTTTTTAGAGACAGTGTATACACTTAACACGTGAGAAAGGAGTATACCGTGTTAGCTTTTTATTATTCTGTAGAGTACTGTATTATCTTGATGTCTGAAATGCATTCAAGGAATTGAATGAATGAAGTCTCACTCTAAGCACATCTGCAATGGTTCTACAGCAAAAGCACCCCAGAAAAGGGCTAATGAGAGGATCATTGTCTTTTATCATGACATTTATACCTGTAATAACTCTTAATCTGTCCCTGCAAATTGTCACGTCATGCTCTGCAAATTGTTGGGTATGGATGTTAGACAGGTCATGCACTGAAGAGGAAACTATACTGGTTCAGAAAAGCCTCTGTGTCAAGCAAGAGAGAATGGACAGTCCCAGAAGGTGTGCCCAGAGGGCCAGAGCCAGGCCAAGCAAAAAAGACCAGGACCGTGGGGGCAGGAGTGGGGAGGAAGGACTGAACTAGTAGGTGAGCTCCAGTTATCATGAGGCAGTAAGTTCCATCTCAGACTGATGTACAAAAAGCTCAACAACTTCCAGTGGCTCCAGAACTGGCTGAATTCACATGTGAACTCTGAAATAAAAATGTACTTTCACCTGTTAACTTCCTGAGACATCATGTTCTTCTGTCTTCCTGATACAAGGCAGAGTGAATATTGCTTTCATCCAAAAATTATGCTCATTTACCAGTAATTTAAATCTAGTGAATGTTGTTTTCAGGTTTATAATTGGAGACTTTGTACTCTTCAAATTACTGTCATATCTGTCACTCAAGGAAATGAAACACTTCGAAATACTTTAGTGAAATAGAACAATTTATCACTTAGAGCACAGAAAAAGAATTTACAAAATAATGTTTCAGTTTCCGTAAGCACATAGTAAGAGTTTGGTATTTTGTGTGATGATGTTATCTCCCTGACTTTTCCACTAAAAACCTATTTGCTTAGGCCTCTTCAGTCTTGTGATATGGTAGACTTCTGGTTCAATGAACTATAGATTTCCACATCTGTAATACCATACACTACCTAAATAATTGGAAAGATTGCTGAAAATAATTTAGGGAATGTTTAAAGATGAAAATCAAAACACATCCAAGCAATTGGCTTTTATATCATGGAAATATCTAAAATCACAGAAACAGCAATACCTAACCAGCATATAATAAAACATATATAACTATCACAAAATAAATCCTGACTATAAGTCAACCTCTCAAACCAGTGAAATAAAAATTTGCTTATTATATACTGTCTTAATAAAATGGCAGTTTAAAAAAAAAAGCCAGGTTCCTGCAGAAATACTTAGTACCGAGAGAATATTGACAGAATATGACTTTTCTGCCACTGGTAAACAGAATTATGAATCTCAGGGCCCCCATTCTGGAAGGTATGGCTGTGGACATCTGAAGTTCTGTGTCCTAGCCAGCATCACTTTCCTTGCTTGGGCCATTGGTGGGGATCAAGAGGGATTGGACAAGTCTCTGAAATGGAGATGGATGGAAAGTCTCCCTGCCTAGGATGGAATAACATTGTCCCTTTCACCTCGCCTTCCCCTGATAAACCCATACCCAGAGCAATTGTTAGGCCATGGCTGCCACCAGTGACTACCTGTACGCCAACAATTCTGTTTCCACCCATCCTGGCAGCTCTGAAGGCAGTTCTGCCTCAGGCTCAAGGTGGGAAACACAGGATCTTACCTCTCTGAGTCTGCAGCTGCGAGAAGAGGTATCTGGGGAGGATGCAGAGGACTACCCTGTATGTTATGTCCTGGGGAGGGGTGGCTGCTGGGGTGGGACAAGGACATTGCCCCAGTTGCTGTTCCACTTCGACTTATCTGTGTGCTGGAGATCACAGCTACTGGAAGTAAAAGGAGAGAAATAACCCTCATCAGGCATGAAACAACGTTGATAACTGACCAAACAACAACAGTGTTGATAACTCACCGAACACTAACATGTAACACCTTCTGTCAAGCTGTAGTGCCAACTCTTGGCAACTAAGAAAACTAAGGGTTTTCTTAAGTGTTGTTTTCCTTACGCAGGGAAGAAGAAAACCCACGTGAAAATATCTAAGTATTCTTTGCTGCTTCCAAATGACACTTTCATAAAACCAGCAGGAATGATCACAGCTGTACTCCTTGTCTTGGAATTTTTTGTCTGAATAAGGCTGCAAATCTATACTTTTCTATTGTAGAAGAGATGTCAAATACTTACTAATATATGTATTTCTAGAATTAATAAACAGAAAGAACAATTTCACAAAACATTAAATACTTTCTACATTTTCCCCTCAGCTGTAAAATCCACCAATTTCTTCAAGAGTAATATTGCTATTTTTGTCCCAGACACCTCAGTAATGCATACAAAAATTTTAAACCATCTTTAACAGCTTAATAATTTTCTGTGAGTTTGCTCTTGTATACTTTCCAAGGAAAGGTTCTAGATGACTAAACAAAAAGCAATACAGGACTTAATCCGAATGTCCTAATTAGTTGATCCCAAATCTTGTAACCCTGTTTTCTTGTAAGCCTTTTGTAAAAACAAAGTTGTTTAAATCAGATTAATTTAAATTTTTGCATCTCTGAAAATCCAATTACCCAACTGTTTTTACTGACATCTGTGTCAGGTAGCTTATGCTGACATTGAATGGCAGTTAAATACATGCTCTTAAATATTTTATGAACCCAGAGAATGAATTAGATAGGCTGTCTATGAGATAGAAATGATCTCTCACTGTTTGTCTGTTGTATCCTCCAGTCTCTTTAAAAAAAAGGCATTCTTCAGACTTAGTTTACAGAATAAAATTCTACCTGTAAGAATTACATTATGTTAATGAATATGTTGGAGCTAATGATTTGAGTTTCTTGATAAAATCCTAGAATTTAAAGTTCCCCCTTAACCAGTTCCCCAGGGAGCACTGTCACTGGTAAAACATCTTTCTATACTAAAATACCTGCATGGATGCTGCAATCCTAGCACAAGAAAGACTGCTTTAGGCAGAGCCCCACCATAGATCAGTCTTCAAGAAAATTATTTCGCAAGTAACAATTTTGACTTTTGCTACACAAGCTCGAAAGGATGAAAATTCACCTCATCTCCCAACTCCTCAGCCTTTTTCTGGAAAGACTTTGTTAATCCTTAAAAGCCCACCTTTGTGACACACTGGATATTCACCGAGCTAAGGCAGAGCTAAGGAAAGGCTCAGGAGTCTAATTGTGCTGTAGCCTCATTACTGAGCAGTCCTGGACATTTTTCAGCTGGTGGAAATGACAGACAGTGCAAGACAACAGACAGGAAACCACTTTGTAAACAAAAACATCCAATATAGATGCTGCAGAGGTAATGTCAAAGTTTAGGGGAAGTTGTTGTGAGCCACACTGGTGGGCAAAGCTGGAGGAGTGGAGGCCTACCTGGGCACCAGGCACTACTGTTCACTAATTCATATATGGACCAGAGCCTCCTAATCACAACCCAAGTGACCAAAGACATCTGATAGTAGAAGACATCCCAAACCTTAACAGAGGTACAAAGGAGGCAGACCCTGCAGGGAGGTGAGACATCATTTAAGACAGCAGAGTTACTCACAGAGGAAGGGCTGAGGACATTTCCCTACTAAGACAGGGTAATGTGGTTTTTATCCACTTTGCTCATGCACCCCAAAAGTCACTTTCTTCACAGCTGTCTCTCAGAGTAGCATCAAAACAAGTGCAGAGGGAAAAAACAAAGGAATGAACTTTTGGAATTCTTATTTTATCTTACATGCAGCACAGAAGAAAATACTGAAAAACAAACATGCACACATTCTGACAGAAAAAGCAGAGAGCATATTTAACAAATCAGGACACTGCAAAGGAAAACCCTAATTGTCTAAATAAAAATAGACTATTTAAATTATTCCTTGCCAACATACAGTAAGTTGATTTTACTGTGACAAAAAACTAATAACACTGTGTAAAAATATAAAATGTCTTAGTTTAGCAGTACTGTGATCTTTGCATTTAAAATGAATCTTTTCAGGATCATGACTAAAAAGGCTGGACTACGAGTGGGTCTTCAGCACAAGAGTTTTCTTCCTGACATAGCTGTTCTTTGCCACAACCATGATTACCATTCCAGGCAAATATTTTCTAAGTTGTGCTTGCACATTTTCTAGGTGGTACAGGCTGTGGTAGCACAGGTTCCCACAGCACTGCCCAAAACCTGGTGACTGTCTCTGGGAAAAGGTTATCTGTAGTAGCATGGGCAACCACTGCCAACCTTCTGGCTAGGTTTTCCAGCAATTTCACTGTACTTTCTTTTTCTCAAGAAGAGACAGCACACAGTGTAAAGAGCTAACTATGGAGGAACTAGAGGACCAGGTAGGATATTTAAGGATAAAAATGCATATGTATTAGCTGCAAAAACGTATTCCTTTACACAGAGTATGTTGAATGCTCAAAACATGACAGAAGAGTGTATCTGGACTCTCACAATGCTTTATAATGAAGCCTCCAAGAGCAGCACTACAAATGACAGTGCGGGAGACCAGGGAACACCTACCAGCAGTGCAACACAACTTTTGTCAGTGCAATTTCTTTCAAGCTACTGTGCTAATAAAAGCACCTCCGTGGGCACCCAATGAAGTGAAATCACAATACTGGCACCTTCTGCCCGGTGAAAATGCAACTATTAAAACTTCCCAGGGTAGACACGGCACTGGTCCAAGCTACCACCTGAATCTCATAAATACCACCTGAAGGGAAACATTGTCAGGCATTAACAATGTACAGATAAATGGCAGTCAGAAAATATTGTCATTGACAGGTTATTTCACTAGTAAAGATTGACAGAAAATTTTAGACACTATTTTAGAAACTGCTAGACAACTTGACCACTTTCTTGGGAGCTCTGCGTGTGACCAGCTTTTCTAGTGGGTTGGCCGTTACATGTGAGTTACTTGCTGAAAGTGTTGGCAGTAAATATGTTCACAAGGTAATGTCTTTTTAGTGCCTGATCTCATTAAATACCTGATTCAAATGGTATGCAACTGAACAAATGTTTGTGGCAACCAGCATGCTCACTGACTCCAATATAGCACCACCAGGTGGGTCCACACACAAAGATGTGGAATTAAATGTTAGTTTTAAAAAAAGAGAAGAGGTTTAGATTAGATGTTAGGAAGACATTCTTTACTGTGAGGCTAGCGAGGCACCGGAAAAGGTTGCCCAGAGAAGCTGTGGATGCTCCATCCGTGGAAGTGTTCAAGGCCAGGTTGGATGGGGCTTTGAGCAACCAGGTCTACTGGAAGATGTTCCTGCCCGTGGCAGGGGTGGTTGGAACCAGATGATATTTAAGACTGTTTCCAATACAAACCATTATATGATTCTATCATTCTATGATTACTTAATAAAAGCTTTCCTGTAAGAAGGCTTTTCTTTTCATCAATACAAGATAAATTAACACATTTAAAACAGTTTTAATCAGACTCAGATATTCTGAGAAAAACCCCAAATCACCTCAAACTAATAAAACCCAAACGAAGAATTGTGAATGCTGTTCCTCTGTATCCCTTAAAAAGTCCAAGCTACAACATAATTTACAAGATGGATATACCTTATTAGTCCTGACTGTGAACCTCAGATTGGGTGACAGGCACAAAGTTTCAGCCAAAGAGAGGAAAGAGCCATGTTTTCTTCTCTGGAGTCTCACCACATATCAATTTATGAACACCTATGAATTTTCCATGAGAATATCTCTGCAAATGATTCTCTATGAGAAGCTAAATTCACATGTATCCTCATAATGCACAGGAACAAATTAGCTGGTTGCAAGTGAAAAAGATGATTCTGAATAATGTTTCTTTAAGAAAAAAGAAAGACAAAAAAGTAGCATTTAGAATGTTACAGAATCTAAGCCCTAAAAAAGGTTATTTTTCAATGGAGTCAGAAACCTGTAATTTCATGGAACATATTTAAATGCAGAAGAATCACCCTCTCCTTTGCAAATTACCAACAATGCTATAATTGGAGAGCATCTTGGACTTATTACTGTCAAATCAGCTCTCTGACAATCTATTTCTGCCCCCAAAATACCTCTGCTCTTATTACTGACAGTATGAATTTTGAGTCAGGCTGAGAGTTCTTACCATGTAGAGTAACACAGTGCAAAGGTTTAATTTTGTAGCTCAGTTAGTTACATACATACATACATTTGCAAGGTTGGGTTTTTTTAATTACTAAATATAGCCTTCTGTTTCTGCAAGGAATATTTATGAGGTCCATGAGAACAACTGATTTATTACTGCACAGAAAGAAAAATATGAAATGCTTTTTGCACTTGGGAGCATCACTTGCGTATATTCTTCTCTCTCACTTCCCTTAGGAAGTCCACACTACCCTAGAGGATTTTGTAGCCAGGAATATGTGGATGTGTGCTGTGTTGAGTTGTAAGTGGTAAACCCAGCAAATGTAAAACCTGTTGTCTGTTTTGCCTTTGTCCTGCCCGGCTCATCTGTAAATCTGAGGTCTCCTGAGTGCATGAAACTCAAGAAGTCATCATGCATTAAGAAGTACAGTAGAAGTCAAAATAGCATTTTGAAGATAACAAGTCTATCTCCAAAGCTGGCCCATGACATGGACCATCTGCACTGATGGTCTCTCTCTCTCTTCAGGTATTTTGCAGGCAGATCAGCTGGAAAACATTAAAGTACTGAAGCAATAAAGCAGGGTCTGGACTACTATTTTAAGTCATTCCTGCAATGGCATCTTTAGATCACATTGTTGCCTTTCATTTTCTTCTCTTCTAGTGGATTGCAGTTTCTGAAGTTCAGTCTCATCATGATGAAAGGAACTACAAATGGTGCAAGTGGCAGTGTTGCCTACAATGTTTGTACCAATCCATTGGTAAATGTTCTTAAAAATGTGAACCTAAACATGGCATCAATTTTTGGAAAAATATTGAGTAGTCTCAAAAATACAAATGATAAACTCATGAGTAAAACTGGCAAATAAAAGGACAAGTCTGAGGGGAAGTAAATTATCCTCCTTAAACTAAGATTATTAACACTTTTTTTGGTCCCTGTAATGTGTGTATGGGATTACATCACATTTAGCAGGAGTTCTAGATATGTATGCAATACTTAAATTCAGCCCAAAAGGTGACAACAGAGATCATCTTCATTGCTGGTAACCCAGGATTACTGATCCTTTTGCATCCATTCCCTATGCACCAAATACAATTTTGTTTTTCACAGCAAAGGCCATTCGTGTGTCAGTTCTCCCTTCTCAGTCTTGTTTTTTTCTTACAGGAGTGATCTGTAACTACTTTCCAAGGCTGTCACCCCAAACAAACTACTTTTTTTAAAAAAAACAGACTGCTTTAAAAAAAAAAAAAAAAAAAGACTGACTGCTTTTTTCTTAGACATCTCTTAGGGAGTTTACTCACTAGGACAATTGCTTTAATCAAATTTTTTTCACTATTCCTGTATGTGTCCTTATCCTCTACCTGCCTTTTGTACCTACCTACTTTCTTAACATTACCTCAGATACAGAGTCCTGAGGGCTTGGATTTTTTCTTATTATGTGCACAGAGCACACAGCTTAGTGCTATTTTGATGCCAGAGAGATTTTTGCTTTTCTAGCATGTAATGTTAGAATAATAGAATTCCTGTAATTTTCCACTGAAATTCATAAGACAATTATGCACTCTGTTCTAGACAAAATAGAACTTAGTTATCGCCTTTAGGCATTCCAGAGTTGGACATGATATCTGAAAAATGAAGCTACTGAAGTAAGCAGAAAAACTTCCAATAGGAATTCACCACAAGGAATAGCCTCATCAAATTCTACTTTTCATTGGAGAATATTTCAAAACTATGTTAATTCACTGAAACCCTATAGTAGTAGAAGCTTAAATGAGCACAGGACTGCTTTTTTGGCCTTTTCACCTTTTTACCCTTTTTACCTTTTGTATAACTTACACTTGCTTTGCTCCGCTCACAGGGATCAAGGGCCCAGTCCCTGCGAATGCGGTCGTTCCCGGGGATACCCCAAGGATTGCTTTTCTCCGAACCTCTTAATAAATTTTTACTTTTTCTTACCCTCTTATCCAGCCTCAGCCTCTGCTTTTCAAACATATAAGGCAACAATTTCAGTGGGGAAAAAAGCCCAAACCAAAGTGTTACTTAAACAAAGCACAACTTAAGTCATATGCATAAAAGTAGTTAGGTCAAAGTTTCATAATACAGCATCAGACATTATTTAAAAAACACCTGGAATTCAAAGAAGTTCTGTAGCTTTACTGATGCAATTTTTAAATTCCAACTTGCAAAGAAAATCATGCATCTGCCAAGCTTTAGTAACATCCTTTGCTTGCTCTGGAGCAGAGCTGAGTGTGATATTCAGTAACTACTTATAAATGAATGACACATTCTGGCTTATCCCTAAATATGAAATGGCAATGTTTTATCCAAACAGCACAGTAAAGAGATGTATTTTTTTTCTGCTGCATTATTTATGATTCTTCCAGTTTTAGTGATTCTAGATTGCACTATACAAAGTAAGTTCATACTACTTCATAGCAGAAAAAATCATCATCCCCATGTTCTTATTATGAATGCATTGCTCACATCTTCATTCTGTGAACTGACTAAACCCAAAAGCCTATGTATTTTTCAAAATTAAAATCTAGGTGCTCCCACAATGCTTATCCCTGGAAGAGTCTGTCTGCTTGCTTTAGACCCATAAATGTAATTTTGTATTAGTTTTAACCAAAGAATCTGTCATGCTACCTCACTGTATTAGTAAGATTATACTCAGTTTGGATTTCTTTTATGAAGTCAAAAAGACTACAAGATAAGAAAAAACATTAGTGGAGGTTTAACTAACAGGTAATAGACATGTAATCAAAAATATTATTGTTGTATTTAATTTAAATGTATCTGTATTTGTAGATTCTGTATTTTAACAATACTGAGAAACTGTACAGTGGTCACTACAGGTGTTCTACTACGTAAGTGAACTTGCATTTAAACATCTACTTTTGACATTTCTTACATATTTCTAATAGTTTGCTTTCAAACATTTCTTCTGTAGATTTCTTCAGAAACAAAAAAACCCTACCTTTGCTTTAAATGCGCATCAATAATAAGCAAAGTCACCCTCAAGTGAGAAGAGTTTGATTTGACACCACTGTAAGAATGAAAATCTATGCCTTCTACTTTTAAAGTAGCACAGAGACATTTCAGCTAATATGCTGTCTCAAACAGTACCTAGTAAAAGTAACGTATTTAATTTTTCAGAAGCCTAAAAGCTGTTAATTACATTTACCAAAAAAATTTGTTTTCTGAGAATTTTGAAGGGTAGCTTCTCTGAAGCAGGACACATGTTTTTGTATACTTTATTTTTCTCTCTGTGGGACACGTATAATTTTAATGTTGCCATTTCAATAAAATAATTCCCTGCCTGTTGGAGTGATCTGATTTATTCACATAGCATATTGTTATGTAGCAGTCCTGATGACTGGCTAATGAAACAATTTATTTCAGCTGGATTAGGTAGTTGTCAAAATGGAGTGGCATTGATTCATCTGTACCTGACATAGTACCCTCAGTTAACTGATGTGAAACAACACAGGTGAATGACACTACAAGAAATTTGCCAAGTTATAAATAGCTGTGAACTATTTACACATGAACTTACATGAACACATGTAAGAGAAAGCAGATTATTATTACACACAAATTAATGCTGATAAGAATATTCTGATTAATACCATAAAAATTGCCATGCGATAGGAAGCAGGGCCAAGAAAGAAACAATCAAAGGATGTTCATAGGTAGTAGTGCTGCAAACAGCAAGTACTGAAAGACAAGGCATGAATGAGACAGCCAAAAGTAATGCCTCAGTCTCAGAAGCTGTCTGTGGGACATCACGACTGCAGACAATTGCCAGCTACGGGCTGGCTGGAGGCAACAGCTTCACTCAGCTTGTCATGGGCAGCAGTTTGTTCAAGCCACTGTCAGCCCATGTTTGGATTACATCCAGCAGACAGAGCTGGACACTTAATCACAGTCTGGAAGCTAGAGATGAGTGCTCCACAGATTGCTGTGGAAATCTCCTGTGAGAATATCCTCAATTTCTGAAAATCTGGTCTCAGCTCATCTGACACACTGTCTCATCCCAGCTTCCATTCTGTATAGGAACTTGAAAGGAAAAGGAAAATCTGAGTCTTTATTATCTCTCAGTTTTGCACACTACACTGGGTGAAGCCATTAAATAAGTTCTTTAAATCTTAACATTCCTTGCTATCCAACTCTATCTCAACGTACAATATAAAATAAGAAACTATAATCAACAACATGTTCCTAGAGGTTCTCTGACCAAAATCACATCTCTAAAATCTGAAATTTCCCTTTACTTTCATGGAACAGATGTCACACTCAGCCTGTACTCAGACTAAGGCATTTAAAAGTTAACAGCATACAAGAAATACCATCTACTTAATAAATTAGACTACAGTTAATCACAGCTTTAGATACCTTGATTTTCATTATATAAACCTACATCATCACCAACTATTGTGTGACTCACAGAAGCCTTGACAAAAACATTAAATAGAATTCATAGCTTTACAAGTCTCTCAGTAAAATAAAACCACTTATTAAGTGGCCATTTCATATAATGTCATTTTCATCACTGCTGATAACATCAATGAAGGCAATTCATTCTATATCTGGTTCTCACTTAAAAGTTGAAGTGATAAAAGATGTAATGTATTGTGCCTGAAAGTTAAAAACAGATGTCCTTACAAGCACTAAAATACTGCATTAAAAATGTTAACATTCTGCCCATTGTTGTCTTGAGCTTTGACATTTATTATCACTCATAACTTATCAATAGTTTCAAATTAAGTTGAAATGTGAACCACAATTGTACACATAGGCAGGTATGACCAAGATATTTTAATACATAAATCTCAGGTATTTAACTGAAACAATAAAATAGGATTATTACGTCTATAGTATAAATGTGTTCATTGTAAATTTATAATCAAATATGTCAGTTCATAATGCAGCATTTAAGTTCACTAATACAGATAAATTGAAAAACTGATATGTGATCCATGAATAAGGAAAAGGAAAAATACTGTGATTTTAAATGAAGCTGAAAGTATTCAAGATGTCTACAAGGAATGGTAGAAGTGAATTGGTAGCAGAATCAAATGCCTATAGAGCAAAAATATCACTCTGTGTTGCATTAGGTCTTTTCATGGATATAGTATGATACGTCCTGCCTACTTCCAAAAAGCATATAAAAACACGTTCAAAATCTATCTTTTTATATTACTTTTCATATTGTATCCTTCTTACAAGGTAGATATGGATATCAGGGTACATTCTACTCTGCAAAATGCTCCCTAACAGTAAGTGAGCAATAGTATGGCAGCTTTTTATCTGTCTTATTCTATACCTGGGTAAATATCACAAGCAGATCCTGGGGAGTGTCCCACAGTATTATCTGCAGCATCATGCGGTGACAGGGCTGGCTGGAGGGGCTGGATTGCAAGGCAGTCATTCAGGATGTCCTGGCCAAGCTCTGAGCTTGATCGCAACTGAAAAACAAGAAACAGAAAAGGAGAAATTATAACAAAAGATAGGTGTGGACTAAAGAAAGGAAATAATCACAAAAATCCTTACAAAAGTGAAAAATTATAATGAAGAAGTGTTGAGGATCGAGAAAGAAATGGAGCACAATCAGAAATCTTCTCTTAAATCCTGATTAACATCATCCTTTCATTATAGGAAGCATTTTTTGAATCTGAAGAAGAAAACACTTCCAGATGCTTAACAAGACTGTACTCAGGACAAAGATTACTTGTACAGATAGGACCTTGGACAGATGGACTTCTGTGTGCTCTCTCGTCACACACTGCAAAAGAAAGGAGTGTCCTGGTTAATGGGTACTGGAGATTCATCAAATGTCTGACATTGCTTATATCAGCAGAGGGTACTGTAATGAATACAAATACTTTCATGCTGGTTTAGTGCCCTGAACTGCCTCACTGCAGGACCAGAACAGCAAAGGTGCTCATGCCACTGGAAATGAGGGACTGGGAACAAGCAGCCAGGAGTGGTAATATACAGGACAGTCAGGATGGAAATGGGCCCGCTTTATCTGGACTAAAGTCATCTTGAGACCCCATTCTTAAACTGACCAGGACTACATTTATTCCACATTACAGGAGAACTGTGAGTGCTCTGTCACTGCCAGTAATCCTAGCTGCATGCATGGCCACTAGCTTGGTACCTGATCCATCAACTGCAAGTCTGTTTATCTGGCTGATCACCAGAAAATTCACTCTGCAAACAATCAATAAACAAATTCATAACAGGAGTTTTCCTTTGGATGAAAACTGGATGAACAGTCTCAATGTGAGGCTACAATAAAATACAGTAAAAAACTACAATTTAAAAAAAATCTCAAAACCAAAATAAGAAAAAGGAAGAAAGCCTGCTGCAGCACCCTAACAAGGATGAAATAGCTGTAGTGTCAAACCTTGAGGTTTAGGGCAGGTTATGAACGCTGCCGCAGGCTGCTGGGACTGATGCCTGTCCTGTTTCGCTGCCTGATGCATGCAACAAAAATTTGCTTGTTCCTTACAGCCATCTTGGATGGTGTATTCATTTAAAAGCCTGAAAAAGGAAGGTCTGTGCTTACATGCATGTGGGCCACTGCAGTGGCTGAGATGCCCATAAATATCCTGTCCTGTCATCTGGGTTCATGCAGCATGATGGAAAGAAACCTGATCTTGTGCAGTTGGATGTGCTGCACTTTCCCAAGAAGCAAATCTCACAGATGCAACAAGAGGCTTCTCCTCTCTTGTTTGGTGCCATGAGAGGTAGCAGGTAAGAGTAACTAGAACATAACCTAGCACCTCTAAAAAACTCTTAAAGGGAGGAAGAGGAATAACAAGACAAATTTCTGCACATCCTATACTCAGAAATGAATCACTGAATGGTTTGAGTTTGAAGGAACCGAGTTCCAACAAGCCTGCCACAGGCAGAGAGACCTTTCACTAGAACAAGCTGCTCAGAGCCCCATCCAACCTGTCCTTGAACACCCAAGGGATGGGACAGATGAAGAAAGAAGAGTAAGACGAAACGATTCTGAATGCAACCATAAAAAAAAAAACATTACCACAAGATGACCCTTGTGCCACAAGATGCTGATAAATGTTCAAATTACTTTTGATAATATGCACTGGTGTAAAACCATGGCAACTGAGTGGAGAGTTGGTGTTACACATCATAAGCACCTGACACAGGGTAACTATAGTTGGAGATATTTCACAGCCTATGATACCTATGCACAAACTGTGCATGCTGTAGGTTCCTTCTCTTAGAATTTAGCCAGCTTGTGAGGCTACCTTTGTGAGGTGTATTTGTTATTCTAGAATTGTATTTGGGGGGGAGGGGGAGGATGGGGAAAAGGGAGAAAGAGAGAAATACCCTGACAAATGCTTTTTGTTTATTATCCATATTTACAATCTGTTGTAAGTACAAATGTTTCTTCCAGCTTGGCATGTATCATTGTCTGCTATTATCTAGTGTGGATATTGGTGATACTATTCAGTGTGCTGGGTTTGCTTCTATCACTAGTAACATGGCTTTTTCATGAAACTAAGTGCATGTGAAATTACATGTCAAATATATCCTCATTCAAATTCTTACAGTTACATTATTAATAAGCATTATGTGAATTTAAATTTCTATGGAATCTAAAGTGAAAATAATATGAAAAATCTGACTTCTATAAAATAATCAGAATTCTATCACAGAGAATACAAAATCACAGAAGTTGCTTGTGTGAAGTTGTTTGTGTATTTTTTTGTAAGAAACGGATCAATTTTCTATATCAGATGGCACTCAAATGGATAACGCAGTGAGAAAAACAAGAAAAGGAGAGCTAAGTATTTACACATTAGTTAAAAAAATTAAAAAATACTCTTAAAATAAAATAGACAACTGCCTACTTTATAGATTTTTCTATTTTGCACTGTTCAGGAGTCTTGCATTCACAAATCCTTTGATATTTAGAACAAACTTATCCTGACAATCTGTACTGGCATAAATTTTCTGGTTTGTCAATGTTTATAAAAACAAAGCAAATCTAGGATCATCAACAGAGAGACAGCTGTTATCTGATTTCTGAACACAGTTCTTATTTCATGCACTTGCTATTGTGTATTAGTATTTACATCCACAAGGGCTAGAAATACAGATTTTATAAACTTACACATGCCTGCATACATGTAAATGTATATATTACAATATGTAATTTTTTATATATATATGTATATATATATGTATATATATATATGTATATATATATATAAAAAATATGTCATTTTAGAATGACAAGATATGTATTTAATAAGCATATGATGAAATATTCTTAGCAAGAGATGGGTATTACACCAATTTATGGAGCTGCAGATGCACACTGCTTATTCAAATTGCCACTAAAAATTGTACCAGAGGCCTTCTGTATAAACTCTCCCCAGATAACAGATGCTGGAATAACTTTACTAACCCCTGCTGAAGGGTATGCATGATTTGCTCTTTAAGAGTAATTACTGTTGTACCACTGGAAAGAGTAGAAAGCAAAAGCTAGAGGAGTCTTCCCTATTCTACTCCTTGAAAAGCAGGACCAGAAACGTGTAAGCTTCCTTTAGCAGAACCAGCCATTAAATGACAGCTGCTTCCCAAACTAGGCACAACTGGAAAACTCAATTTCCCACCATAACGGTTTTCTTTTGACAGAGGCAGTAACAATGCTTTCTTTGGTAGCTGGTCCTCCTTCCTCTGCCATTTAAAGCTCATCCTCCTTCCAGTGTTTTTCCAGATCTTTCCTCTATACTACTAACAGGGGTGGCATAAACTGTGGTGGTTTTGGAACAAAATAGAGGCCGAACCAGATTCTGGTTGAAATACAGCTAATCAAGGCATTTCTTTTTCCTGTAAAGACATTCACAGTAAAAAACCCACTCTATCTCAGTCGAATATTTTTACCTATTTCACAGAAAACTTGTAATTAAAAGTTTTAACGGAAACCAATGTTTTGCATTTTGACTAATGCAGGGAAATCAGAGCTATGATTTTTCTTTAGTATGTGAAGAAACACAGAACAGACAATGAAAAGACAGATGATCTTAAAACCAAGCAAAAATCACCAGTCATTCACTGCAACCACAGAATTTTATCTTCAGTTTAAAAAGCTATAAAGGAGAAATAATAATTCACCAGATCTAACTGCTGTAGTCCATTTCTCGCTCTGTTCTAACAACACTGCATTTCTTTTCCAGCCTAAACTATAGACTTATCATCCAACTGCAAAAGAAAGTTGATGCTCTCTTTGACTTCTGTATAAATCATATCCCAGCACAAATCTCCCAGCATTGTGGCTGAAATATATCACTTCTCCCACGATCATCTTGCTTCTCTCATGATCATGATCAGCTGTACTCAGCTGAGCACCAGTACAGTCACACTGGGACTGAAAACTTGGCAATCTGTTTTTAAGAACCATAAGGTTAGAAACTTTCCTCACTGAATAGTGAAAGCAATAACTGATAATTTTGCCATGCTGAGCACAGCCATTTTCTGTGTGCTGTGATGTAACCTAAATTTATGGCTGACCAAAGTGCAAGTTAACAATCAACTGCTCAGCTCACTTAAAGCTTTCCTGTATTTAATATTTGTCCTAAATAATAGTTTTTCAGCTAGCTCAGTTTTACGGTAGGACTTGTGAAGTTTTGTGTTTGGAAATACAGAAACATTTCCATTATCACAATGCAGCAGTTTTTTCTAATACACAAAAGAAATCACTCACCAGTCATGATTTACAACTGTTTTACTTCTGTGACAATCAACTAATGTTTATCACCTTTCAGAACAATGGATGGAAATTCTACCCCTGTATATTTTACATATGAATAAATAATTACCCAAGATTAAATGAAACAAGAAGTAATTGGAAGGGAGTGAGATTCTTATTCTTCACTTCAATTTCATTATATTTGGGTTCAAAAGCAGAGACATGCTGTTGATTTGATGCATGACATAATTCCAGAGAAAATCTTTTCTTTACAAGAAAAGATCATTTTTTTCATATTTCTCTAACCAATGTGTGTTTTATCTGAGATCTGCATGTTTCTGTACTACCTGGCTAGTTTCTTCAGCATTGCTCCTGTACAACAGAAGTCGGACACTATCAGGGAAAACATGATAGGTGTGTTTATAAATACATTTCATAAGAAAAAAAAAGTACAGGATTTCTCAAGCATTATTAGTTTGAGAAATCCTAAACTACACAAAATAGTTCAGTAACTTCAAAACGTGCCTATATGTATTCAGATTAACTCAATTAATTCTTCAGCACAGTCCAGACTCCTTCAGTCATTCAAACATGCTAGTCATGCCATCAAATCATACTATTTAAAATCTTGCTTACAAAAAAGTGTGCTTCATGGACTATATGCATGCTGTGCACCTAGTAGAATATTTCCATATGTAAGGACACATTAGTTATAGTCTACGTATTTTTACGCAGGTTAGATATGTGTCATATCTGCCATGTCTAAAACCAGCAAAAAAACCCCCTATATACTGCTATGTTTCATTGACAGGAATTGTTTTACACTAACTGCAACAGCTCTATAGATGGTTTTTTGTTTTCCTTATAAAGTTAAGGAGGAATTTCTGTTATTCACATGATCTGTGTATTTAGTTTACTAAGAACTACTTGTCAAGTACAGAGTAAGACAGTAGTTTCTACTCATTTTTATTGTCTGTAATTGAAGTTGGCATTGGGAGAGGGAAGCATGACCTGTCTATGCAGAGCCACATATTGAACCAGCTTTTTCGAAGGAGTAGCCAGAGTTTAATATTTACTGATGCAGTTAGAGTAAAATTATGTCCTGTTAGTATCATGACATTGACAGTATACACGTCACCACTAGAAAATTCCAAGTTTGCCATGAAATGATGCTATATGACAGTATTTACTCATATTTTGCTTGCTGGATACAGATCATCCCTTTACTCACAAAGATCAGCTTCAACGTCCAGCACTTTCTTGCACAGTACCAAACCTTTTTGACAATGGACAATGAAACAGAATCAATAAAAATTGTCCTGATTCTTGCCTCTGGAGGCTACAGACATCCTGGGGCAAAGAAGCAATGCAGACAAAAGGGATTCCTCTATAACCTTTGTTTTCAGTGAGTCATCTGTGCAGGACTTCCAGAAAGAACTGTTCTGCTAATTGTCTACCACAACTTTCAGATATGTGTGTGTGTGTGTCTGTGTCTATGTCTGTGTTACTTTCCTTTGCTTCTAAATTCTATTTCAATTACATGCTCATCCAGGAAAACAACAAAAATCAAGTTAAACTAGCCTACCTGCACAGTAGTGATGTTAGGTTCTATGCAAGAAATACTTATTTTGCTACTCTCCAAGTTTTACTATATTGAACATTTGAGTTCAATATAAAAATGGTTTCCATCTTCATGTTCTAGCATAAATCAAGAAAACATACCAAAAATATTTTTTAGCATCTTGCATTAAAAATCAAAAGGACTTGGAACCTACACAGCTAACTTTGGCAAATTTCAAGACAAGAAGAAATTCTGATTTTAAAGCAATACTACAAGAGGAAAACACTGTTACATTAAGATTGATGACACTAAAATTAATTCTATTTTTGTTATATATAGAAGAGAGTTTTCTTTTGATTGGTATTATTCTAATTTGAGGCATATTTTGGACTATATCATCACTAAAATGATACGAAACACCAAGAACACCACTTTAAGGGGGAAAATTGCAGCTGGAACAGATCTGAAAGGAAACTTTGAATAAAAAAATCAAACTGAGAATCTGAGTTTAAAGAAGAGAAGTACAGTTTGAGTGAGTGTATTGTGAGTGGCCTTTCTCTAAAATAAACAAAAAAGCCATAGTTCTGTTGAAAATTGATTATTATTTTGTTCTACACAACTAGAAAGCACCCATACAGATGTTTGCACAGACACACACACACACATACATATTACCTCTTTTCCTGTCCCATATCAGATTGTATCAATTCTGAAATGTCATATAAATTATACCTGTGATCTTTTCTATTTCATCTTCTTTTTCAGGCAGTGCCAAGAGGCTTGTAGCCGATTCTTGTGTGAACTTCAGTCTAGTAGCAGACCTGTGCTATTCAAAAAGCAGGAAAAAAACTACTCTTTTGTGCCAGACTGATTGGGGGATATAGGTGTTGTATGATATTGCTAAGCTTCGGTTTTTCCAAGTAAATGCAGCCTGACAAAGAAAACACTTCTACTGCAGAATTATTTGCTTTCCCCTTCTGAAAATACATCTGCTTGCCAAATTTTCACTTCATGAGTGGAAAAATGTATAAAAACATACTTATCCACGAGGTGCTTCATTTAGCACAAACATAGTTTTCTCCCTAACAGAGATTACCAAAAATTGCCATGAAAATTGATAGATAATATCAGCAATTGTTAGTATACAGAAAGAAAGGTTTACAGATTTCATTCTTTGTTTTTTTTAAACTGCAGTATCCCTTATACAGCACTGGCCTTCACTTTAAACACTTTAAACACTTTAAACTTTTGATTTTGTATTTATCTCCACTGGAACTCTAGCGCATGCACGTCATACATGGAACCAGGTCATACATGGAAATACTCTGTTCAAAACAGTACCTTGATCAGAGCCTAGGACTAGAACTGAATGAACTATACCACTTCACCATCCAGAGATCAAAATTATTAGCCTTCAGGCATATGATTTTTACTTTTGCAAAGATTCCTCAGGACACCCCAGCACATTTTCATTCACTGTCTGCTTAGTGTGCTACATGGCGTGACACTGAAATTGGCCAGATAGAAACTTTCTAACACAGTTTTGAGTATTAGAAAGCAGGCGTTAGTTACTGCAGCGTGTTGGTCACTCAGGGGATTCTTTCTCCAGTCGAGTGCCCTGAGAGTGACGTAAACAGAGTTTTTATCACACACACTCAATACATACTCATGAACTATCCCTGCTTACTTGCTGTATATGTATCACTTTATTTGACATAGTTGCACCCTTTATCAGAAGTCCTTATGGGATCTTTGGGGTCTGTCTTCAATTTCCAGTGTCCTTCTTTAGGTGGCTGTTCCTCTACCCCTGCTTTTGAGTAAGCGCAGTATCATTGTTTTGTATAACTTGCACTTTGTCAGCCTTGCAGCGCTGAGCTGGCATCCTGCTTAGGTTTTGCATGGCTTCTGTTTGCCTAAGTTACATCCTTTATGCACTTCTCCAAGGCTGTGCTGTTCTGGTCTGTTGTCCTTATCAGAGTAAAATGCTGTTCTGTTCTACTGTCCTTATGAGGTGAGATGATGATGTGAGGTGCTGGCTAGGCTGGCACTGCTAACTTTCAGTGGGGCATTTCTCTGTCAGGTTGGGGTTTTTTTTGTTGTTAAAGCCATAATTCAGCTCACAGAGCAGTCTCACAGCAGCTGTGCCAGAGATGGGGCAGAGCTCTGCATCACCGGGAGGAAACAAACGGCAGCTGAAGGCCCTCCTCATATGGGCACTGCCAGTGAGGCCAGTACATCACTGCTTCAGGAGCAGTACCGAGGACTCCAAAATCACTGCCTGCCAATGCAACTGCCTGCACCCATATCCAACAGTGTGAAATTGCAGAGGAAGTCTCAGCCTGCAACAGGAACAGCCAATAAGGACAGTATTAAAGACTTGAAGGGTATTTGTGCTGCTGTCAGGGTGGTTAACTGCAACCTCTTAGGCATCCTGTGTACAGTTTAAATCTTGCTTGCTCAGACACTGGTGATGCTTAAGCAGCATAATGGGCAGGACAATGCATTTAAAGCCCAGACTGAAGTGTGACAGGCTAACGAGAATCACAGAATTATAGAATCAGAGAATCCCTTAGGTTGAGAAACACCAGTATGATCAGCAAGTCCAAGCGTACACCCAGCACTGCTAAGTCCAGCAAGGGACTCTCTCAACTAGGCCCATAAAGAAAGAAAGACTCCTGCTCTCTCAAGACCGTGTTCATGCATATGCTGTGGCAGGGAAGTGAAGACACAGAAATAGAGAAAAGGATATTGTTTGATATCAAAAATGGACCTGAAGAACATGAAATGCTATGAGCGTGCACTGAAAGCCGTTCATAGAATTTTGAGGCAATCTGGATCTTCTTTTTTTTTTGCCATGGGTGTAAATGTAATGAGGGTGATAGCACTTGTTCTTTCTTTCTGGTGCACTTTTCAACACATCACATTGCCTTTCTTAAAGGTTTTTAAAAGGTGCATTTTCAAAGAGATAAGAGATAATTTAAAAAGAACAAAAGATTGCTCTGATTTTGTGCAGCTGTTTGGCAAGGACAAAGTTAGTTCAGTGACATTGACCTTATCAAGGTCACAGCTCACAGAAGTACAAGCTCAGGACAGAAACCAATTGCAGGAAGGAATCATGATATGGAACAACAAACGTTAACCAATAAGCAAAATGAACCAGCAATCTCCTGGTTATAACAACTGCCACAGCTGTCAGAACACCATGAAAACCACTGGCAGGTTTCAACTTTTCCTTCTCTCTGGCGAGCAGAATTCTAAATGTAGTGTTGGCGAAGCATACTCCCCACGATGGAGCTTCCTTGAGAGGCATGCTTTGGGCATCCCACCACAGCACACATTACTGCTGCTGCAGCAGCTGGCAAGGGGAGAGGAGGGGTCGGCAACAGCCAGTCCTCCACTGCTTTCAGAGTGTTTTCCTGTTTCTCACTGACCACACTGAAAAGAACTGGTCATTCCTAGTCTCAAAAGTTTTCCAACAAATTGTATGATTAAATTCCTTAAACACTTCTGCCCATTCCTAATCCCCTTTTGCAAATATCCCTTTCAGGAAAAATTGCTGAACGCCATGGTATCTGATTTATATTTCATTCTGAAGACAGGAAGTAAAGGGATTAAAGTTGGGGATTAAAACACTTACTCTTTACTGCATTTTCTTCTGCAAAATAGTTTCTTAGTTGTCATGGGCACTGCTCACTGACCCCTAGCCCCGGAATGCACTTCTTTTTGCATTGGTGACATCTTTTAAGTGGACTCCATAATGAGCAAATGAGGGAAAATATCCTTATTTTCAACTGCTCTCAAAGCAAGAAAACAGATTTGCTTCTCTTTCAATTCCTTCTCTCCCTTTTTCAGTTTAAACAGTGAAATTTGAACTAAGAGTTTGAATAAAGTCAAGTAAAAACTGAAAGATGCAGAAGCAACTGAGCTCATACAGCAGGATGTTTGCTCCCCATGAGGCAGGTGTTCTCAAACAGAGTAGTTTCTCCAGATTAATATAGTCACATAATGGGGAATGTCACTGGTAACAGGCTTAGTGCCTGAATGACCTTCTGAAACACCAATAGTGTAATGCTGTAACCCTCCTTGGCTCCCTCCTTTCTCATCAATTAAACGTTCTGAATTAGAAAAAAATAAAAAGAAACTAATTTCTTTCATGTAAGAAACACAATAAGCACAGTGTTTCTTGAGCTGCAAAAAACCCCCTCATTCAAATGAAAGACAAAAACTAGAAATGCGTTATGAAATTAACAAACCAAAGATACTAGCTAAAAAAAAAATCTCCAGACACTGTTTTCTACTCATGTTATTCACAAAATCTAAAGGCTGATACAAAATTTTGGTTCTTCCAAAATCTTTAAGCAAACTTCATCAACTGTGTGGTAAAATCAATATGTAGTCACAACAACAAGCCTGTTTCTAGTCTACTGTAAAGCAATATAAAAAAATGAATAATCAAGAAGTATGCAGCCCTGTAAGAAGCAAGAGGTCTGTATCACTTTGCTGAGGGAATAATATATTTGCTGACACAATCCACAAAACAGAAAGCCAGACAATCGCTCAAAACTTTATAGAAATTTCCATGTTAACCCCTATTGAAAACACCTATTGAATAACCTATAACCCTATTGAATTGTATGTCTTAGTTCCACAGAAATATTGTTCAATAGAGGAATATCATGTCTTTAAGCCCTTCGGGTTTTTCCCATTTCTTGTTTTCACTGTAAGGTGGACAGGTTTATATGTCACACCTACAGGCTGGGCTGAGAAGTGTTTGAGAGCAGTGTTGCCAAGAAGGACTTGGAGTCAATGGTTGATAAAAAACTCAACATGACCCAGCACTGTGCACTCACAGCCCAGAAAGCCAACTGTGTCCTGGGCTGCATCCAAAGCAGCGCGGCCAGCAGAGCAAGGGAGGGGATTCTGCCCCTCTGCTCCACTCTGGTGAGACCCCACCTGCAGTGCTGCATCCAGCTCAGGGGTCCCCAGCTAATGTCCCCTTCACAGAAAGGATGTGAAGCTATTGGATCAATTTCAGAGGAGGCCACAAAGCTGACCAGAGGACTGGAGCACCCTCCCTGTGAAGACAGGCTGAGAAAGTCAGGGCTGTTCAGCCTGGAGAAGAGAAGGTTGCATGGAGACCTCATAGGAGCTTTCCAGTATATGAAGGAGGCCTACAGGGAAGCTGGAGGGGGACTCTTCGTCAGGAGCTGTATTGACAGGACAAGGGTGACAGGCTTAAAATCAAAAGACAGTAGGTCTAGATTAGATATAAGGAAGAAATTCTTTACTGCGAGGGTGGTGAGGCACTGGAAGAGGTCACTCAGAGAAGCTGTGGATGCCCCATCCCTGTAAGAGTTCAAGGCCAGGCTGGACAAGGCTTTGAGCAACTGGTCTAGTGGAACATGTCCCTGGCCATGTCAGGGATGTTGAAATTAGATATTCTTTAGGACCCTTCCAAGCCAAACCATTCTATGATTCTATACACATATATTACAGGGCTCTAAGAGAGAAGAGGTGAACTGTCAGTAAAGGGATATAAAATAAGTAGGCTTCAGAAGAATTCAGTTACTGAGATCTGCCCCTAAAGGTGGAGATTTTATATCCCCTTTTTCCTAATATGAGGGTTGCACAGTGGGAGAAGAGGAATACCTGCAGGATCTTTACAAGCAAGGTGGCTTCTGTAAAGCCCTCTCAGTTCAGATGGGAACCCTCATCAAGTTCAGCAGAGGCCATTCCATAACGCAATGCCAGTAATTGCTTTGGTGAGACAACCTGTATCCCTATCCCACTATTTTCAATGTGCTCCACACACAGTGTGGGCTGTCTGCTCTACTATTAGCCTCTATTACAGTCTGAAGTGGAGTGGGTATGGCTGAGGTGTCATGCTGCCTGCTTCATCTCAGCAGTGCAGTCTATCACCATTTTTCTTACTGTAACCAGGAAAAGTATTGTAAAAACTTCCTACCATCACTAGCTGAACAGTTTTTGGAAGAGCAATAAAAGCAATGTGGAAGAAATCATGCGTAAATAGCACCAGAATTAGACAAATTCTGATTGCCTTCTGTCCTTTATTCCTCCACAGCAAAATAAGACCCGAAAATCCTCCTTCCAGTCAGGTATCACAGGAAAAAATGCTGGAAGCATCCATCTTCACTAGGATAATGTTTTGATAATTCCCCAAAAGTGACTGTTCAGCCATCATTTTACAACTGATCATTCTGTGTGAAAAAGGAATATTGTTAGGCAGAAATAAATCAATCTGAAAGTCTGTGCACATACCCCTTATCTCCTGAGGTCTCACCACTCCATTCCTCAGTGATTTGCTACATGTACCATATAAACTACAATTAAAAAAAAATCTCCATCAAGTGTAGACAATTTTCAGAAATATCCTTTGGACTGCCTTTCCTGAAGCTATGCCTCCATGATGTTTGATTTCTGGCACAGACAGTACAAAAATTTTGTTGCAGAAAAAAACTAGAAAAATAAATATAATTCCTAGTCAGACTAAGACTAAACAGGGACCTAGGAGTATCACTGATGCATCTGCTAATGTGTTAACCTATCTGGTTAGCTGAATCCTTGCATGGGTTCCTCAAGACCCATTTGAATGAGCTAAGATGATGCAGGTTTACGGGACAGAGCTTAGAGGCAATTGTCAGGTAAGCATTCAATATCTCAATATCTGACCTACAAATAATTTAAATAACAAGATCAAAGACATGATCTGGTCACTATTAAAACTGCCAAGGAATCAAAGACTGGTCAGCTGAAAGAGGAAATTATTTGTATAAATCATCCTTCAATTCAAAGTCCAGACTTTTGCATTCCCTTTAGCTGGTCTTGTTTATGTCAATTGTTCAAATTATCTTTTCGGTTTTTTTCCAAAGATGGAGCTAACCAGCTGTATCTTTATCTATTTCACTTTCTTTTAATTAAATGGAAACAATCTTTCAAATCTTTGTGAGTTTTGTTTATTTTTGGCAGGACACATCTTACAGAATTCTTATCTATGACAACAGTTATTCACCAGTATGGATAAAATTCAAATTATCTAAAAGCATAGCCACCGCATTGTTCAGATGATAAGGTCAATGTCACTGAACTAACTTTGTCCTTGCCAAACAGCTGCACAAAATCAGAGCAATCTTTTGTTCTTTTTAAATTATCTCTTATCTCTTTGAAAATGCACCTTTTAAAAACCTTTAAGAAAGGCAATGGACATTGCAGATATTCGTGACGAGATCTATATACAAAGTCAGTGGATAGTCCATTCCATTCCACGGTGGGAATTGCATTGTAGTATTTGAAAGTGAATTAAATATTTTGTTTAGATTTACAAATACAGATTTCTTCAGCAAATTATTTTTCATGGTATAGTTGTATGGAAAGGACAATGATCTTGTGCAAGGCTGAGTGCTAGCTCACACAACAAATGGATCTTCATGAAGAGCATAGTAGTGGTATTCAACTTCTGTACAGGTTTCAAACCACTGGGTCTCTCTTACAAAGCAAGCTGGGAGAGCTGGGCCTGTTCAACCTTGAGAAGAGATGACTGAGAGGGGACCTCATCAATGTCTCTAAGTGTCTGAAGGAGGGTGTCAGAGGATGGACCAGGCTCTTCTTAGTGGTGCCAAGCCATAGGACAAGAAGCAATGGGCAGAAACAGATGCACAGGAAGTTCCACCTGAACATGAGGAAGAACTTCTTTACTGTGCAGGTGACTGAGCACTGCAACAGATTGACCAGAGAGGCTGTGGAGTCTCCTTCGCTGGGGATATTCAAGAACTGTCTGACACAATCCTGTGCCATGTCCTTCGGGATGGCCCTGCCTGAGCAGGGAGGTTGGACCAGATGACCCACTGTGGTCCCTTCCAACCTGACCCATCCTGTGGTTATGTGTTCTAATGGCACAGGATCTGGATTTTGTTAATGATATGATAAGAACAGTAGAAAAGAACAACATTTTACTCTGATAAGGACAACAGACCAGAACAGCACAGCCTTGGAGAAGTACATAAAGGATGTAACTTAGGCAAACAGAAGCCATGCAAAACGTAAGCAGGATGCCAGCTCAGCCCTGCAAGGCTGACAAAGCACAAGTTATGCAAAACAATGATATTGTGCTTACTCAAAAGTGGGGTAGAGGAACAGCCACCTAAAAAGGACAAAGGACGTTGAAGACAGACCCCAAAGAACTCATAAGGACTTCAGATAAGGGGTGCAACTGTGTGAAATAAAGTCAAGCAAGCACAGATAGCTGATGGATATGTAATCAGTGTGTGTGATAAAAACTCTGTTCACCTGATGGTTGGGGCACTCGACTGAGGGAAGGATCCTCTGAGTGACCAGCACACTGCAGTAACAAATACCTGCTTTCTAATACTCAAAATTGCGTTAGAAAATTTCTATCTGGCCCATTTTGGTATCAATATGTTCCATAATTTCATTTTCACCAACTTTAATAAAAAGACTTACAAACTAAAAGAGCTATGGATTCTTACTTCTGAATACAGTATCATCAGTTCACAGATGAAAGACATCTGCACTTTACTGAACATGGAAAAGGTATAACCAACTGAAAATAAGCTTTCTTGTCTAGACAACTTACAAAAAATCTTGTAAATTGTTGTCCTTTCAAAGTTGAAAGGAGGCCAAGATTAACAAAAGAACAGGTTTCAAAAGTACTTGTAGTTTAGGGGCATGTTGTACATTAACACTCCTCCCACCATCACTTTAAACTCTCATTTTGGGTACTGTCTAGTTTTCTTTCACTGACTTCCTTGCTTACAAGGAGCCTCATCTATCTTCCCAATGGGAAGATAAAATCCTGTCAGAGTCAGCAATTTTTCCTTTTTAAAATCTGATAATAAGCATTGCTTTTTATCTCACCAAAATATTTTAAAAGTACAGACTGAATATTATGATGCATAGAGATTATACCTAAAATGTTTTCCTAAACATTTTCAGCATCTGATCCCAGATATTTGCATGGTATTTGTGTACATGTTTGCCCTCATTTTCACAAAGAATTTTTCAAATTACACAAAGATGACTAAAGCAGGCATGGCTGTCTTTCCTCTCTCATGGCTCTGCTTTCCTTTGAAGAGTAAATGAAATTTTATTGTACTATCCATTAAATTGCTTTCATTAAATGCAATTGTGCTGGGATCTTCTTGGCATATAGGATTTCATCTCATTACCTGGAGAGACTCCCAGTTAAATGTATTTAGTGGATGGCTGGGAACTGGGGTTGGGAGGAGAAGGGAAACAGTGGCTGCATTACAGGATTTACAGAAGAGACATTTTTGCCTTATATGGTAAGTCATAGTAACATATCAACAAAATTTACCTATATCCCATTGCATAATCTGGCCCCATCTTAGAGAGCCAAGGAAAGAGTCAAATCCTTGAAGACACGTCTACAGAATCTGGGGTGAAGACTCAAAGTAAACATTAGCACAGCAAGAGCTGATTCAAATATGTTATCAATATACTTCATCCTCCTATTTAAGTCTATGCAACATCAAAGACACGTTTGCAGGTACAGTCTTGGAGAGCCAGCAACTTAAGATGCCACAATATTGTCACTTGGTGTGGAGGGGGAGGTTAAAAGGAGGATTAAAAGCAGCCAGGCACGATACGTTAAAAGAATCCATGACTAACGGGGTGTGACAGCAAAGGGTTTCATTCTTTTCAACAGAATAGATCCCTAGGGCTGGAAGTATTAGTCCACTGTGCCTTTATCACCTTGGAATTTTTATGGTTGTTTTTGATGAATTCACATTTTCATAATTACCTTTTTGACATTAAGCCAATTTTCACTTTTAATTAAATCCATAAATGACCTTAATTCTTCATTAAAAGGTTTGTTGTTCTTATTGCTTATTTTTATTGATACTGTCAGGAAATATTTCAAATACCAAAGTATAACGTTAGTTAGTAATTATAACTTCTCAAAGGTCCAGTAACTAACTATGTTGTACCTTGTAAATGTTATGCAAACTTTATCTGTGCTTCAAGTATCTGGCTTGACAGAAGCCACAATTTTTCTTTTCTTTTTGTGGAGGTTTGGCATATTTCCCCTTCCATACATATTAATATATCTCAAGTGACCAATGAGCATAAATAAATCCTTATCAAAGAGCGATGAAAAAAATGAGGAATTTTAAATCTAGAATGTGCCCAGAGAGAGTGTAATGAGGAGTAAAAAGGGCCAGGTTTAAACTGTTTGGCACAAAGAGGGAATGAAAAATGAGCAAAATCAAATAGTGAATGAAATGCAGAAAGGAATATCTGACATAGTAGTGCCATATGACAAAATGAGAGAAGCGATAACACATTATTTCACCTGCAATTACAGTAACATTACAGCGGAGCTTAATTACTATATTCAGGTGCATTATGCCAATTTTAGTTGAGGCATCACACAAATTTCTCAGAATGCAATGTGTTGATCATGCTTGTGAAAGAAGGTGTCCGGGCGGCTGAGTTGCCTTTCTGGGACAGGTAGGACGAGGCTCACAGACTTCATTTGGCAGTCCTGCCTCTGGGCAGTATTTACAGGAACTAGAGAGCCAAAGAGTATCAATGCAAATGAATGCTCATTTACTTCATCTCTGACACAAGAGTGGGCATGCGTAAGTTTAAAGAAAATTGGTCATGAACACTACAGGTCAGCTTCTGCTGCCATGTCCTGCTTCAACAAACCATTGAATCAAAACTTACTCTTCCAGTTTCTATACTGCAGGTTTAAATATTGCCACTCACTGCCTCCAGTGCTGCACAAGCCATTTTCTTGCTACTAAAGGCTGTGCATTTAATTTTAAAACTTCTAAACCATAACTTGTTCAACATGGGGTTGACATCTCAAAGGTTTATCCCTCCCTTCATGCATGTTTCCCTTTTATCAGGACCAGGTTCCCTTAAAATGAAAGCTTAGACTTTTAAACTCAATGATCTAAACATCTAGTGAAAAACTGTCAGTGATTAATAGGAGCTATGATGAAAAATGCTGAAAAAAAATTCCCTTACATCACAACACAGCTCTTTAGAGCATATAAACAGTTGTTGATTCATGGACTTGACATCCACAAGGAATCAGCATTGTGAAATGTCCTGGTATTGGAAATATCTGGCATACAAAAATATAATATGAGATTAAGCTCATATACTGCCCTCAAAATCCCTCCTTCCATCTGAGACTGGCCAGTATTTTGCAATACTCTGTGTTTACCAAGTGGCAGAATTGAAAACCAAGCATTTCTGTTTCCAAAAATTATTTTTGTTTGCCTCATCATGTATGTTTAGTGGATAACCATAACATCGGAAAGCATAAAGCTTCAAAGCAGGCAGCCTCATTAAGTCAAAGACGAAATTATCTATATACAAACCATATCTATCTATTATTTCCTATTTTTTTTAATGAATAGTCTGAAATCAACCCAAGTACTTGAAGATGCATTGAAACATCTAATATTATAACACTGACTTCTCCACATAAGCTTTACACCAGTCAAGACAGCAGAAAAATTACCTTTTTCCTGACTTGTTGATCTTTGGAAGAATGGGCTTTCACATGCTTTCTCAGGGAACTCGGATCTGTGTATCGCTTAGTACATCCTGGAATCTGACATACATAAGGTTTCTAAATCAAAAAGAAAAAGGATAAACCTGCTGTTATATCACAGATTATTTTAGCTCAAGGGAATCCTTTTTGAGCCTTGGGATGCTGCAAACCACATTACTACAGAACAAAAATGTTGTACATTATTACAAGCAGAATGCTTGGCAATTTGGTTAGAAAGGGAAAGGATGAAAGTAAAGCTTTTAAAGAAGACAAAAGGAAAGCTTTCATTACAGCACCTTTCATTGTTACCTTTTTTTTTCTAATCAGTACAATGAATATTGCTAGATATACTCACAATTCTTCCACCCTCAGAGCAATCTTTGACTTAATCAGAAATTACAGTCTTTAGTGAATCAGGTAAAGAAACTGCAGTAAAGGCCCAGAAAGACTGTTTAGCATTATAGAAGGATCCGCTTCAGAAAAAGAGAACAAGAAAAAGTGTTAGTTTACTATATACAAAGAAGGCAAGCAAAAACCAAACTAAGCATTGAATACTGAAGTTTCAAAAACATTACATTCAAAAAAATATGCACTTTAATGTGAAGTACCAGACCAACTTCTTCAGCTCACATTCTCTAATAATACTTCATTTTAGAAAGATACCAGTCTATCTTAATAATATCTACCAGTCTATTTTAGTCTATCTATAGTAATATCTTTATAGTTTTCTTAAAAGAAAGCCCAATAAATCTAACTCATATAAATATAAATCTCTATAAATATCTCCTCCTGCCTATTCTAATCTGTCTTTCCTGAAGACCTGTAGGCTCACAATACAGAGTATTAAATGAACATTAGCTACAACTGTTTCCTGAAAGTAGCTATTTTGCAATTCATCCATTTATGTTTCACAAAGCATTTCCAAAAACACCTTGTACAAATGATGAACTTGTCAGCCATAGTATCGGCCATTCAAAATGGACAATTTATTTTTTTAACAGCGATTTAATTCAAATGGCATTGTTTTCATTGTATTTCTGGACTTCTGCCCTTTGGAAACTGTATCTGAGAAAACTTGATCTTTTGTTCTGAAACAGAGGTTTTTAAACAAATCTCAGCTGTGACTCAAATTTACAAGCAACAATTTGTTGGCATGAAAATTTTTAGATTTACAAAATTATTCTACCTCTCTTAACTTTCTGGTACATGGCCTAGCCTTAACATTTAGTCAAAGAAGAGCACTTATTATCACAGATGGCTTCAGCTTCCCTAAAGATCAACTAACTGGGAGAAAGTTACTGCCTCTACCTGCAGCAAAGACCATAGACCCGTAGTCTTTTTATCAACCAGCCTGGCCCATCTTCTCGCATGCTTACATTACTAGGTCACTTTTGAAGCAGCTTCAACAGCCTCATCAGACAATCCACCCTCCTATCTTTAAGGTCATGGGCTACCTGCATTCACCAAGCTGGAGGAAAGAAGCAGATGGTCTAATGTACAGGGGACTGCAACGGTACTTCTGTGTCCTTACAGTGTCCAAGTGTGTCCTCTGGTGCTTGGCGCGGTCGCTGGAGTTGCTGAATGCTTTCGGGCAGCCGGGGTGCTGGCAAAGGTACGGCCTTTCACCTGTATGGCTCCTTACGTGAATCTTGAGATTCTCTAGTCTGGAAAACGCTTTCTTGCAACCCCCAAACTAGAAAAGAGAAAGAAATCATTTGAAAGGAAAGCACACACAGTAAACCGGAACAGCAAACGCTGAACAGGAGGGTGAAAGGGCATGCTGAGACCTTTAGCCTGCTATGGCTGGGTACCTTTGCAGAGCCTGGTCTCTCAGTGTGGGTGTTGTTGCCAGGTTCAAACTATTTGGACTGTAAGAACGTACTTATCCTCCCTGCACATGGCTGAATTAGGAGAGTATGTCCTACATTTTGCAGATGGCGCACTGAGACACAAAGAGACCAGTCGGCTGAGAGCACAGCACCTACCTGGGAATCATAGCACCAGCTGATTCTCCTCCCTGTGGCACATAGAGGGCAAAATAGTCACTGTGAGGTTCCCAAGACCTCTGCTAACTATCCCCATCTCAGCTCCAGGGTTCTTTGGATATTAGCAACTGAGCCCAACAGAGGCATCTCTCACTACTGACCCAAGCTACAGAACAACAGCAAAAACATGCAGGGAAATGTCAGTCTGCTCTGCCTTGCTAATGGTGATGCAAAAAGTCAAATGGTTTCTGAAATATATTTTTACCTTTCTGCGACGAGTAAATGTATTAGATACTAAAAATACTGTAAGTCTGTCCAAATAGGATGTAATTCCTATGAGCAACCAACGATCATGTGGCACAGTACTTCAATACCTAATCAAGTACTGCATCTGTGAAAAAAATCTGTGTTTATATGAACAGAAAACCAGTTGTTCATCTATCATGTTCTCAGAGTATACTTTACCCTAAGGGAAACTAAAACATCAATTCTATGATGTTTTTGGCACCAGCATTTTTATACACACTTGATTTCAACTAGACTGAAATATTTATGAATATCAGAAGTATAGGCTTTCTAAAATTCTATGTCAGGATCAATTAATCTCATTAGTTTCACCTGCCGCATATTCCACTTTGCAACATCTAAAGCTTCTGATGTATAACATACTCGTTTGTGTTCTTGCACACTTGCAAAAAT
Organism: Ptilonorhynchus violaceus; assembly: GCA_013397565.1. NCBI lineage: Eukaryota > Metazoa > Chordata > Aves > Passeriformes > Ptilonorhynchidae > Ptilonorhynchus > Ptilonorhynchus violaceus. The sequence continues at coordinate 373,465 of VZRJ01012130.1, read as the reverse complement.
AATAATGCAGTACCAGAGATGTCAAACATTACTAACGTTAACACAAAAATTTCCATCATTTAACTACCTATTAGTTTTATTCACTTGAAAATAAACAAGCCATTTTTCACTGATGTCAAAACAACACAGCTAAATTTTATAATACATTATGCAGTGCACATATGTTCACAAAAGCACAGGTAGGAAAACTGACATAATTCTGATCAAAATCAGCCTGGCTTCCTTGCAAATCTGTAACATCCTCAAAAAAAGAGAAAAAAAATTATATAAAATTTTTATCACTTAAATACATCTGTCTTTTGGATTACTGCAAAACAGAATTACAAGTTTGAAGAATAACGTATAAATCACATTACCTATAAACCAACAATATTAAAATTAAGCTTAAAAAATTAAACCTTGATAAAAAGGATGAACCAACCCTACTACACCATAATTGCAATTTATCTTTTCTACACATGCATTTCAGAAAATGTCTCAGCTCATGAATTTTTTATTTATATTCTGTCCCTTTATCCAAAGCAAACTAGCGCTTTTCAGATTATACAATTTTGATCACTGAACATTAATTTATGCTTGTATAAACAGTGTCACCTGTATGTTTATAAAGCTTTACCATTCATGCAAACATTGTTGCAAGTGTAAAAATATTGTTATTCTTAAGGATATACTATTAGAAAATATTACAGGATAAATAATAAAAAAAAAATACACCAATATCTCTTACAATTGCCTTGATAAAAATATCACATTTTTCTAGGAAAAAGTAAAGAGAGAAAGCACAAAAACATGGCAACTAAAACACTGATAGAAGAAATTAAACACAAAATGATAGAATGATGGAATGGGTTGGGTTGGAAGGGACCTTAAAGATCATTTAGTTCCAATCCCCCTGCCATAAGCAGGGACACCTGCTAGACCACTTTGCTCAATGCTCCATCCAGCCTTGGCTTGAACTCTTCCAGGGATGAGGCACCCACAACTTCTCTGGGCAAACTGTTCCATTGTCTCACCATACTCACAGTAAAGAATTTCTTCCTAATATCTAATATGAACCTTCTCTTTCAGTTTTAAGCCTTCAAAAAAAAAAGACCTTTAAAAAGCAAAATAATTGAAGAGCACCTATGTTAAAATTAGAAAGAAACCTACTGATTAGGCCATCTTATACAGATGAGTTACTGTTTTGTAATAACTTCATAAAAGAACAACCATACATTCTAATGACTGTAACTATGATGTACATAAGTATAACTGTAGTATCTCCAGCAGTCATCAATTTTATAGGGTAAAACTCAGACCAATGAACAATTTGTAAAAGCATGCCTCTGTTTTGTTTATTTTGCAGGGTATTAAACTTTGAATCTTCAAGAATGCAAACAAACTGAAACGTGTTAATGATTGTTTATATGATTATGAAATTACCTTTAATTTTAAATGGGAAAAACTGTTTAACTAAGCAGAACCGGGGAATGTTACTGTACAAATTTAAGAATTGTTATTTCCGAAGACTTCTGCATTGCTGAGCATAACTTGGAAGAAAAGATAGTTCTTTCTTCCCTCCACAGCCCTAAATTATTGTCTGGCATCTTCACAAGGCGATATATAGTTGTGTATTGCTGAAAAGGTCTGTTTTGTAGCAGAACAGACTCTACAAGCCTGTATCATTAAAAAGATCATCTTTACTCGAAAGCTAATGAATGTTTTCTCTATAAATTAAATTTCTTGAAGCCTTGGGAATCTCTGATTCTTAAGATAAAAAAAATGAAAAGATACTTTTTTCAACAACACAGAACATACACTCTACTCTGGTAAACAGATTTCCGTGGAAGTGTCTCAGACAAGACAGGATTACCCATGGGGGAAAAAAGTCAGGTAGTTGACAGCTGTATTTTGAAATGGAACTCCCCATAGTTTTGTAAGTTACTAACTATTGTTGAAGAAGAGGATGTAACACCTTTACTAGAATTAGTCACTCAAGTATATGGCATACATTTAGCATTCTGCATCTCTTTAACCATACTAAACATACCCCTAATTAAAACAGATTTTTTGCAAGTATTACATCAAATTAATTGTGCAATGTTTTCCTAAAATGCAATACAGAAATCACAGCTACTGATCTTTTATTTTTACTGCTGCATGCTAATTGAAACTATTAAGTAGCTCATATAGAAAATTTCCTCTCTGTACTTCCTGAACTTGGGAGTCCTTTTTAAAACATATTTATGTTTACTTTCTCTTTTTGTAAGGACAATTGTGAAAAGCAAGAAACAATATATTTACAGTGAAAGGTAAAGCATGTCAACAGAAAGAAAAAGCAGTATTATGACTTTAAAACATTCATGTTCCCATGACTGCACTGTTAATCTTTGTTTACATGGAGATGATACTCAGCATACCAGGCAACTCTCCTGTTAAATGACAATATAATTTTATAGGGTCGTATAAAATAACCTGTGCAACATGCAAAGCCCTGCTGGATGCACCATGCATTTCTGAGCCCTGTCTGGAATTCAACAGCAGTCTTCACTATGAAATACATTTACACCCTTAAACTACAGAGCAGCATGGTAATACCTGTGTGAACTCTTCAATATCAGTAGCAGATAGTCAGTGGCCAAGTGATTAAGAAATTAGTCAGTTTTCTCTGCAAAAGGAACTGTTCTGATTATCTCAGTTGATCACCAGTGTAGCAAGGATTGAAGAACTTGTTCTGGCAAATAGCATCTGTCTGAGCTCTGATCCATTCACTGAAAAGTCAAAATCTAGTCTTGATTTTAAAAGTCAAAGACAGCCAGCTCAGTTTCTTCTTAATCCATTATCCCTTAACATTATGTGTTATGAAATACATTGACTTTTTCCTGTTTGAATTTGTTTTGCTTCCGCACCCAAACAGTGCATTTTCTTTTGTCATTTTTCTGCTATATTAACATGATAGGTAATGTAAAAGGTAACTTCTGATTCTAGCTATTTTCTGTTATCAAGTCATTTAACCTTCTCCCAAATAATTTATACATATCAAAATTATTTGCTTTCTTACTATACACTTTATCACACCTACTTATTGATTCCACACCCAAACCAAATGAAATTAATTACTTTTAGAAATACTGACAACTGAGCAGCATTTGATTTTACAGAAATGTTCAATCCAGTATACAACATAACGTTATTGTCCTCAGGTTTAGGCTTTTAATATCTTTTTACACCTGAACGAGTTTTACAGCGATAATCAAATATTTTTAAGCATCACTGTACATGGCAAAGGATCATCTTTTATTTTTTGAAGTGTGAAGCATAAACATTTCTCCATTGTCATGTGTGGGGAAATATTTGTGGGATATTATAATGAATACATTTCACTATGTGTTCCTTATCTGGTCTTTCTCTAAGCTTACTGGAAGAGGGGCATTTTTCCTTTTAAAATTTGACTTTGCTGAACATGAGCCTGCCTATAACCATTAAATTGCAGCAGCTGGCTTTCTGTGTAAAAGGAATTAGCTATTGTTCAAACAAATCTCAATAACAAGCCTAAACACTTCAGTGATGTAATACATTTTGTTCTTCATTAAAACTGAATACGTCTTAGGCAAGAAGCAGAAGAGACTGAGAGCCCCTCAAAAGGCTGCAATATAGGGAAACGTGAGCTACATCCAAACGACCTCAGAAAGTTAGATGTGACATATGCTTGATGGAAAGGTGAAGAGCTCTTCAAATCTCTGCCAATCTGACTTGGGGGAAATCAACCCAACCCTAAGTACACACAGAGGTCATACTGACCAGGTGCTTCAAATACATACCCACAGGGTTGCAAGATACCAGCCATGGCAAACCTTTGATGATGCAAAAGGAGACGAAAAACATGCACCCAGAAACTAAGATACATATCACAGGGGGGATATTCCTCACTGATTTTAAAAGGTCAACAAGATAAGAAACTTTACCCTAGCAAAAATACTTTCCATGACAAAAAAAAAAAAAAAGAAAATAATCAACATCTCCACCTTCCATGCCTCTTCTTCATTAAGCACAATGGGTGCCAGAGTGGTCCAAGGACACATGGCATCATAATTGTGGGACTGGGCTTTCCCCTTTGCATTCACACAGGTAAGAAACCAGCAGTTTCACAGATATATAGTTCAAATCAGACCTGGCTCCTTCTTTGTCAGCTAATGCATGGAAAACACACAGTAATCTATGACTGATTGCACATGACCACATAGATGCACGTCCTAAAATCTCACACAACATAATTTGGTCCCCTTCCCCTTCTTTGGGCTACTGCATTCACCTGGGATACCAATACATGATCACTATTTCAGTAGTAGTCTTATCAATGTTAGGTATTCAGGTAACATGAATCAAACTTTCTTTTTCACTTATTCCAGGATCATGTTAGTCTTCTTTAAGTCATAGCATTTTACAGAGGGTTTTCATTACAGTTGGTAGTATTAAATTCCCACTCAGACTTTTTTCTAGGCATAACTTCTCATATTGTAATTATAAGCTATATATCTTCATTCCTTCTTACATTACTTTGCATTTGACTGATATACAAATTGCACTTTTTTATAATGCAATAATCCAGCAAAATCAATCAGATCATCTGTGTCAGTGGCATATTCTCAGTATTTGTAGCTTTACTATTCTCTGTTAACTGTATAAAGTTTAACTACCTAGGATCACTATTCTGAGAACAAGTGAAGCACTCTTCATCTAGTATGTGCCCTTCTAATGGAATTTAGTACAAAAAACTTAAAAGTCATAGAACTATGGAATTGTTTAGGTTGGAAAAGACCCTTCAGACCATTGAGTCCCACTGTTCCCCCAGCACCGCCAAGTCCACCACTAAACCATGTTACCAAGCACCACACCTACAGGACCTCCTAGTATGTCCAGGATAGTGACTCCGCCACTTACCTGAACAGCCTTTTCCAATGCCTGGCAAGTTTTTCAGTGAAGAAATTTTTCCTAATATCCAATCTAATCCTTCCTTGACACAAGTTGGAAGTTTTCATTCATCCTAAGACTTGTTACTTGTAAGAAGAGAGGGAACACCCACCCCAGAACACTGTACTGACCCATGTAATATAATGACCCATACTCATTTACAACAGTATATTACTGCCTGAGATAGGCTTGACAAGCTGCTTGACTTGCTCACTTTTGTAATATTCACAAACTGACCATAAGGACAACACGTAAAAGTTTTAAATCTTAAACTTTGAAGGAAGTTATCTCAATAAAAACATAAGCTATTTCTAGATTTTAGGAAATGCTGTCATACATGAATGCATACGTGCAAATAGAAGGAATGGCATCCCTAAAAACTATATAGGAAAAAATAAAAATATATATGCTTCTAGAGAAGCATATGCATAAGGTCCCAAAACAAACCTTTGAATTAATCAATAGTCATGTAGCATTTTCTAAGATGTATTAGCAGATAAAAGGCACATTAATTATTTAACCATGTATTATGTCCATCTGTCAATTAACTTTGAATGCTTTGAAATGCTGACCAGGTAGGTTCTTCTGTGTCAGCACCAAGGCAGGTGGTATGACAAGGACAAGGTATCTCTCCCCAGCTTTGTATTTATCATACAAACAGAAGTAAAAGCTGTTCCTTATACGGCTTTCAAACAAGAAAAATGCATTTCAAGCACTAATTAACAGTCTTTTAACCATTTTCCTTCCTCAACAGTATTAGCAGGGTGATGCTCTGCAAAAGATGTAAGTGCTTTCAAAAAATTGAGAGTAAGACCTTGTAGGAAAACCTTTCAAATAGCTTTTTATTCCCCCAGACTCTCCAGCCTAGCAATCTTGTGAATGACACATAATTAGTGTCAAACATCATTCAAAGTGCTGACATCAGGTGCTCACCGACGAGGAGGCTGCAGTCACAGCTGAGATTTAAAGGCCCAGGTTCATCTGGTGTAAAGTAAGTGCTGTGGTTTTGACCCCTAAAGTGTTTAAATGGGCGAAAATGTAGCATTCAGAGCAGCACTTCATTTTAGTGCCTATCTGAACAGAACACGTTTTCTAATGTGGCAGCTGAATGCTTTGGTGAATGCACTGAGCTTATATAAGACTAGATATTTTCCTCAAAACTATGCAAACGCTAACATTTATTTTTGCTTTTATAGTTAATCTTATGAAATGATACAATGTCTTGGAATTCATTTTTCCAGTAAATAATGACAGATTTTGTTCATATGTGTTACACAGATTATAGTAGATACTTGTTTGCCCAGTCTTTCAGTGACAGTTTGGTCCAGAGGTAATTAGTCTCAAGCTTTTTTCCTCTTAAAAAAAAAAGAAGGTTCCCCTCACAGCAATATCCTCACTTCCTGTTTTTGTGGTAGATTCCTTAAAATTTTATGATCCAGCATGCATAAATATAAATGCAAACAAAAGATAACTTGAGAACATGACAAAATCTAAAGTAAATTGTTATTTATCTTCTTTGTACTTCCTACTTTAGGTTAAAAGGCTTATAGATGTAGAAGAAAGTTCCTATTATTAGTCAGATGTAAGACTTATAGGACTAGTCAGTGCTTACAGCTATAAGGATCATATTTTAAGAGCTTTTGACTAAGCAGTACATAATGCTTTTTTGTGTGTGTGTAGGGATTGAACAAGATTAATAGACTATATCCTAATCTGACTTCAGTTTTCCAATACATCCATCCCTTTGGGTATTCTTAAGTAAGAACAGCTACATGCTGCTATAATTATAAAGGCAATGAAATCAATGAAAAAGAGGATACTTAATACAGAGCAAAGATCCACACATCAGTTCATATGGGAAACAGACTCAGGCTACTTTTTCACACAGGTGCACGAGAGGCTAGTTTCTTGCATTCTCTTTGAACAATTCTCACTTTTTTGTTCACACTGTACACACTTGACTATTTCTGCATATTGACAGATTATTTGAGTGTATTAATAAAATTTACTTTTAATCTCCTTTCCAGGGAGATCAGTATTCTGATGTCAATTCTGGTACGACAGTGGACTAAGGATGCCATCAAATTGCAGTACAAGCAGAAGAGGTAAGTGGGTAAGCAACTGTCCCTGCCCACAACACTATTTTATTGTGAAAATTTTTTACAGATGGCTCTTTTATTTCTGTGCTTTTGATAAACGTAGTATGCTCTTTTTTTCCTTTTCAAATCAGATCTCCAGAAATCTTCAAGCTTCTCACATTCTAGAGATTTGCAGCACAATGTAACCTTATTTTCTAGGTAACACCATGCCAAAGGACACAAATATCTCAGCTGAAATTAAGCACAGTGCATTGAATGTTATTTATCCCTGAAATAATGGTGTCAAGAGATTCATTCACCATGGAAATGTCTCTTGTTTTCATCAGTCTTAGTAAGCACGGCCATTTCAGCCTCAGAAGCTATTTCTGTTGCTGTAGAGAAGGTAAATATTATGACAAGTCCCTTCAAAAGGAACTATTACTGAACACATCAGCTGCTACTGATTCAAAAACCATATGGTACAGAAACCATTAGGGGAAAAATGAACATTTTGGAATTCTTTCATTGCCTCCTTTTGGTAGACTGTGCTCCCATTTTTTTTTTCTTCTGGTTTTACTCCTTTCTTTCCCTTCTTCTTTGGCTTTTCTAAAAAGTTGTCTTTGATCCTCTTTAAGCGAGGCCATCATCTGTAATCATGCAGCTTTCTCTATTAAAAGTTATTCACTGTTGAGGCAGCTACCACTATCATCAAGCCCCAGACAAGTCATATGGATTTGAATACTTCTTTCTTCTTCTAGATGTGCAAGAACTAAACAACATTTTGCCAAGTAAAAAACCAGATATGTCCTTGCAGGTATGTTAAGAAATATGTGCAGCAATACTATCTTCCCCTCCAACAAAAATTCAAACATGCAGCTACATCTCACTTCCGTAGTTGTGTTCCCTACAGGATTTCATGCCAGAGATACACTATAAATTGAGACCACAGGCTTTCAAACATGGAGATGAGGTAGTGTAAATCACATTCTCATTGGGAAGATTCTGTTGTTTTAGATTTTGCTCTTTGTGAATTTCACAAATGACTACAATTTGATCTCTATTACACTAGGAGAAAAAGGAATAAATAATCAGGAAAGCTCTGAAACCACAGCTGAAATGGGAAACAGTTTAGAGGGTTCTTCTTCACCATACTATGTGTCAACATTATTATTCATGATTCATTCTATTTTCTATAAATAGTAACATCATACAAATATATATTTCTATATCATAGAAATAAGAGTATTCCAGTCCATCCTGTCCTGTTCTGTCCTCTCCAGTCCAACCCTATCCTATCTATAAACATGTAAACTGGACTGAAAAACTGAAACAAACATGCATGCTGTTCTACAAACACTATCAAAGTATTTCTTCTTACAGTTATTTGAAAATATTAACATCTGATTGCCATTTTTCACAGATACATGGATATTATAGATGGGAAAGCACTAAGACAACTCTCACTTAATGGTGCATAACTCACAGCTGACACTGTAAAACTTTCAGCCAGTGTTTTACAAATCTGGATATGAGGTTCTTTTTATCCCAGCAAAAGTACACAAGGCCAGCTGCTATCTGGCACAGGCTCTCTTGGTAAACTCCATTTATTATTTAAAAAGTCAAACCTCCATTTTTTATAGTTTGGTTTTTTTTTTTAATTAAAAAAGCAATTCGATCACTGTCAAGAGCAAAATGGGCAGTAAGAGATCCACTAGATAGTTCTGAGCGCAGCATTTGCACTCAAATGCAAACATGCCAAAGATACACTAGAAAATATGCCAAGATACAGTAGAACATCTCTAAAAACGCTAACTTGGTGTCCAAAGAAATGATGTACTTATGTTATCCTGAAAAAAAAGTTTGACTAGCTCCAATTTTGACAAACTGACACTGATACTACTTAAAGGGCCTGACTAAAAAGGCTTTATTAAAGCAAAAGCATAAGGCATAATCTAATGGGTTGCTTGTTCACGTAAAGCAGTGTTCAGCTTGAAGTGCCTGAGACAGAAAAGCACAATGCATACGGGAAGAGGCATCATTAGGAGAAAGAAATATGCTTGGCCAAATGAAGAAATATGCTGGACGTGAATTCAGAAGTTTCACTCGAAAAATACACCAGACAATATACTAAAAAGGCAACTCTCTTAATTTTAATACAATATTTATGTACCTGTTGCACTATTTTCTTCTGCCAAATTGGATCAATCATATGTAACCTCCAGCATAAACACAATTTTTACGCATACAAAGAGAGTATTTTATCGTGAAAACAACGGGATTGAACTGTGACAGTGTGTAATGGTTTGAGGAGTACCTTTCTCAAAGTATGCTCTTTCACAGGCATACACAGAAGAATACTGTTTGATTTCAAGGACCAAAAAGTCTGATGTTCTCCATTGTGCAAAACCACTTCATCAGGGGACAGAATTTTTTGCAAATTTCAAATGAAAAAATTTATTTGATGCTTTTCCATCAGACAGGTAATGTTTCTTGGATGTTTCTTATGGAATTAATAAATTCAAGCTATTCAATCCATGGTGTATTCATGGTCCACTCAGTTCACAATGGAGAAAGGACTGTTTCTGTTACACTCTGGCAGAACCTCTGACAGTAATAAAGATTTTTAACAAATGTGCAGTGGTGACCAAAACATTATAGGTATTGTGCAAGATAAAGATAAGTTATTGTTCCTAGATAAATCTCATTTAAAATAAATTATTTCAAAGTTTTATTTCTTGCACTGCCTTTTTTTTTTTTTTTTAAATATAACATGTGCATCTTCATAGCTACGGACATCTACTACATTTGTATACATGGCTATAAGGATTACTTGGCTATCTTCTAACAATACTACTAACTTCAAATTTCCATCCTTTTTGGAAAATAGACATGATGCATACTGATTTTTTCTACCTTTGTTTCGTAATACTTATTCTCTACCATGATAATGCCATCTCAGTGATATTAGTAAGAAATTTTCATGCTGATAATTTTATATAAAAAACAAACTAGATTATATTACCTTGTGATACTTCTAGCTATTTGGATGCAAGTAAAGCATACAGAAGTTACTCTCAAGGCCATATTTAGTCAGCATTTTCTAACACTTGATGGGGCTAATTTGAGGTTACAGTTGTATCACACTCATTTGAACAGTGTGAAGCATCCAAAATTTGCTCCGTAATATCGAAAATCCAGCCCAAAAAACCCAAAGCTACGTAACTAGAAAGTAAAAAGAGTTCATATTTTAATGTGTATTTTCTGAATTTCACAACTGTCAAAAACTACTCAATTACTTTTAAATCAGATTAATTGATGCTTTATTGAAAAGTGTTCAGATTAGTATCCATGGCTACTGAAAAAATCTGGAACAGAAAACTCCCCAAAAGCTACTACTCAGCAAAAATGTAAGAAAATTAAAATGGGGCAAGGGTGAATTCTTAAACAACCCTAGCATGGCTCTATTACTGCCAGCCCATACTATAACAGTTCTGTCATAACAACTGGGTCCCAATTCTGCATTACTTGAATATGCCTCACTTTCACTGAAGTCAGTGGGAATTCTGGATATGCAAGGAATGCAGAATTACAAGTAGTTTCTTAATCCCTAGGTCATAAGCCAAGATAATTATAATGCCTCAGCTCATAATGTTGCTGGCTGAACAGCTCTGCAGCACCTTTTAGGGCATTAACAGCAGGATTCTGCTGAATTAGTCTAAAAATCGTATCAGGAACTTGCCTCTGCACTTGTACTTGTAGTAGGTAATTTAAACTAAGCATCCAAAAGATCAGAGTGAAATATATTTTGAGCTGTATAGCAATGTAGCCTTACCTCTTCTTCCTTCTTTGTCCCCTGTTAAACAGGAAATCAACAATACAAGTGAGCATTTAAAATCCTCACTTTCCCTGTTCTGAGCAGAGCTACTTACACAGCTGTCTTTTCATGGCAAAACACAGAACATTCACCTCATAATTTAATAGGGACAGATTGCAGAAAAGAACAGTTGTGGAAAACAAGGCAAAAGCACTCGCATTTTAATCAGTGGGAGCCCACCACAATAGTGAACAGCCAGAGGAGGTTTCTTTCTTACCCCACAAGTAAACCACATAAAAATTTCCAGCAACATTCAAAACGGGCTTCCCAGCCCAGTAACTGTTTTCCATTCTTGACTGCTTAACACTCTCAGCTTTTTTTTCAATTAGAGCCAGTTTGTTTAGTTAGTTTAAAAAAAAAAAAAAAAGAAAAAAGAAGAAAGAAGAAAGGAAAAAAGCTTTAAAGAAAGGATTAAGCCCTGTATTTTATGAAGAAATAACATAAATTAGAAATTCTTTTCAAATCTGGAGTATGCATTCTTTAATCTTCTGCCCTGCTGGGAAGTGTAATAAGAATAAAGGCAGAAAGAAGCTTTTTTGCTTCATTGAATTTGTTCAGCAGAAGATATGCTTTTGACTATCTGCAACTAAATCTCAAAACTCACGACAACTCAGACAATACTCCCACATGTTATAAGCCTGTGCATTAAAAAGAGAGCTAGGAAAGCTTACAGAAACCCACCTGGTAAGCAAGCTCTCCAAATTCAAAAGGGCAAGACAGAAAGCCATGTGGATGTGAAGCAAACAAGGCGTGACTGTGAGAAGATGGTGACAAGACTTCATGTACTGGCAATGCAGTTCTTCAGTGCAGTGTGGCCTCATAATGAAAATAATTTTCAAAATGACGAACAGATCTGACTAATGGGTATGAGTTAGCTAGGGATAAGAAAACCCATAGAAGAGACTAAAGCTTGGAACAGGTAAAGTGCTGGTTACTGTTCACTATTTCTTTGTAAGATCATCAACTGAAATCTAAATATTATGTTTTGAATTTAAAATGAAAACAAAGATAATTTGATGAAAAACACAGAAGTCAAAAGGAATACTAAAGGCAGAAACAGGCAGCATCTTCCTTCCAAGACAGCAAATCCTCTTGCCTGTATGTGCCTTGTCAAATTTTGAAAGATTTTTGCTGTGATCCCATGACAGTAAAAACAGTCCAAGAGAGAAAAGAGAAACCATTAGAAGTCAGTTTCCTCCTTTTGGTGCAGTGTACTCAAGTGCAAAGAATCAGTATGTACATACAACAGGAAAGTAAACAAGACTGTTATACCTCCTTTTCCTCCTTCCTCTCAACATCAGAAAAAACATAAGGAAGCAGCATGAACTTCAGGTAATGGCTAGGGTTTACAGCTTTCTGACATCCCATTTAATGCCACCAAAGCTCATCCCTCAATTCCAACAAGTTGAGCACATACTGCATCACCGGCAACTCAATTTACATGCACCAGAACATTGCCTGTTGCAGAGATGACTCGCAGCAGACAGCAGAAAACACTTGTGTTTTCAGCAGAAATCACACTATGAAGGTAGGGGCTGTATTTCAGGCAAGCCCTGGTCAGAGAAGGACCATGAGCCTGCTGCAGTCAGGAAAAACAGCAGTCACTTCACTCAGGCTCACGCCAGTGAGTTAAGGCTGATGCCTGAGATAACAATGCAATGCAGAACCTGGGAGTACAAATATTTGGGCTAAGCCTTGGTATGGAAGGAGGCAGGGCCATATCTAAATCAACAGATGTGTCTCGTTTCCAGGGACAGGACTTGGGGTTCAGAGCAAGGCTGAGCAGACAGTACACAATCTGAAGGACCAGACAGGCCTTGGAGTTTGACTGTGCCCTGCAGAGTTGCTGGCACACACTTGCTGCTTGTAAAACTGTGGTTAGGGCACAATACATTTTTTTCTAAAGAGCTCAGCAGCCAACAGCTTCTGGCTCAGGGAAATGCCAATGCCAGTATTTTCTGACTCACTACAGGGTTGTTAGTCCTTCTGCCACACAGAAGGACAGTGGCTTTTGTACAGACTGTACAAAAAGGTTCAGGTTTCCAGAAACATAAGATAAGGTAATGCAAAACCTATGTAGATCCCTGCACTCATTTAAGTCACACATATAATAGGGGACTTTGGTCCTGGCTACTGAGATGCTGCCTTATGCAAACAAAATGCCTGTGACAAAAGGCCTGTGGTGCAGGGACTGTGAGGGATAAATGCCAAACAGTTCCCTGGGGTGAGCCAAAAAATCTGCTCAACAATGAAAAATTTAATACAGGAGAAGTTGAGGAATAAGCTAATAAAGACACTGTGGTATTGAATACTTTTTTATTTTCCATCTTTCCAATAAAGTTAAATCATTCATACAACATCAACCAACCTTTAATCACTGAAAAATCCCCTACCCAGCTTAGTAATGCAAGCATGTATTTATTTCATGTCAGGCATAACTTAGATGTGTATTGAACCTTTTTTTTTTCCCTGAAGCTCCTGAGAAAAGTAGCATGGCAGTGACTCAGAAAAAGAATTCCTGTGTAATTTAGGATTAAACTTAGGTTCTCTGCTCTACAGCACAGATCGTCCAATGCATCTAGGAATGCATTTCTTCCCCTCAGTGTGTAAGGAGATGAGTCTCTTACAGCCCTTACACAGAAGTGGTTCTCACCATGCAACTGAGGTTTCAGCTGTGATAACCCTTAGGTGATCGTTGGAGAGCAAGGGCAAGAAAGAGTAAATACAGGAATTTAGTAATAAATGTAGGGTGTTAGCGGAATAATCCCAAGCCTTGAAAAATGTAATGATTTTGTTCTATCATGAAACAGATCATTTTCCAGGAAAGCCTTTGAGGGTTTACAGACTTTACAGAAGCAAAAGACTTTGGGAATAAATCCAAAGCTAGGATGAGAGAAGCCAGTCCAAAGCATGCGGAGTCAGGCAGAAGAACAAGATGCATAAAATAGGGACCGGAAGGAAAATAAGATCAGTGTGCATGGCATATTACTAAAGATAAGTAGATATGCCCTTTCCCCAAGTGAAGTGTTCAATGAGTGAGTTACAAGACTTTATTTACTTAAGTGGTATGCCTGGCACCACAACTTGTGGAATATCTAGAGGACATTTTAGATAATAGCAGATTAGTGACTGTGCCTAATTTTTATTGCTCATGAGTACAGCCAAAGAGAACAAAAACTCCAAATACCTGCAGGTTCAGAGGCACAGGGGATGAGCTGTGCAATTTTCCGAGAGCAAGGATAAAAAGCTTTGAATTTCATAAAAGGAAAATAAAAGGATGACTCAGTAAATAACTATTCTTGTGAAGTTAAGGGTTTTTTTCCTCCTCTCTTTGGTGGACATTGCATTCTTCTTAGTATGTATTTCCCCTGAGCAACTTAACATTTACCTCATTCCCTGTGAATCATCACAGCATTCGATAGTCCTTGAAATTAATCTTTTCCCACTGTGAAAGGATGTTTTACAGAAGCTACAACAGATATCAGACCTACTTTTGCACTCTTGGACAAAATCATTGTGCTTGGTTTTTCTTAAATGACAATACAAATTTTATTTTCTATTTCAATGGTTTGGACCATTATCACAAAGCCAGATGATAAAAATACAGATAAGTGCACAACACAAGGACTAATTGACAATGAATAACAGATGAAACCTACATTAGCTAATGGAAACAGAAGACTAACTCTGAGCCTGGATTATGCCCATCTCCTAATCAAGTGCAATGCTAACAGTGCATGTTGATGTATGCCACAAAATCAGTTGAAAACACAGCAGAATGGTGCTTTCTTGCACTTCACCTATTTGGAGTTTCTGTTTCAAAATAACTTTATGTTTACACTGCTATGGAAAAGGTCATCATCTTGCTAAATAGATGTTAAAATACAGGGTAAGCAAATCTGGTATCTATATTAAAAATATAATATGTTAAGCAGATTGATGAAACTGATAAGCATTTGTAATCAATACCTTCATAGACAGAGCGACCTGATTATTTTCAGGTAACAACCACACAGATAGAGTGTGTGGGAAGAGGGAATGATGTGTGAAGGGAAAACCGGCATGGTTTTAGATATCTGGAAGAGACAAGAAACTGAAGTGAATGGGCAGTATCAGGACGGATCATGCTGGATTAAGCATTTACTGACTCCAGTCATACCAGCAGCACTGTGAAAAACATCTGTATATATGTATTCTTTTTTTCCCTTTCTATCTTACGTACTAATAAAGCATTGAAACCAGAATGGTTTATCTTTGAAAATCAGTTGAGTTTCAGACCTCGGAGATAACTCAAGGAGGGTGTACTGCACCGGCAACTTCTATTTCCTCTAGAAAATTGACCATTTGCAGAAAAAGTGAGAGTTTCATCTATTTATTTTCATTGTTACTCACAAGGGGAACCAGAGCCCAGCAAGAAGAAGAAGGATGCTGATGATGATATTGCTGGCAAGATGATGGCAATAAGGATTTTTTTCTTCCATTAGTGTTTACTCGTAAGAAGGCTGCAGATCTAACTACCTTTGCTAGCTCTGCTAGCAGTGACCTTTTGATGCTTATTAACAGCATACGCTGTCATTACAAAACCAACATACATTATGAGATGCTGATGTTAAGGCTACGTCCCTATACTGGTTGTATTCTCTTCACAAAGCAATATGTTTAGATCAAACATTAAACACTCTCCATTAACTGCATGCCAGCTGTTAGGTTGTTACTTACATTTCTTTATTACTTCACTTCGGTTGCTTTGTTCTACAGTCTGAAAACCCAGGGAAAGCGTGAATAAGTCTTTTGCATTTAGCTTATTCAACATATGTATACTTACCTGAAACATTGCAAGACACTATTGTCCATAAAAGCCTAAAGGCTCTTATGAAGATTTCTCTTTGGTTTCTACTTCAATGTATAGTATGAACACTTTGAAAGGCTCAGTTGTTTCCTTCATTTTCCTGATATCCCACCAAAGCAAACTGAATTGACTGAAATACAGCCTACTGATGCCTTTGTATCACTTTGGAAGCTAATGGCAACCTTCCACCTCTTTTGTTGAATGGTATAATTGGCCTGCCAGAGAGGATCTGGGATTTTAACATGTTTCTTGTTTGGCTGAGCTAACCAATTATTCTGCAGTTGCTATCAAGGCTGCAGACTTTTCTTCATTGGGGTCATTAAGCTTGTCAAAACTAATTTGTCACCACAACTGCTGACCCTCATTGCCTCTGACAGCAGCACAAGTGTCAAACTAAAGAGGCCTTTGCATTACAAGAAAGTAAATGACTGATCAGAGCCCACCAAACATCCTGACCATATGCCACAGCCTGCCCTTCTGACACCAGGAGAGGTGGAAACAGTACCAACTAAATTACATGGGGTCACCAAACGACACCACTAATCATTTTGTAGCATAAGTAAACAAAGCCTCAAACAGCTAAAGGGAAAGAACACTTGAAGGCAGTATGTGACCTACAAGGATGATAGTGAAGCATTGAGTTGTTTTCTTTTTAGTTAAAAAGATGATGCAAGTCACTTAGTCTGAAACAAAACTCGATGAAAAGACTTAGTAGCTGACTCAGACCATATTTTTGGAAAGTTGATCAGACACAGCAGCTGGCAGTAGCGCACTTTGAGCCCAATCCAGGACATCATTACAGGATAATCCTCTCTATATTCTTGGCCACCCAAGTGACATCTGAATCAGGCCAGTGGCAAGTTCCTTATCTGATGTAATACTGGCCACTAAGTAAAAAATATCAGGCTACATTTACTACAGTGGGGTAAAATTTGTCATAAAACCATCTGCATATATCTAGAATTTGCTTCACTGAAAGTACATGATGTGTCTTACAGTGGAGCTAATCCCTTCTAATTATCCATTTCACTTTATTTTGGTGGCAAATAATTCATAACCTGATCCTTCACTGTTGTGATTATATTCAGTTTAATGAGGTAACTTGGAATTACCACCATGACCTCAACTGCAATAGGGTATTTGACAGGAGAAGAAAAATAAGTGAAAAGCTTCAGAGAAACATTTTCTCTCAGCACATTCCTAACTACTCAAAGCACCAATTCTGGAAGCGCCTTTATCCCCCATACCGTAAGAGGTCCTACTTGGTTCAATTGAGACGACTTGTACTGCCACAAGCTCATCCCATAAATAAAGCTTTGCAGTGTCAGGACCTTCACCTGTATGCTGCCCTACAATACAAGAAAAATACTGTAAATACAGCGACAGCAAGATGGGTTTGGTTTTCCCTCTGGGAGCCTTCAAGTTCCATCACTTTTTTGCCATACTTTTTGTAAAGCAGTTATTTTTCTAAACCTTTGGAAAGATATCTTTTTAATGAAAGCAGGCATGTGCAAAGTACCGCAGCAAACAGGATCCAGTCTTAAGAGACAATGACTGTAGTTGGATTGTATGTCTATGTGAAATACACTTATTTAAACAAGGCTGAGTAACTTAAATGGTTCATCAGCAATGTAATGACTTTGAACACCGCTGTTCCCATTTAAGAAAGGAAAACAAAAGAAGAAGAGGAAAAGGGACAAAGAAGAACGAAAAGCAGAGTAGTGCTGCCCAGGATCCCAGGATTTTGTTCAGTCCTAATGATGTCATTCAGTATTTAATCTGTGGTGACAAGAAGGCTTTTTTTCCTCCTTTCAGCAAGAAAGTAAATTCAACAGTAACAAAGCCCTGTATTTGAAGCCAAGATTGGATGTGAATCTTAAGTTGTCCCTAGCCTTCTCTATCCCTTCCCCTTGAATATAAAGAGTAGCCACAACTAAAGAGTTATGCTCAAAAAAGCCACATAATTATTTTGAGCTTATTTTGAACTTATATTTGGGATAGGGTTGTACAAAAGGACTACTACATTCATTGGCAAAAAAAAAAAAATGGTATTGGTCATTGTGGTATGAAGAGTTGGGGAAATGACAAATATTGCAACTTGCCAAGTATCACAGACAAAAGCTTTTAAAATATGCACATTGCTTGATTGGCATGTTTTGTTGTTAAAATCAGGCAGAGGGGAATCAATCTGATTGGGGGAGATGGAAAATAAGACTAGAGAAAGAAATGGGTATGACACTCTTCATATTTCCTAACTGCTGGTCACTTCTAGAGTGAGGTACTCCTCATGGAAAACAACTTACATTATTTCTTGATGCTTTTATTTCATGGAAAAGCATTGGTGTTAAGAGTTGGTATATGCAAAGAAAGGGGAAATTTTTTTTTTTACCTTTTGTTTACCTTAGTGTTTAGCATTCAAGGCAGCCGGATGAACTCTTGCTCTCATATGACGTAAGTCAAAATTTCACAGAGTCAAAGGGTTGGATGGGCCAAGTAAATATCCAAAACCAGTATTCCTAGTTTTTATCAGAAAAGCTTAATTTAGAAGTTATGATTTTCCACTAGCAGCCTGAAGCAGACCAAGTTCAAGGCAAAAATAATGGCTAAATGCATATGAACACTTTCACAAATATTCCAAGTTGGGAAAGCAGCTCCTTAAGTTGCAAAGTGTTTTTTTTTTAAAGGATTCCCATAGAAAGGAATAGGAAAATAAAACCATTACTGGGGTTTTTATTCTCTGAAAAATAAAGAACTAGACCCACCACATGCAGATTCTTACCATACTAAGTGTATTGTACCTTATGTCATCAACAGGTGTCAGGGAACGACAATAGGTGTCAGAAAGAAAAGGAACAGATGTACCATGCAAGAGGTGCACAATAAGCCACCCACATGCCAATAATCCTCCATCATCTTCTCAAAACTCCCTTAATTTGCCTGGAACATGTAACTGCTCCAGGATCCAACAGGAAGGAATCAGAGTGGTTCAGATCAGTGTCGTAATTTCAACCGGAAATCTGTGACCCATGACTCCTGAAGGCACAATGAGTAATGGACAGCAGCAACGAAAAAACTGCATTTTGATGATAGCTTTTCAGATCAGTCATTCACCCCAGAACTAGACTTATCAGGTTAAAATTCAAGGTCAGGTTGCCATACCTAATTAAACTTCTGCAATGTAGAAATACTCTTGTTTTCTGTTCATAGGAATAAAGCACATTTTTCAGTGTTAAAGTTAGAGATTCCTACAAAACTATCCCCTCAACTGGTATATGCATCTGGCTACTATCAGAAATCATGCTTTATAAATGTCAGAATGGACAGAAGCTTACCAAAACTGTAAAGTTGTGAAAGACAGCACGGCACAGCTACATGTAAAGTCTGGGAGTTAGGTTTCAAAGCACTGTTTCTAGTCAAGTTTAAAACACATCTCTATTCAGTCTGAGCATTCTGCAAGTCTACATATTTCAGTACAGTTTTATAAAAAGTTGATTTAAAACTGACATGCATTACTATCCGGGGAAAATACACTTTTAGTATATTCCTAAATATTTGTGCTGTTCATACAAGAACATGAATAAGTAACAAAACACAGCTTGTGCACCCAACCAGAATACAAAAAAGATTTAGAGAAAAGGGCTCAATGAAATAGGTTAGGATCAGTATGCAGACATAAGTTAAGAGTTTTGAGTCACTGCTGGTCTGTTTTATGTGGAGAATTTCACAAGTGAGAAATTGATGTGAATAAGGTAAAAGAAGTACTTGTAGAAGAAGTGGCATTTTGCATTCATTTTAATTACATATAAATACCTACACAATTGCAGGAACATCAAGAATCAAACCTGAGGAAAAATTATCTAACATCCCCTATTACAAAATACATTTGAGACTGGAATTTGCTATAAGAATGTGCTGTTCTGTGAATATGAAAAAACAGATGCGCTTACAAGCCATTTTATACTTAGTCCTAGCCATATAAGAAAAACTACATCTGCATTTCTTAGATTACCAATCATTTACTAGTGACCTGTATTGGAAAATGGTTAAAGATCTTGGCAAAAAATTGTCATTAAAGAGATACTGTTTACAGCTCCAGGGCATGTTGTGATAGGACAAGGCAGAATGGCTTTAAACTGAAAGAGGGTAAGTTTGGATTAAGCATTAGGAGGAACCCTTTGCTGTGAGGGCGATGAGACACTGGAACAGGTTGCCCAGAGAAGCTGTGTTTGCATTTTTCCTCGAAGTGTTCAAGGCCAGGTTGGATACAGTTTTCAGAAACCTGGTCCACTGGTAGGTGTCCCTGTTTATGGCAGGGGGACTAAAACTAGATGATCTCCAAGGTCCCTTCCAACACAAGCCACTCGATGACTATGAAACCAGCTGACTATAACCTTGCATCAAAATTTGTTAATTTAACACTGTGATTTTATCATTGTTCTCACTTGATTGACACATATGGATCAAACCAGTAAGATAAGGCAACTGATGTGTACTGGTGCCAGCCAAAGATGACCCCAAGTTTAACTGCTCATTGCTGCCAAATGGTTTGCTAATTGTTCCACCAACACTTCTGACGGAAGTGATGATCTTGCAGTGTTCCTTCATCCAAAAAGTCAGGTAGGTTAGTTTCTACCATTAGTATCTAAGCAAGAAGCCTTAACAAATATGCACGTGACTAGGGAAAACCTATGCTACTATGCAACTTCTAAAGCCAGCAAAGCACAGGAAGAGTAAATGCCAGCAAAAACCAGCTACTGGGAAAAGCTTTGTATTGTGCCATTCCACTGTCCACAAAACACAATATTTATAGTTGTGCCTGAGCAGCCTGGATTTTTTCAGTGGTATTGATTTTTTCAACCTGTTAGTACTTGTATTACAAAGGAATACAAATTCCTTCCTCAGTACTTTGTAGTCACATGTTTTCCAATAATTCATCAGCTCATAACAACCTCAGTGAAGCTTTCTCAAGCAAATGGCAAGGTCAGAAGAGCTCTTGATCAACTTTCTGGTGGGTGTGAATTTACAGCTTCATCCACAGACATCTTAGAATGTCAGGTATCTTTCTACAGATGATAACCAAGAAAAGAAGCAAAAGTGAAGGAGGATGAGACATTCACAAATTTTCCTTCCAGGGAAACTCTAAGATTCATCCTCAGATTTAAACGTAAGTTATTAAGTCTTCTCTCTTCCAAATATAAAATCGAATTTATCAAAAGTAATTTTAAAATGTCAGCAGAGAAATTTCAGCTCCCTCAAGGCTGAACCCCGGCGTCAGCAATGCAGAGACTAGACCTCTTACCTAGACACAGACAGTGATGGTTCTAGGATTTTGTGTTCTTTCTGCTGTTTAAACAGTGATAGTTCACTGGCATACCAGTTCGCAGGGTGTAACAATGTTTTGTGTCAAGCTCAGTTAAACATTTTACTAATCATTGGTTTGGTTGTGTCCTGTGTTTTACTACCACAAAAAAACATTCTGCATTGAGTTATACAGGTAATGAATGCAAACAAATTAGTTGGTGCCTGCCAGCTGTAAATTTTGAGCTCTTGACAAGAGACACATGAAGGACAGAATTTTGAAAAGCAGGTTTCAGCATCTAAAGTTGAGCAAAAACAAGAGTGATGAAGTCCAAGCTAGCAGTTCTTTGAATATTTCTCACGACATAATTTCTCCAGCAGTGGAAAAAGTGACAAGTTTGATATTCATGCCACAGTGGAGAAGCACTGCCTGTGACTCCTGTGGGATTAGGATTCAATGCCAGTCTCCACGTCCAACAGCCACAGCGCCCACTGATCTCTGCTGTTCCAGTACTCCTCCCTTCCAGTGCATGAGGTAGACTAATACACTTCTAACCTGTATAAACAGAAATTAATGTACTAATATTAACTGTTTTTCCAATTGTGTCTCACAGTATCCACATCTTGCTATTATTTTCCACTTTAATTGTATTAATTTCCACTTTAAGTTCAAAACTGTTTTGGTAGTGATCAAGATGATTAAGATTTATCAAACTGCCACTATATGTTGAAATTCTACGCTTTTACCATAGGTTTTTGTGTTTGATAATCAGCCTTTCCCTCTCTTCCTTTCTTCAGCAGCCAGCAAGTCAACTTTAATTTTGATTTTCTTCTACTTTAAATGCAAGCAGAATGATGTTAAGATAACTTGAAAACATTCATAATTTTGTCTTCCAGTAAGATATTAAACACAACCAATGCTCTAGCACTAAGAGCAGAAATAAACAACTGAACAGTATGACAAAGCAGATTCCTTCAGATGAAGTGGAGAAAGAGAAATTAATCAATTTGAATCAGAGTTTGGACCTTCCAGCATGCATCTTATGTACCCGTGATGGAAAACAAAATTGAAAACAATTCACAGAGAATTTAGGACAAGATTCTTACAAGGCTCCAAAGAACCAGATTTTCTTTTTTCATATATGGAAAGCTAGAGGGCAGACTGCAGGTGAATGAGTTCTTGGAATCTCGGTTTATGAGACTTTAACATGTCAGACATAATAAAACCCCAGAAAATAAATAGCAAAAGAATCTAATTTACTGAAACAATTTCACCTTTCCTAGTGCAAATTAATTGCAGTGTCTTTACTTGAAAAACTAAGTGTATATTTTTCCAGTCTTTTCAACATCAAAAAAACAGCTGGAAAATCATGACTAAAACAAGCTACATTAACCTTTCAAAAACAGGGCTATAATAACTTACACATGTCTTCTTTTCCTCAAATTACATTGTGTTATAAACAAAAGAACAAAGACTCATAAGAATTTTCTAATTACAGCTATCTAGATCACAGAGCTGGATTGCAAATCTCTGTTTTCTCCCTCTAATGAGAAAGCAATGGACTATTTACTCGAAGCAAGGTCCCACTAGCAGAAAAGGATTATGCACTTTTGATCAGGTATATTTCAGCTGTTAAAGTCACTACCTTAAAGATGACTCTAAATGGAAGAAAAATACAGCTCTTTGCAGACAAAACTGGGCTAAAACTCAACAACCTAGTGCTAATGATGGAACACATGTAGTCTTGTCCCTCCAAATAGTACTCTTGGTTTTCCCTGTCCACCACTATCTTCATGTATCTTCATGCATCTATAGATGCACTTTAAGAGTTTGTTTGTGCAAACAGCTTCTTTCAAGGTCTATGCCTGTGCATACTCAGGTCATTAACAGGTGGATGAGTTTTGTAAAATCTACCTCACTTTTCAGCCTGATTTGGCCGAGTAGTCTCTAGAAAAGTACAGTTTCTTTAAAAATGAACAGAGAAATCTCCCACTACACTCATGCGGCACTGCTGGAAAAAACCAACAAATGGTATGCCTGTTAGTTGCTGCAAAATATTTCATGTGAAGTAAGTTATTTAAACATGAAACATGGGTGCAGTAATTTCTAGCCAATACTTAGAGTGACAGATACAGCCAGCCAGAGAGTAGGGCTCACATGACAATGTCCTACTCTCCTTTCAGACTCAAAGCAGCTGTGCCAAGTCCAACACTTAGCACAGAAAAAGGTCTCCTCCCCAGTTTCCTCTTGGAAATCCCATGAAACACGGACAGTAACAGGTATGAATACAGTTTATATCAACACAGAATGTATTCCTCTTTTTAAACTGCTTTGGAGGCAACAATTTATTCCTTTTTGCTGTCTCCCCATGCTACTATAGCCTACGGTAGGATTTCACCTGCTTCATCTAAATAAACTTGATTGCCTTTTTTCTCCAAGTGTTGATCAATTTCTACCAAAATTCCCAATTGTGAAGAGTGTTGGTGTATTTTTTGGAAAGGTAAAGCAAAGATTAAGGACACTTCTCTTAAAACCAATACAAAGACATTGTTGAAAACCATTATATGCTTAGTTCCAGGGCCACTGGTCCAGATTGAATCAAAACCTGTAGTTTTAGTCCTGACTTTAAAAATTCTCTTTGCTGATTGTAAGAAAACCATGAACGTGTTTAATTTTTTGCTAAAAATGTAACAAATGTTATTCTTAATCTTGAGTATGATGAAAGTAACAATTGAAAAATGTATTTCTGCTACTAAAACACATTTTAAGTTGTTTTCATTTGCTTCATATGGAAAGTTTTACAACCTTTTATTTTACATTTATTTCTCGTTTTTTTTTTTTAATTACGTTGCCATCTCATTTCTCATGACAGAAGAAATTGAGATGCACTCCCTAGGTCTTCAAAGAACAAAGAGCAGATAGATGTCCAAGAATAAGAGGGTACAACTAACTCATGAGCTGATAAAGAGTAAGACCATGATAATAAACCAGAATGGAAGGAGGCTAAAAACATCACCATTTTCCTATCTGTTGCAGAAAAAGGTGACCATGACCATGAGACCTCCTTCAGGGCTAGCCAGGGTGCTTGCAGCTATGTTAACAATACTTTTTAGGAATAAGCAGCTTACTGACCTGTATGCATTGTATTTTCCACATAAGTGAGTACATGCTTGGCATTGTTGAAAACTTCACACATTGTGCATGCATCTCAAGAAAGTCTGCAGCACTTGTGGAAGCTTAGCAGACCTAGGAAACAAACAAGCCCACAGCCTTCTGTGGACTTTAAGCCTGACCTTTTTGCAGCTACGGAAATCAGGAGCTTAAACAGCTCATCACAACCACCACACCTTTGGCTGGGAAAAACTGTGTACAGCATCAGGATACCTTGACTAACCTCTATCTGCTGGTTCAATATCATGATGCAGCTGTCTGAGTACTGGCAGCAAAGGATGCCTTAGTGAACAGCTCAGCTTTTGAAGAGTAACAAAATAAGAACGGACTTGATAATACTCCTGCTCTTTGCTGCGAGTATAATATTCAGTTATTTCACTGTTTCACTGTTCAGAGAAATTTTCCTCCCTTTCTCAGAAGTCATGGCCCGCTGCTGTGTTTCAAATCCAGTAAAACCTAAGGACACAGAAATCTTGGTAAACTCATACTAATAGTTGACATCTTTGAAATTATCAAAATTACTCTCATGATGAAGTTCTCCTGTTTCTTGGGCACAGTATCTGAACAATAATTACACATACTAAATCACAAAGCTGAAGATGCCAATTCTTAGGTAATTATCATTAGACAGAAGTAAAAAATACACGTGAATAACTGAAAGCTCAAACTTATAAACAATGTTAATTCACAAAATATTGACTAAAAACTAAAAAATTCAGAGTTGAGGTCACAACCAGCAAAGCAACTTGAAATAGATACAAATAAGAGCAAAATTTACTGAACATGAACTCACATAACTAAATATCCAAGAAATCTATAGAACACAGGAATGTGCTGAGAGGCATACTGTCCTATTCAACTGAAACAGATATATTTAGAGAAGACATAAGATGTCACAGATTTTTCCAAGAAGTAACTGTCTAGACCCTTCACAGCTTCACTGCCCTTCCCTGGACATGCTTCAGCACCTCAGTGTCTTAGAGTGAGGAGCCCAAAACTGAACACAGCATTTGAGGTGTGGCCTCACCAGTGCTGAGTACAGGGGGACAATCCCTGCCCTTGTCCTGCTGACCACACTATTGCTGATCCAGGCCAGGACGCCACTGGCCTTCTTGCCCACCTGGGCACACTCTGGCTCATGTTCAGCTGCTGTCACCAGCACCCCCAGGTCCTTTTCCTGTGGGCAGCTCTCCAGCCACTGTCCCAGCCCGTGATGCTGCCTGGGGTTGTTGTGATCCAAGGGCAGGATCTGGCACTTGGCTTTGTTGAACCTCACAGCACTGGCCTCAGCTCATTGATCCAGCCTGTCCAGATCCCTCTGCAGAGCCCTTCTACCCTCTGGGAGATCAAAACACCCGTTCAACTCCGTGTCGTGCAAATTTACTGACAACACACTCAAAGCCCTCGTCCAGACCATCACTAGACATATTAAACAGAACCGGCCACAACACCGAGCCCTGGGGAGCCCCACTATGGACCAGCTGCCAAATGGATGCAGCACCATTCCCCATCACTCTCCTGGCCTGGCCACCCGGCCAGCTTTTAAGCTCAGAGTGCATCTGTCCAAGCCATGGGCTGCCAGATTTTCTGGGAGTGTGCTGTGGGAGATGGTGTAAAAAGCTTTGCTGAAGTCCAGGTAGACACATCCACAGCCCTTCCCTCATTCATTAGGCGGGTCTTGTAGGGTATTCAGGTTCTTGTAGGAGCTTCATAGATACAAAGAGTCTGTGGGATGCAGCTAAACTGAAATCAGTCTAGCTATTCAACAATATCACAACACAAATTTCCTTCAAGTTATCAGTTATATAAAAGAACATACTCTTGCAAACTAAATGTTTATATTTTAAAACAAGATGCTTCCAGCACAATACGTTTTTGACTACTAGCATATAT
This sequence comes from Ptilonorhynchus violaceus, assembly GCA_013397565.1. Lineage (NCBI taxonomy): Eukaryota > Metazoa > Chordata > Aves > Passeriformes > Ptilonorhynchidae > Ptilonorhynchus > Ptilonorhynchus violaceus. The sequence continues at coordinate 347,351 of VZRJ01012130.1, read as the reverse complement.
TATGCATGTAAGCTTAGAGAAACTAATGAGGACATCTTATTTAACAGCAGTTTAACTCTCACCTCAGCTGTTAGTGAAAAATGAGGGTCACTGCTTTAACAGGCTAGAATAACAGCGTTATTTAGACCCATAATCATAACATGATTTGTACTTGATATCAGAAAATAGAAGGGTTCTGTAAAAGACTGTGGGGTATTTATGCACCAGTTCAAGAAGAAATATTTCTTAATTCAAGTTCTGTAATCAAGGCTATTGAAAATGGGCTCATGGAAAAAGTACTACTGACCCTATCTTCTGTCTGAATCAGTACAGACTGTCTGGCTCTTTTGTTCTCTTTTTTCTTGCTTGCTTTCTTTCAGAATTTTATTCTCACTTCTCTGTAGCTGTTTCCAAAAACTCAGCTAATTAAATACCACAGTGGTGACAGTGAATTTCAATGAGTACTATGTGATTACCCCATGGCCTCTTGCCAGCTTCCTAGCTCAGGCATCAGGCAAGTTCTCGCTGTATAGCTGAAGCAAGTTCATATACTGCCCATTGGCTCAGTAAAACATCGGTTTACATACAGCATGTATTACATGCTGTAAGAGGAGGTAACCAATTGTCCCTGCAAGTACTTGCAGTGAAGAAAATTAACAATAAATGAAAGGGTGTGGCAAATCTAACGAAAATACCACTGTTGCAAAGATGTCAATGTCATGATTTTCAGTTAATGGCAAAGCTTCAGTGAGTGGATAAGCTAAAGAGAAAGAAAATCAAAGAAAGTAAAGGAGCAACAGTGTAGGTAAAGAAGGGAAGACTGGAGGAAACTTTTGCTTTATGCAGAGCAGAGAAAACTCAGGGAAAATACTCTATGAAAGAGGTTCTTTCTTTTAGCAGTTCCAGCAGATGCTTCTATCAGGTTGAGTATTTGAATGCAACTGCTTCTTGAACTAGATTTGTTTAAATTGTTTTCTAAACTGAATTTGGAGAAAAGGTGCTACCCAACTCTTTGTTCCCTAAGTGGTGATATATGTCTATTGCAGGAGATGGGTTTAGATGACAAAACTGAGGCAAAGACAACCCTGTCTGAGCCATGGTTTATTCCCAGTGGTCAACACTGAGGTAGAAAAGCTCGGGAATACTTACCTCAAGACCCTGCAGCCCTATAATATCACATTTTTGAATTTCAAGCCCTGGGAAGTGTTCATATCTAAGACCTTTAATACTTCACAGATAGACCCAACCAGACATGCTCTCTACAGTTTTTGAGTGGTGTCTGGTGTTCAACAGTACTACTTGGAAACAAATCCATAAATCTTTAAAATATCAGAAAAACAGCAATTTAAGAAGATAGAAAAATCAAGACAACAGAAACATCTAATTTCCAATTTCTTGGTCAAATTTCTGGGCATATTTATGAAGCTTAAAAATACAAACAAACAAACAAACAAAATGTACTACAATTAAGGTTCAATTATCCTCAAGTTTCTTATAAATTGATAAATGTTCTTATGCCATTAGCAGAATCATATGTATGAGTAAGGAACAGGCACAACATTAAAATAGACTAACTAGAACCTTCTCAGGAAAGTAAGCATTACCATTTCCAGGACTCAAATTTGAACACTTCTGACTAAGGTCTAGATATTAGTAATGTTAGCGCTGAACAAATGAGATTTTAATCCTTAAAATTCTTTCTTCTTGTTTGGACTACAACTAAACAATGTCCCTCTGAGTTGTTTCTTGGAATGGAAATAGAACTATGAATAGTTTCTCTAATAAATACCTGAGGAGTTACAGGATGACTTCTTTTATATGCTCTGAATTGTGAGCATTTTGTTACACAGATTCTGTATAATCCTTTAAATTACTATTCAGAAAGAGCTTCCATGCTCCTGAACAGACAAAATTAGCTCTTTTAATGGTATGCCTGCCATGAAACATTCACTTGTGTTCCTTGTTGTGATTGTCATAGTTTTAAAAGCAGCTTGCTGAGTTGCAGCTTTTATTTCTAACATACTGCACATGAAAGCAACCGGTTTATTAACACTGTGCTGTCTTAAGTACACAACAGATAGAATTAATTTATCATGCAGACCTTATCAAATCACAGTTATATTGTCACTGTATATTCTTCAAAATAATTTCTTAGGATGTTTTGAATGAACTTGGTATATGTTACATGTTAGTATAACATATATGTTATATGTTAGTATAACATATATGTTAGTATGTCAATACTGTCTTCTTGGGAAAATAGAGAGTTTTTACTCTTTGGTCAGGATACATAGATTCCATGAGAGGATAAATACAATCAGCTTCTACAGCCACACTCAGTAAAAAAAAGCTTCACAGGCTTCCAGTGTATTTCCTGGGTCATTAGTATGATAGGATACATCATGGATGGGTTTTCATTTAACATAATTCTGAGTATAACTAAGACAGAGTGAAAGAGAAACACTGTGGTTTTATTTTTGGCATATTTGTGAAGCACTCGTGGAAAAAGAGGGTCAATATAAACTCAACTTAGGGTGCAAACAGTTCACATGAATGGAGGACTGTCTCCATGGATGGAAAAAGTCAGTGATACAGGTCTAACTTTGGTACAAACATCCTACCCTCGGACATTGTGATTAGCAGAATCAGCCCTGGAACAAGAACAGACTCCACATTTAGTCATTCTCAAAATACCATGTGTGAGAACAGCTTTCCATTTGGTATCCATGAAGGATCAGCGTTTAAATATTTCAGTTTTGTTCCAGTACCCTGCTTTCTAAATCAGTAATACTAGGCTCATGTAAAAATCTGAAACTTTATTTCAATTGCAACATAACTGGTTTGGTTTATGTTGTTCTTTTTTTTTTTAAGATACTCTGAATTTTTCTCTGTTAGTTCATTACTTTACAGAATAGCACACTTTAACGCCTTTGTTTTGTTGCAGAACTATTGTATTTACTTACAGAAAAGAACATGACATTCCAAAACGCACTCTTTCCCATAATTTGTTCTGCCTCTAGCAGCATGCAGCAAGACTACTCTGAATTTTAATACAACTGCATAAATAACAAAATAAGAATATTTACTAGAGTATTAACTGGGGGGAAAAAAAAAGAAGAAAAGGCTAGTATATCAATTACAGACCACTTCCAGAAGCATCTCAATTTTCCATTTGTTCTTGCAGTGAAATGTTTAAAATGTTTAAAAATGTTTAAACCTTTGCAAGCTGACATGTTCTTTCACACTAATGGGTTTATTGCATTCTTCTTTTTCAGTGTCCATTTATACAGAATAAAGACAATCTTTCTGTTTGCCTCTGTGGGCCTCTCCTTCTACTCATGGTACAAAACTCACTCAGGAAATAATAATTAAAGAAAATAAGCTCAACTAAAACCTCCAAGCAACTGAGGAATTTCTTTTCTGGAAAGACTTTGTTGTTGGTACATTTTATGTGTAAGTTTGAAGTACCATAAGCATCAGGTTTGGATTCACAATAGTGCTAGCATCCCAGGAATCTCTCCAGTAGCTACCTAAAGCACAGCTAAGAATACTTTAGTCCAAACACTAACCTGCTTCAGTGCCAACAGCTGAAATGTGTAGCTTTTTCTTCCAACTCTTACACTGAGGATATCCTTGTGTTTCATATTTTTAATGTGTATAAAATTTAAAAATACCAACTGCATTCTTCAGCTTAATTTTATTCATTCAACAAACACAAAAATAACACTTTACTCATCATAAAGAAAGAGAAAAACTAAAGATTATATTCATGAAATGACACTGTGAGGTCTAATCTCCTTGGTTAAAGTGTGCAATTGGTTTGCAACTGCAAGACTTACAAAATGTGTAACGCCATGCTTAAAAGTAAAAAGTATTTCAATTAGGTGCATAATTTGTTAACTAAAGTGAATTATGCATTAAATTTCCATAGTTAAGCTTAGTGCTGAAAGATCTTTGATCATATCTTGGCTTAGAATTGTAATTTTATACAATTTTATCATTAATTCATAGGTTGCATTTAACTCATAAAACTGAGGAAAATTATTTCATGGGAAAAAGCAGTTATTCTTCATGGCCTTGTAATAATTTAAGCAGCAGACATTAGAATAGCTATTGTGCTAAAGGCAAGTGTCCAGTTTGAGCACAAGAGTACGGGATGTGGAGTGAGCAGCACAGCAGAAAAAATTTATTGCCCATACAGGCAGACCAGTAGGATGTTTTTGTAAGGAAGTGTTCTCATTTGCCAAGATGTTCCATACGGGTTTTAATTTTTTGCCCCCTCACTTTTACTCAGTACTTTGGATAATACTTCATGTGCCTATGATCACCACGGCTTCCCCTCCTATCTACCCTGCCTCACCTCCTCAGCCCTTCCTACAACTCCAGTCCCCTCCTGGGACCTGCCCCTTGCCACTGGTGGGACAAACAGCAACGCATGGCACAGCAAGATTGGAATAAAGTGCATTGACTGGACCATTGATTGGTGGGTGTCTCCACCAATCTGAATGAATGCCTTATAACTACCTTTCCCTTGACAGAAGTCATAATTTGGGCTCCTACTGGATCAAGTCACCAATTTTCACACAAGCTACAAGAACTTCAGACGTGCTTCAGGACAGATAATGTCCTCTCCGGTTTTCTTTACGGACAGAAACTGCAATAGTGAAGCTTTTTTCCTAATGAAGAAGAGAGAGCAAGGAAAAAAAAAGTTGAGAGAGAGTGAGGATCAAAAGTTCAGTCCACTCTCAGATTCATGAAACTGTACTTCATATATGTACCAGAAATTTCACTTTTTATTTGTATCGGATTTCTATTCTCCTATATTGAGGCTGCATATATCTTAAAACCATTTGGGCTATCTCCAGTCTACAGATCTTTATACTGTGCATCAAGACCAGAAAATCATAAACTGAAGCAGGCATATCTTTCTTAGAGCTATCCAATTGTAGTTTAAAAACTCTGTATTTCTTGGAAGCTACAATGCTCATTGTAAAGTATTTCATCACACCTTTGTCCTCACAGTCCCATTAATGACTCATTTTGGGTTAGCTTCCATAGGTTCAGCTAACATAAATGAGCTTTTTACTTTCACAGCTAGATTTTGTTTGCTGAGTTATCCCAAATATTCATTCATGCAGATAACTGCAGGATGTGATCTTGCAACACCTTAATGTGCTTTCCAGCTGTGGTCTTTAAATCTCCTTTCTTTCTGTGAATAAGTCACATTCTCTGCCTCATTCTCTCCACCGCAAGGAGTGTTTTCAGGAATGTGTACAATATTTCACAAGCATTTTCCTTCATGCTGTGTTCGAGTTCTATATCACTATAATGAGTGGCATACTGGATTTTTTCAGCCAGGGTTGGCCTGGAAAAGCTACTCTATATTTGTGAGGGACTGAACAAGAACTCTTCTTCAGTAGTCCATTCCTTAGCTAAAGCTAACACAGCCCTTGCATATTGTCTAGGTTGTGTTTTCTAAATCTCTGATCCTTCACACTGGTCTTCCTGGACTCCAGGGGTGAGGCTTTTCAGCTGGTTCATGTCTACTTGAACTGCAGGGTTTAACTGGAGAGATTATCACTGGACCAAGAATAAATTAAGGATGGTATCCCATGTTTTCCAGACAGCACTTCCACCTATACATCCCCATGTCCTAAAAGTTTCATTTGCAGCAGAACAAAATTATTTCATGATATTCAGCTTGAGGACCATTATTGTATTCTTTCCTTGAAAAACTGCTACTTGGCCAATGTTACTAGGCTCCTACACAGTTCATTATTACTGCTTAATTACAATCCCTTATTTTTATTCTTACTGATACCAACTGAAATAAAAAAAAATTAAACACAGCTTTTTATTTTGATCTTGCTTACTCAAGTTCTGACTACATTTCTCCAATGCTTACAATATGTATCACATGTGCAATCACCAAAAGCTTTCATAAAGAACAGTCACAACATCTATGCACTCATGTGTTCTCTCATAGGGGTATTGGGGTCACATAAAAACCATAACCAGCACAAGCAATTGCTCTTTAGAATGAAGCTGTGCCTTTAATAATAGAGAACAAGGATGATGTCATGAACATGTCTTTGCTCAGCTGAAAGAATCCAAATTATTTCTTTAGTTGTCTGGCTGTGGTCCTTATTTACACACACTGAGTCACAGATGAAGAATTTGGGGAGAGAGGAATCACTTGAATCATGCGGCCTGACTAGGCATCATCCATACAACTACTCACTGCATTTTCCTGAAGTCTCAGCTAAACTGTATTTACATATTTCTGGTGATAACCTCTACTGCCTCCTTGTCTGTCTAGTCTCCTAGCACATTATTCATGCCGTTAGGATTTTTCCTACCTCAACATCTAATGTCTGACTAAATACAGAGTGACCAAGTACATGAGTCAAGTTGTCTATTTTCACTCAGTGTCAAAGCATACCTATACAGTGTCAAATTACTAGCCTGGTTTTGGACTCCATATATTTTCAGTGAATTTTTCTTTTGTTTTTAAGAAAGAATTTTTAAAATTGAAAACTCAGATGGTCAACATCTAGCAGCAATACCAAATACAATAATATACTTGGGACACTTATCACAGAATCATAGAATGGCTTGGGTTGGTAGGGGCATTAAAGATCATATATTAAAGATTATCTTGTTCAAATACCCCCCTTCCACTAGACCACATTGCTCAGAGCCCCATCCAAACTGGCCTTGAACACTTCCAGGGATGGGGCATCCACAGCTTCCCTGGGGACCCAGTTCCAGTATCTCATCACCCTCACAGTAAGGAATTTCTTCCTTATGTCTAATCAAACTTACCCTCTTTCAGTTTGAAGCTATTCCCCTTGTCCTATCACTACGCGCTACTGTAAAAAGTCTCTCTCCAGGTTTTCTGTAGGCTCCCTTCAGCTACTAAAAGGCAGCAATTAGATCACCCAAAAGGCTCCTCTTCTCCAGGCTGAACAGTCTGAACTCCCTCAGTCTTTCCTCACAGGAGAGG
>VZRJ01012130.1:255054-339592 GCA_013397565.1 Ptilonorhynchus violaceus | reverse complement strand
AAAACATGTTAGTTGGCAGTCTATAATTGGGTAAATTAGGCTTTAAATAACCTTGGAACTCATGGTTTGAGGCCATTTTCCACCTTCCTAACTTAGAGAGTGCCCTGTGCTGCCTTGTCATAGATAAGAACTTAATAAACAACCTGATTAGAACTCCTCAGCGTCTCCTGTGTCTTACTCCAAACTCTGAGCAAAGAACTCACGAAACACTAAAGGTAAAAACAGAAATGGAATTCTAACAATTGGCGCCCAACACTTCCCTTGCCCACCGATGCAGTCACTCCCTCATAGAAGGCCACTAGGTTGGTCAGGCAGGACGTGCCCTTGGTGAATCTGCGCTGGCTGTTCCACATCACCTCCCTGTCCTACATGTGCCTTAGCACAACTTCTAGGAGGATCTGTTTCATGATCTTCCCAAGCACTGAGGGAAGGCTGATAGGTCAGTAGTTCCTTTAGTCAAAGAGCACCTTCTGTAGACAGTAAAATGTCATTTGATTGGCAAACTATGATTTCTATAGTAAATATGTCTATATCTATTGCCTCTGACGTGACTTTACATGATATGTGAGACTGGACTGGATGTCCCTTGTTGTGTTTCAGCATAAGAGAATGTAATGATGCGTAGTTTAAACCTGCAATCATTTAGGAACAGTGGGGTTTCTGTTTGGCTTGTGTTTGTGGGCTTCTTTTGGATTGTTTTGGGGTTGTTTGGGTTTTTTGGTTGATTGGTTTTGGGTTTTGGCTTTTGTTTTTAATTTTACCTAAGCACACAATTTGAAAGTCTAAAAAGAAAGCTTTTGCATCTTTCTTAGCCTTGATGCTCCCTGATCAAACACAGGTGCCACCTCTAAGTCCTGCCCCATATGAAAAGTTACTGCAGCTGAAGTCCAGCACTGACACTGTTCAGAATTGACTGAAAGGTTTAAAGTCCCATTTTCTACACTGCAGTCCTCATATAAAGTAATATTTTGTTCCTGACAGCTTTATGAATTAGAGACTTGATGCAGGCACTTTTCACAGGTTACAGTAATACATTGTGAATCACACCATGAGAAGGAAAGCGATATTGAACCTGCAGTTGACTGCTGCTGAGTAGCACCTATCCTTTATGGCACACAGCTTACAGCTGACATCACTACATCATGATTCAGTGAAGTAAGGGTCCATGTATATATTCAACATCCCTAAACACGGTCCTCTACAAACCATAGGCATGCTTAGCTCAGGATACAACTCATCTCCTGAATAAGAGCTGGAAAACTCTACCTGTGAGATTCAAATAAAATGTAATTTTTATGTATTCAAAGATCAAAAGGCCCATATATTAAATGTTAGAACCTCAAATATATTACAAGCGTAATTTGAAGATCAAGAAGTTACGCCGTAAGTTTCTAATAATTAAATAATTATTTGCTCCAATGTTAATTCAGAAGAGAGCCCAAGCTCAGACACAAGATTTTTTAAAGGTTAAAGAAAAGTCAGCAGAAATCAAAGTCATAGCAGACCATGGATTAAAGAATAGCAACTGCAGAGAACTTCAGATCTTCAAGATGATCTTTTTAGACTAGTCCAGACCTAAAGGCATACACAGAAAAGAGCTTCCAGAAAACGCTAATAAAGTTAGTTTAGAAAACTCATAGGGCTAGAAAGAATTTTAAAAAAAAAAGGTTAAAGCATGACTGAAGCAGTCATGGAGCTATAATTCTGTAATTCTTCACTAGGAAAAGAGACATGGAACACATTTAGCATGAACACCCAAAGGAGGAAAAAATATTCAAAAATCTTGAATGGCAATAACCTAGCAAAGGCATCAGATACATCATAACACACAGGCTACTTGGTATAATGATTGTCTATAAACTCTGAGCACGGAAAGAGCAGTTCAAAGAAAGCAGTGAAATCCAACACACGGTACTGCACATATGCAGGCTGGTTAACTGTGCTTTTCCAATCTTCAGTGTTTCCCAGTTGGCATTATCCAAACTCTGAGCTCTTCATAAAGCTTAAAAATACCAGCGTGCTGCTTTCTAGTGACTTGCCTGAAATCTGCATTGTAACTTAGTCTCACCTATATATACACACACACCCACATACCTGCTTCTTATATTACTATACGGGGTGTAAGGTTAGCCAGCCACAAATTTTAAAAAAAGTGCCTGTTACCTCACAGTCAACCCTGCAAAATCTTGCCCTAAGCATGCCCAGGTTTTAACATTATGGGCAATGCCACAAAGGTATACAGCAAGGTGGAGGTTTTCACACAAGTGCCATATGCCATATACCCCAGCAACAGACCCCGTGCAGCATCTGGGAAGCCTGGTTGCACCCCAAGGACACCTTAGCAGTCCCCAGAGCCAACCACCCAGGCATGGGGATGCGCTGACGGGGCTTGGGGAGGCGACACAGCCTCTGCGCTGCCTCAGCCTGTGATTACAGGCTTGACGTCCCTCTTCAGCAGCCCTGCCAGCAACGCAGAGCAGCGCTGGCTTCCCTGAAGTGAATCACACATTCAAAATAGCCAGCTTCTATTTTCTGCTGCTTGGGTGTTTTTGTCTTTTTTTTAAAAATCACATCTCAAAGGATACCTGCATCCCCTAGAACGATGAGAAGCCCCAGTGCAGCCCAGGAGAACACAGCTTGCCCCAGCTGCACGAAGGCCCAGGGAGGCTGCATGAAGCTGCGTCTCAGCCTCCTCTCTGAACCATGCTTCCCGGCAGGAACCTGAACATAACCTTCAAGTACAGGCTGGGCAAAATTTCTGCTGTGTGGGTGGATAAATGAGTGACCTCTTTACACAGCAAACTCTAAAACATGGGCTAACTATAGTCAGGTACATTTTGGTTTAAAACAACCACTGATAGGAGAATAGAAAAGGCCAGTTCAGAAAGCATATTCTCTCTTCCATGTTTCAATCGTGTATGCTGAACGTGTTTTGAACACTGCTGCTGCATCTCATGCTTTAACCAAGCTGGTCATGAACATTGCAGAAAAAACCAGCCAGGCAAGGCCAGCTAGCCTAAACAAATTTTTCACAAGAATAAGCAGGTCTGACTAAATGCTCACATGGAAACTCCTAGTTCTCCAGTTGTATATACACTGTTTCCATATCCTCATGCAGCATTTTTCCAGTTTTAGTTTGAAACTATTCTCTATAAAATTATTATACATGTAAATAAGAAAACCAAAAGAAAAGTTTAAAACTTTAAAAAGATTTCAATTTACTTGATTTCAAACGTTTCATCTACGCTTTAGGTGCAGCTGTTCAGCAAAAACATATAATTTACAGTGGTCTGATATAGACCACAATAGGTTTTTATACCGAATTGTTTGTGTAAGGAACATGTACTCTTGGCTTCTAAGTTGCATTTCCAGGTAATACATAATAATATTGGCTAAACTGCATAAGCTCTGTCACCTCAGCCACAAATTGTGAGTAGGCTAATCATAGCTACAGTGCTGCTGTAGGTTATGTCTGGCAGAGAACATGACTAAGAAGACAGTTCTGGTCTGGAAAGTCAACAGGAGAGATCAAACAGCAGACAGACAGTCCCCGTCCCTGACTTAAGTACAGGCCCCTACCCTGACAGAGGTGTGGACCAAAACACAGGTTTAACCACTGACTATATTTGGCAAAGATGGGGATGTCAGAAGCACAGCCCGAGCCAGATCTCCCTGCCCAAATCTAGTTTCCAGAAGGAGTGCTCTGGAGACGTTGTGTGGCTCTGCTGTGCTCAGACTCACAGCAATTTTTTCCATGTGTGCAAACTCTGCTGAGGAAAAGCAAATGTTGGGATCCCTGAGCTTGGCAACATTGTGATGAGTTACAGGATAGCAAAACAGGTAAAGTAGTATAGTGCTATGGAAATCACAGGTGCTATAGAAATCACAATCAAGCACCGAAAAAGCAAGTATTCACTAACTTTGTATGATGCTAGTCTATCCTACATGAAAAGAACACCACCTAACAACTCTTAGAAAAACCTTAAGAAGGTACTGTTCTGATGAGGAAACAAATTCCACATAAAAAAGGAACGCAGTGCTGCATGTCACTCTTACATTACACCTCTCTTCAATTCTGGCACTGAAGTCTGAATCAACAAATTTTATTTCTCTGTTTACTTGTGGGACAGAGATATAGTTACAAAGCTCACGATACATGAAGACTTGTTAGCCTCTTGATAGACATAAGGAAACACTCAACCTCTAGAACCTATAGTTCTAATACAAAGTTAAGAGTGATTTTCCAGAATCCTAGAAAGAGTGCAAAAGACAAAATTAATGCGCTGTACTCACAATTTATACACGTGCAGGAGAAGCCAAGTTTTGGTTTAGATTTCAATTTCAACAGCATCCTGTAAGTCACACTTTGCAACTAGTCTTCACCAACTTGTCTTGATTTTAATGAATGTCTCATCAAATATCTTATGTTCAGCCCCATGCACGTATGTACTAAACTACTTGTTTGTACTTTTTGCAAAAGCTTACGGTTCAGTATATATAAGATGCTAAATTAAGTCAAACAAAATGTGTTTGTAAAGCTAACCAGAATACAAAAATAAACTCTTACCGCACAAACAGCTGAATACAGGCCTCAACTCAAGAATTATGTGCCACCTAGGTCTTGCTTTCAGCCACCCCCTCCTTTCTTATGGGAAAATCCAAGGTGCAGTTGGGACAAATGTTCTGGGATAATACTCAGTTTTTCACAGGGAACAAGGATAATTTCCCATTTAACCTAAAGGGCACAGTTGTGCAGCCATCAAACTACAAACTGCCGTTTTGCTCAGCCAACGGTGCACCACCATCTGTGCTCACTACTGTGTTTACACGCACTGACCTCAGCCTGTCCTGTGGCATCCCTGTGCACAGCAGAAGGCTGCCAGAGATGATCTCTCTAGCACCTCTTTCCTTGTGTCTTCCTAGGAAGGACTCTCTTCCTCTTTCTCCTCTGTTACTATCACCTGGCCCCTTGTTACCTGTCACTCCAGCACAGCCTCTCTCCAGTCACGCTGGCCAGAACATGACTAAGTCAGAAGCACGCGTTTGTGCTTCTGTGCTGCTGTTCACAGGTGAAATCCTCAGAAACAGGAACCTGGTAGCAGAGCTGTGAGTAACTGTTCACCCTGAAACTCAGGAAAACAACCTTTTAATTAGCACGTCATTTTACCCTTTGATACAAAATATAGGAAATAAAGAGCTCTTGTTGCAGTTTGTTTGTTCAGTGTTCAAAGGATTAAGCACAGGGAAGCTGGATGACCAAATTAAGCCTTCCTAAATAAATCTGTGCTTATGTATTCTTCAAAGAGACAGCAAAATGCAGGCAGAAGATTACAATGTGGGCTCCCAGCATCCCTTATACTGCAGCCCCCAATTTAAGCATGGACCATCCTTCCTGAGAATTATGTGACTTCTGCACGTACTTTAAAACTCCCACACAAGGCTGTCCTAAATCACTCTTTCCTTACTAAGTGAAACACTGAAGAATACTCGTTATTTGTCATATTCTGTGAGGTTTTTGATGACTACGACATTGTTCAAAGCCATTACAATCCCATCACCAGATGGCAGATGGTCACATAACACAGCCACCACACAGAAACACTTAAACACTGGAAGGATTGATTAAGTCTCTGTGGTGAACAATGAAGCTCGGGAAATTTTCTGATGCATCATCTGCAGCTACAATTCTCAACAAGCAACATTTCTATTGTTGAAGAAAGAGCACACACAGGCTTGCTCTCACAGTCATGTTATCTAATCTTGAGTGCTGAGAGGGATACAGAAGAGAGCTTTTTCTCACTCTTCAGGAAATACTGTGCCATTCAAAAGTGTTTCTCTGAGCGTTCTAAGTCACATCTCTCTTAGTAGAACTATGTGTGCCTGAGAGAAACACATTAGCCTAGGCAATAAAAAAATCATACTATCTTTGAATGATTACTATTTTTCATGCATTTTACTTGCAATAATATGACCATCTGCCATGAAGACTGTAAATCAGACAGACTAGTGCATTTAATCAATTAAAAATAATAAGATCTCAGAGCTCCTGCAGCATGTTTTTCTTCAGCAGAAATAGTCATTAACTGAATCTGAACAGTTTGTCAGAGACAACATAATTGGATATTGAAAGCACAGGTCAAAAGTCAAAATCTTGTCAACCCTAGCCTTGCAAATAAAATATTTTTGGATACTGAGAAAGTCACTCAGTATTACATTCCACCGGGGACATAAATACCTTAACAATTACAATGCCAAGTTTTGGACTTCTCGTGTTGCATGCAGCGCACAGGAAAAAGAAGTGAGCCAAAGAAGCCACTATCATCACATTTTCCATCAGACTCATACACAAATATGACTGGTATTCCCCAAAAATGCCAGCTTGGTTAAGCCCTCAAGGAACAGACGGACAACTATTTTACGACCTGACTGGGAGTCAAGAATGAAAACTGTGCTGAGTCACTCAGCTCTGTCAACACCAAATATTTGCACATATCGTCACCCGGAACTGCAGGTGCCCATGGGACTTCAAGGTCAAGAAACTGTATGCTTATGGACCTGCCCAAAGCCAGCAGTTTAATAAGGATTTTCAGGACTGTCTGATGCCAACAGGGACACAAGGTTTCTTCTCCTGGATCTGACCCTGTCTCTGTAACAAATAAAGACCTCTAACAATGGTCTGTGTCTCTGAGGAAATGCCTCATAGCTGCACTGAAAGGTGACTCAGCATTTCCAATCCAAAAAAGACAAGCAGCTTCCACCCTACCTTCTCCTCCATTACAGTACTTTGACATTTCAGGAGACAGGCTTAGGAGTTATTGAACTACCCAGTGACCGACAGAAGATAAACCTAGTCCTGTCAATGAGGTATTAATTATCACTGCATTAAAATTGAAGAAGTTATGTATCAGTTAAACTGCACGTATTTTCCACATAAAGAAAAAAAATGGCAAGAGGCATACAAAACCCCCAAAACTTTCAGATGCTGACTAGTTTACATAGGCAAACAGTAAAAGACTAAAACATGCTTAGGTAAAATGACACAATAATATCATAACTGCACGGTTTCCCCACTTACAAGCAACAGAACTCTCAGTTTTTTCTACCTAAAGCAAGAATTCCTACTGCTATAACAAATTCTCTTCCAAATGTGTTCTTCCATACCAATATGTCCTTTCACCTGAATGAAAAATGCAGGTGGACACTAAAAAGAACATGAAGATATGAGACTACGGAAGCTGGTCGAATTAATAAACACCTCCCTCAATTTAGAAGGGAAGCAGCACTTGCAGAAAATAGTTTACACATAGTTTTTAACAGAGGTTTTGATGTTTTCATGCAGAGAAAACCTTTAACATCTGAATGAAGTACAGTAAATAAAAACTCTGTTACAGTCAACTTTTCAGAGATGACCCTGAAAAAATTCTAAACCAAACCTTTGGGAACCCATAACCATACACACAGACACACACACATACAGAGACACACACATACAGAGACACACGCTTGCAAAAGGCATATACATTAAAGAATTAAATTATACATGAAAAATGGGAATTTACAACCAATCTATTAGAAATGTTTCAAGAGAGGAAAATTACTTATACTGCTTGGACAATTGGAAAGAATTAAATTTTTTTTTCTAGATTATTTAATGTTCTAAAAAAACCTTTTTGATTTCAGCATTTATTTAATTTTAGAAGATCTATCTTGGGTAAAAAAAATCTTAATTTTCTTTATTCCAGGATTTTGATGTCAGCCTTTTAACTTTTAGTTTCATTACTGTAGGTTAATTTTCCTTTTCAAATGAATATTTCATCTCATCTCACTTCCTATTTCACATTTTAATTTATTTTTTTCTTCTTCCACATTTCTAAGGCAGGAAATACATTTTAAGTCAGAAATGTTCTTGTAAAACAAGCCAAAATAATTATTTTGTGACTCATTGCAGTTATTGATCCCTTTTCTGCACTAGAAAGGAAATGGGATCATCAAGCCCTCACTCTGAGGAGCTGGATGTTTACCCGGTTCTGCTAATGCCTTTTAAAGAGGCAAGCCCCCATTCAGTTACCACTAAGAAGTATAAAACCAACTGGTCAGTGCAGGTGGTATGTTCCCTTTGTGACCCACTCAACAGACTGAGTCAGAATCAAAAAATGAGCTTTGTGATCAGCTGTAAGGACTCACATTATGCCTCAGAGTTCCCCAGATCAGCCCTTGTTGCAAGTGATGGCAGCCCTCAGGAAAGCATAAATGCTGGTCTAAAACTTTCAGCGCTCTAAATCTGATGTTCTAATTAGTAAGAAAAGAGTTTTAAATGCTGGCAGCAGCCGCAAATTAATAATGGTTGCATCACACCATCAGCAAACAAGGACCAAGAAAAGATGGGAGAGAAAATCTATGCTGGAGTATTTTCATGCCAGCTTGGATGGGAACTCAATTAGAAGTGCAAGGGTCTGGAACAGATAAAGCACATGTGGAGCACTTTCCTCTTAGCTCTTCTGTTCCTGTGCTAAAAGACAGAAACACCAAGATAATAAGTTACAAGAGCATGAGTAGTGTGTGCGCAGTGTAAGAACAGTGTCCAGTGAATAGTTACTTTTGTACCATGCTCACACAAAACTAGAGCAACAGGTGACCTGAAAAAGCTAATGATTTATGACACCCAGCGTCTCCTCTACCCACCTTTTGCTGAAAAAAGTTAGCAGAGACATTGCAGAAAGGTCAAGATACCCCATCAAGTGACTGTTTTAGGATCAGATGAATTGCCCCTCTGGAAATGTTTGTCTGCCTGTGTGTCTCCCTTCACAGAATCTGGAGAGGCTAGACAACTTGCTGAGGAGAGACAAATCTCAAAAATGGAGTGCAGAAATTGCAACAGGGCAAGAACAAATACCAAGAGCTATATGACAGAGTCCACATCCTCATGGCAGTTTCCATTCATTTTTGTGTAATACAAGAGCTCTGGTTGCTAACGATTGCACAGACAAAGTGACAGGCAAACAAAAACAATAAACAGGTTTGAAAGCATACTGGCCTATGGAGGCTGTTTCTCAGAAAGATACATCTGCTACCAGTGATCTAAAAGGATCTTCCAAGATCACTCACTGTACTTTTTTTTACTTGCTTTGGAGAAAGGCCAAAGTACACATATTTCAGTACCTTAGGAAGACTATCAGTATTGTTTCTACACATGATGTTGCTATTCAGAACATATTTTGAGAGCTGTATTTTAAGTTTATTTGAAATTTGCCTGATACATTACAAATATATTCAAATTTGATACAGTGTCTGAAACTTAGATAAACTAATAAGAAAAATCTAATATGGTAGAAGGGCGTGTGGATTACTTTCAAATCACACTGAGAAACAAACATGTAGTCCCCTAATGTTTACTACCCTCTGGTAGTTCTGGTTCTACCTTTGGTAATACGGAATTCAGCAAACATTAAAAAAAAGCAACTCTGTTTTCTTTGTGATTCATTGCTTCAAATATACTTCAGGCAAGAACAAAGACATACAGATGTTGCTTTCATAACATCTGAGTGGTCCTGCCGAGACACAGACTTCCGTGCAGATATCGCTCACTTACTCGTGAGAAAACAAAAGAGAGATCAGGGTTTGGCGCTTTTACGTCCCTAGCCACACAGTCAGTTGATTTTACAGACTTTTTTATAGTTTCCATTACTCCTGACAGGCTGTACATTCGTCTGTGCACTTTAGAACAGAAGAAGTTCTGCTTCACTTTAAATGGAAATACACAACGTTAACTCACCAGGAGCCTACGCAGGCACAGCACTCACTCAGATGGGTTACCACACAATGAAGTCCAAAGGCTAACGGGTTTCTTGCTAAATCCAGTCTGCTTTGCAGCACCACTAATCATGTTTTATGGAATGTGGGGAAGTGGGAGCCTGTAACTGCTGGTGCTCAGATCCCTGGCTAAAAACAACAGCAGCATTAGCATCACTGTACCTATAGGACTGTGGGACAACAGAAAAGCCTCTAGAGGTATTCTTGGCTTTCCAAATCCAAAAGTGAGATTTAATAAATCATGCAGATAAAGAGATAATGTAATGTAATGTAATTACTCATAATGCAATTATAATAAAGAGTATTTTGTGTTGAAGTGATTAATATGGTCATCTTCCATTTTTGACATTTCATAAATATTATTCCTTTAGTGATTGTTTCTCTTGAAGTTCAAAGAGAGTTACACAGCTTGTTACCAAGCAATAAAGATTACTTTTGTCATCATTCATGGAAACCTCTAATTACATGAGTCAAGGGAGGTTTACAACTAAATAAACAGTCAGGAAAACTGGAAAAAGTTATTACGGAAGAGATAATGTCTGATGAAAAGTGTGATGCCCAGCCATTTACTCATGTCTTACATGAAGCACCTATTTACAAAGGAAATTATGATGGAACATAAAAATGATGAGATCCTAATAGAATTAATTTTTTTTATACATTCACCAAGGTAATAGCATTGGATTGAACAGAGTTTTTGAAAAGCTTTTTTTAAAAAGGCATCCCTTGAGTTTTTTACAAAACAAAAGGCATATTCTGGTCAGAAAGTCCCCTTTTGCACACACAAATATATATTTTTCTACTCCACAAGCTGTTGATTTTACTGTTATGTTTTTACTGCTCTTGTGAGACCCCACTGGAGTACCATGTCCAGCCCTGGGGCCCCCAGCACCAGAGGAGGCAACTAAACTGAAGAGAGGGATGGAGCACCTCTGCTATAAGGACAGGCTGAGACAGCTGGGACTGTTCAGCCTGCAGAAGAGAAAGCTTTAAGGAGACTTTCTAACACCTTCCAGTACCTGAAGGGAGCCTACAGGAAGGCTGGAGAGGGACTTTTTACAACGGCACATAGTTACAGGACAACCGGGAATGCCCTCAAGCCAAAGGAGGGTAGGTTTAGATTAGATATCAGGCAGAAATTCTTTACTGTGAGGGTGGTGAGGCATTGGCACAGGTTGCCCAGAGAGGCTGTGGATCCCCCATCCCTGGAGTGTTCAGGACCAGGTTGGATGTGGGTCTGAGTAATTTGGTCTAGTTGAAAGTTCCCTGCCCATGGCAGAGGGTTTAAAACCAGATGGTCTTAAAGGTCCCTTCCAACTCAAATAATTCTATTATTCTATGCTGAATCAGTATTTTTTAGTATTATTAGTTTGGACCGTGAGAACCAGATATGGCATTTAGCTTCAACAACAAAGATTCACTTTCATGGCAGAAATTACTCAAGAAAAATTTCCTGACAACTATTTAGTGTTACATTTTGAAGTACCAGGATCTTTTTCCTCATTCAGGCAACAAGATAAGTATTCCTTTTAATTAAAAAAAAAAAAAATCCATGCAGAAAACAGAAATTTCATTATGGAAAATCAGAAACAGACGCTAAAAGACTATTTTTCTATTTTACTACTAGATATATTCCAATCACTGATTAATTTTATCATATTTATTTTACTGCCTCTTCATGCTTAAACTAGCTTCTGTTAGAAGTAAAGAGGGTCATTCCTTCCCTGGCATATTCATTATTCATTTCTATCAGACGTGATTGTAAAACTGTTTCATCTGATCAATCCAAAGACTACACTGGTTTCCTCGAGGGCTTTAAATCAGGAAAGTTCAGTTACCTTCAGAAAACCTTGTCTTTTTATTGATTAAATCATGTTCATTCCTCCTTTTCAGTTCCTTCTGTTTCTATTTCTCTCTCCTCAGCAAGGAAAAGGACTACATTTCTTCTACATGAAGTAGAGAGTTGTAAAATTCTCAATTAAAAAAAGTCCAAAACATACTTAAGGGCTGAATGTTGCTGGTATATATTATCCACAAATGTGCAAGACAGAGCAGTCTGAGCTGCTCCTGGGTTTTTTGCTGCTGGGGAGCAGGACCAGTGTGCTACACAGAAGATCACACCTAGTATGAGCCAGCAAAGAATGAAGTGGGAAGTAGGAAAACTGAACCAACAACAGTTGAGATATGCTTCACTATAAGACAAGGGGTATACGAAACACGGGTTTAGATGTGCTACACAGTATGCTAGATGCCACATCAACACAGTGATTGTTCTTAGTACTACTGAAATAAAGGTATTTCCATGCAGAAAATCATGCAATATTACCCAACAAGAGTCACTGTTGATTTATGGCATCCAGCTTCAGTAATCTCAATTTACACCTATTTCCAGCAGGAAAGAGAATAATCCTATGATCAAAAAGTGCTTCTTAAAAGAGGCTTTATTTAGGTACTGAAAACCCAGCACAGACCAAGCCATAGGCATTACTGGCCCTTCCTACAATGCCAACAGGAGAGTAAACATGAGAATAGGCTTTGCCAAGGGTAGATCAGCACACTGCAGCATCCTGATCTCTCACACAGGAGAGAAATCTAGCTTAGAAATTAGAATGTGCCCCAGATACATTCTAGACTGAAATCACAGGAAATCAAAGTGCTGCAGAGCTGGGGCAGGATGAGCTGATGCAGTTGGGACAATGACAGTTTCTTGGTTTAAGAGAGGCTTTAGCATGTCAAACTCAGAAATCCTCATTCTATTGTATGGCGATTAATATATCCTCAAAACTTTTCAGGCAGAAGTGTTGCTACTTGAGAGTTTATTGTATTCATGCTACCAAAACAATTTTCAAAATCATTAATATTTTCTGATTTTTGAGAATGTCCTTTGTGAATACCTCTAAAACTTATAGTAGAAATAGCTAATCAATCTTCAAAGAAAATAGTTATCTTCTACTATGCAACTCCCATTTATTTGGAGGATTAAATTGGTATACTCTATACAGTTGTATAACTAGAATCATAGAACGTTTTGGGTTGGAAGGTCCCTTCCACTCTGCACTGGCAGCTGCAACACCCTAATATTGGATTCTGTAAGAGGGCAGCCTGGAAGTGTCTTTCATATTATAATTGTTTTCCATTTTCCATTAAAAAGTCCAGGTCTACTCCCCCTGAATGGAGAACAGTGGCTCAGCAACAGCATCCCTCCTAAAGCACTCTTACGCCCTGAGAATTGAAAGAAAACTTTTCTAAAGTGAGCACTAAGCAAAACCAATTTTAAAACAGCATCATAATAATAACTCTGCCAGCATTATTCATTATTTCCCTACCTTCTCACACAACAGGCACTGAAATGAAATCAATGTAACAAAGACAGGCATCACAATGTGTTTGTACTTCTGCATACACAGGCTTAGCTGAAGGTGGGGAGATGTGAATTCAGCAGCTCCCACAGAAGTGGTCAAGCCAATCTGAGTATTCATGGACAGTGCCAAGCAGAAGCAGCAATACAGTACCAGAAAGGTGAGAGAAGGTGTGGCTTAATGCCTAAGTATTTACCAGGGATACTTATACTTATTTGCAGTAAAGCTGTATTTTAGAAGACAAATGAACACAATTCATGGACACATAGAGCTGCAAAGAGACAGCTGTACTCCTGGCTTTCAGTAGAATAGGGTTATTCTCATCCCACTTAAAAAGTAGAAGGCAAACCCTAATAGAGCAAACAATTCAAGTCACTAAATAGAGATGGTCACATTAGACTAGAACAGCCTGCCTTTCTCAAACCTGAACAATTTCTTTGATTCTATAGAGCTTCAGGTGCACAGAACAGCTTAAACACAAGAAATTTTCCTTCACAGGAAATTGAATATTGACATGGATGCAACAAACACCCAAGCATGTGCTTTACCCACATGCCTCAACATCCTGAGTAGTGCTGCTTCTCTGAATCTGAACCATGGAAAAATACTTATCCATTTCCACATGAACAAGGACATAATTATTTTTGCTTCTATCTTCTCACTGAAGAAGACCCACAAAAAGCCAACAATGCCACAGAAATTCCTTCAGTCCCTTACTGCTCCTCCCCTTATGCAAAGGTTATATTTTGTCTGCCTGGTACTGATAAAAAAGAAGACACTCTCAAAGATACATAAGCGAAATACAGCAGAGAAATGTAATATCTGAATAGAAGAGAACATCTAGGATGCACATCTGTGTTGGTATGTTTAATTACATAGAAAGGTGAAAAAGAGTAATAACGACACAATCAAACAGACTATTAAAAAGAACAATTAGGTTTTCTGATAAAAACTTTGCAATGCTTCAGCTAATAAGACACATCAATGGAAATTATCATGTCGTTTCATAAAATCACAGAATGGTTTGATTTGAAAGGGACCTTTAAAGGTCATCTACCCCACTTCCATGAGTACAGACACCTTCCACTACATCAGGTTGCTCAAAAGCCCCATGAACACTTCCAGGGATGAGAAAGACAATCCTTCTAGGTAAGGAAGACCTTTTGGGAAAAGAAAGTGATCTTCTTTCAAGGTCTGACTCCATTCTGTCCCCTCTCAATACTCACATTATTTCTCTCTTGCATATTACCCATTTCTCCATTTCTTTCTGGTTTTTGTTTTTTGGTTTGGTTTGTTGGGTTTTTTTGAAGAAAAGGCAGCTGTATCTAACAGCAACTACCTATTCTGCTTGCAGTATTGAATATTAAAGAGGTTAACTACACAAGTTGCCTTGACCTTTCTCATTTGAAATTCCTTGGTTAAATATGAAACAAATTTTCATGTCTGTCTTCTCATAGTTTTAATGTCTCTCTAACATTTTCAAGTACCGTAGTTTTGTTCTACCTCCTCAAACATATACTAAGACTTAAATGTTTACGGAAAGCATTCAGTTGTCTTTAAATTGGTTTCTAACAGACTGCCCAAAGGAAGTCTTAAATGTCAAATTACTTGCTCATTAACAAGAGATTGGGATGCATACACATGGAAGAATTACCTCACATACCTCAAAAATTTGATTTAGTTCCTACTTTGCAAAATGAGAAAGGTCAAGATAAAAGTTCCTATTTTTATGCAGCACTACCTTTAACAAAAGTAAGTTTGGATAGATGCAGTAGAAGAAGTCCTAGCAGAGATCTATAATTTTGCCTTATGTGTTATCAGGTAAGTCTGGAAAATACTCAGCTCAGAAACAGGTTTTTTTGATGACTGTGCATAGTTAAAAATGTCATTTGTATGATACGTAGCAAACCATTTCTATATGCAATACTGGTAAGCCACTCTAAGACTTCTCCAAATGAAAACCAAACTTTAAGCATGACCCCCAATCACTTCCATGTGCTAGCAGAGACAGATATTCTGAGAGAATAATTACCAGATATATTCTCAAATATCCATATATAGTTCAGAAATTGCACAAATGAAGTAAAAATGTCCCCAAACCTAAAAACCCCCACCTGATTCCCATTTGAATCCTGTTCTCCTGCAGTATCTGGATTAGCTCACCCACATCAGCCAGAAAGAGCTGGAAAGCATTTTGCATGCTGAAATCAGTTCTGGATAGGGAGAGCTGATGTGGCCTGGAAAACTTTGAATGGAGAATCATCTCTCAGAGCATTCTGTTCTCTCATCACATATTCAGGCAGAAATGGAATACAACAGATACTCCTTACTTTTAAATGCTCTTGCTGCATCTACTAGCCTGTGTCATTCTGGGATTACAGCCGTGTTGGCCTTTTAAAGGGGGCTTGCACAAAACAGCAGGGTATTCGGACTCTTCCCATACAAAAGCACACACCCTACAGGGGGTCAGGGACAAACTGTTTAGGAAACCTGTTAGCCTTTTCTGGAATAACAGTATAAATAATATTTACCTTATATTTTTTTTTTAGGTCTTTGCTCAACTGTGTGCAATATCCACAGGTCTATGACACATATTGATTAGTTCTATCAACATTACTTTCCCATTTAATGAGATAACACTGTTAGAAGCAAAGTACTTTTATATAAACAATAATTTCAGTTGAGGAGAGACTGAAAAACTCTCTAGATGGGAAAAAAGCTAAAATATCTCCCAGTTTACCTGTAACAGCAACAGTAATGACATCAATTAGATGGACAAATCTATCAAAAGCAAAAATTCTATGTCTGATATGGAAGAAATTAACATGTCCAATACACAGACACGATTACACGTCCTGCAGAAGTACACCTAAACAACAGGAATGTGTCTTCAGCTTCTTGGGAGACAGCAGGAGGCAGTTTGAAAATTAAGAACTGGGCAGGGGGAGGTAGCAGCATACATGTAAACACTTGTGCACAAAAATACACACACACCTGAAATAGTGGAGCACAGAAAAAGATGTGGGGAAAGGAAAACTAGCTGCTTCTTTAGCCTTTTCTGAATAGTCACTGACAGCTGACTGTATTTGCAGAACATGAGAAAGATATACTTATTGAGAAGTTTAAAAAATCTTTCCACTTTGTCTGTCAGATAGAAATAGCTATTTATCACTATTGCACAATTTAAGTCAGGTAAATGGAAGAAGGTAAAACCAAGGCTGAGCATTGATGGGACTTCCTAAGTATGGTCTCTGCTGGGTGGGAAGAGAATGCAAGACTGGAGTATACTTTAAAAAGGCAGGATTTTGGGAATCTATTTTCCAGTCTCTCTATTTTGGAAGGGTGCATGGGAGTTCAGGCAGCCGTGGATGTGACATGGTGCTACACACAACCAAGTAACTGTTTGGCTTTCTCTGGGAATATGCACCTAACTTGTGAGGACCAGAAGTACTCTAAAGCAGTAAGAAGTGTGCAGCCACGAGGAGCACACTTTTCTGCAGAGGTCCAACACGGACAGCAAGGCTGGTACAGAGACCATCACAGAGCTCAAAGACAGCAAAGCAATTCATCCTCAAAACTGGGATAGTGTTTCAAGTGCAAAGCAGTACAGACCCTTGAATTTGAGAATCAGGGTTTATTAGCATGATCTTTTTTCTGAACCAAAGTGGCTAAACTGGCTGGGTGTGTGTCAGTTTACTGTTCTTCACTGCACACATTAGAAATACCAAGCAGTGGTCCAAGCTGAAATCTCAGCTTCATGGAGTCAATAACTAAATACCTGATTTGAGAGCTTAAGCTGTTCTGTAAAACTGACTGTCCATTCATTTGAAATCTTGCCTCTCGGTTTGTTAACGTTGTCAGCCAGTGGTCTTCATATTTATTCTTACTGAATACTCTTACACGCAGTAGTGTTAAATCTCTCCTTTCTGTGCTGCCAGTACTTTCCAACATACATGAGGAAAAAAACTGAAGATGCACAATTATGAAATGCTTCAGTGTTCAAGGTAGGCATTTTAGAGCATCCAAAATATGGCTGAGATTTATATATGTTATATGGATGTTTTAATAATACACATGGGAATAAACTTTCAAATATTAGTACCCTGAATGTTAATTTTCTGACCCTGCCAACTTCTTTCATGTGTGTAGGAATAAAATAAGCAAAGACTAATGTTTAAAAAGTTCACAGCACCACTGAACACCAGCTGAGCAAGTCCTGGTTTTTAAAGTATAATGGGTCCATCACCTGCATCTAGACTGGCATCTTGAAAGAAACAATACATAACCAGTTATCTTGAGTACAGGAAAATATTCATGCTCACTTTTAAAGTAAATTTTACACAGTCCAGTAACTTATGATGTAAGTAGAAAATACAGTTTAAAAAGATATCCAACATCAGTGTTGATGTTAGAAAGCAAAGGGGAAATGAATCTAAACAATCCTGTAAATAAATATTTTCCCCTTTGATTTCCAAGTTCACTTTAGAAGTGAAAGCATAAATTCTACTTTAAAAAGGGTATAATTTCTCATGGCGTATTTTTTATTCTTTATTTGCTACCTAATATTGAACTAAAACAGTGCCTCTGTGACAGAGCAAAGATGTGATAGTGTCAGAGCGCACTTTCCCACAGCAGGGTTTGTTGATGTTACTTCTGCCGCCGCTGCAGGTAAGCACTGAAAAATGCCCCTCCCTTGCTGACGATACACGAAGAAGGTGGGTGTGAGCTTTCCTTTCACAGTACAAGAGGATATAAAAAGGAACAGAACAATGTACCCACATTCTGCTTCATGCTACCAATTGTACAAAAGAGTTTGCAATGCTAAGTATCAGTCACATTACTGGGTCAAATACATCTCTGGCGCTTATGGATGCAAATACCAGGGAAACCACAGACAAATGAGTTGGCAAGCGAAATGGCCGTGGAGGAGAGTACAAGTAGAGAACTACAATACATGCTCAATGGATACAGCAAACATCTTTAGAAACAGAAGGGGATTGATACAGGGAACATTATCAAGAAACCATAGCACTAATTAGGTCCTGTGCTGGTCCAGCCAACTCAGAGGCAGGCTGTGAGTACAGCCTGTACAGAAACTAAACTAACACCACTTACAGGATGTTAACGCAAAGCAGATAAGGATCCTGTCCTTCAGACAAATCGCATCTCCTGTCATGGTACAGTTCAACCTTCTACAAGAACAATAAACAACATATTAGAGTTTTGACCCTGAGAATCAACATATTTAGTCTCAAGTCAGGATTTTGCAATTATTCGGTCCTATGACAAATTTCACTAAGCTACATATCCCATATAACTATCTTATGAGAAAACTCTTTCCAGCAAATACAAAAACAATGTGGTATCTTTGACACATTTTACAAGTACACCGCAGGATCATTTAGCTTTTTCTTGAACATTTAAAATCTATAATAAATATTTAAAAACTATTTTATTGTTTCAGACTTTAAAACTATCAGATTTCAACTTCACCTAATAGATAATGATAAAATATTGTTAAACTATGCTTAAAAAGAAGATATTTAGACAGATATTAACAATATTTTTAGAAGAACACCATTGTAAGTAAAGAGAATCTGACAATATCCACAGTGACAGATTACGGAAAACTGTTATCTCTCCTAAATAACTGAAACACTCTTCTTAATTATAGACTGTAGCCCACACATTTTATTTAATTGAAGCTTTTTAACTGCTTGGTATTTTAATTTCTTCAGGGAAATTTATTTTATATCTCTATTTGAGCAAGCATGAAAAATATTTTTCTACAGCTATGGCATACAGGACTAATAACACAATACAATGCTTACCATTTGGTCTTAAATTCTTGTAAGAATTTACTTGCTATTTAAAAGACACTGGGCATACTACTTAGTTTGACTGATTTAGTATTAGAAAAGCATTAATCTAATGCTCAAAAGCTGAAACTATACAAATAAAAATCAGAAAAAGGGCACATCTTTTAAGATGTAATTTTAATTAATCATGAAAATGAGTTACTAGCATAAACACTCATTCCTCCTTCCTGAGGTTTTCAAGATTAAATGTCTTTCTTAAGGGATATTTCAATTATTCATAAATTACTAGTTCAAAGTTTAACTACATAAAATATAAAAGACCCCATTAGAGGGCTAATTATGTAACAGACTAACAGCATCTCAAAAAAAAGCCCCTCTCACCAAAAGAAGAGACACGTTGCTTTTGTCATGTAGTCTTTAAAATATTTTGTTTACTCATTCAAGAGTCTGCTGTATTGCTTCACACCTGTGAGTCATGCCTGTATCACAGAGACAGTACTTAGAATTCAGCACATCAACAGAACTCTTGATCTCACTAAAAATCCTTGTTTGTGAATCTTTTTCAGGTTTCACTGACTGTTAACAGTAACAGGTCTGTTCAAGGCATGGTAAAGATTTGTAGTCTTCCTCATGCACTTAGGGAGAGTAATAATGTTAAATATTGGGGACATATAAACACAACAAGCAATTTCCACCCCTTCTATACTTTCAGATTGTTATGCTCTTATGTTGTCAGATATTAAAGTGGGGAGTTTTAGACCATTAGAGCATACTACACACTCAGCATTCCGGAAATGTAACTCAGTTTGATCCCCTTAGGAAAAAAACGTTAGTCATTAAGGAATACAATTCAACAGTCATCTGTTTGCTGAGTTCAGGCATTTCTCCTTTCTCTCTATTTTGTGGTACAATTGCAGACACTAATCTTAATGCTGCTGCCAATTTAAGCAAGACCTTTAGAAGCAAGTAGGTAATAGCTGCATTAGCAAAAAAAATGTACTAAAACCACACAGGTTCTCAGTTTATCTGGCTTTAATTTCATGTTGTGGCTTCACTCACATTGCAAATTCTCCAGTCCTGTTTATGATCTTGGGAACATGTGATTACATATGCACCTCTACTGACGCATTCCATCAGAGCAAAGTGTTTGCTCCTTGGCTTCCTCCTTACGCAACTGATCCAGCACTGCATCAGCTAGGATAGAGCTAATTTCTTCTCAGTAGCTGTTACAGTGCTGTGTTTTGGATACAGAATGAGAATGGTGTTGATAACACACTGATGTTTTGGGTTTTTGCTAAGTCGTGTTTATCCCAAGTCAAGGGCTACTTTTTTCCTTGTATCATGCTCTGCCAGTGAGGAGCTGAGCAAAAGAAACTGAGAGGGAGCATAGCTGGGACAGGTCACCTGAATTGACCAAAGGGATATTCCACACCACAGAATGTCATGCCCAATATATAAACTGGTGGAGCTCCCTGGAAGGGGCGAATATGGGTTCGGGAAGGGTGGTCTGGCAGCAGTCAGTGGGTGGTGAGCAACTGCATTGTGCATCACTTGGTTTTTTCCCTTTTTATTATCATCATTATTATAATTTACCATTATTACTGTATTTTATTTTATTTTCAACTATTAAGCTGTTCTTAACATACAAGTTTTACTTCGATTCTCCTTCCCCTTCCACAGGGGTGGGGCAAAGGAGAGGGAGGACTGAGCGAGCAGCTCTGCAGTGTTTCATTTCCAGCTGGGCTTAAAACCACGACAACCACTTAACCAAGTATCAGTAGCAGTGAAGAATAGAACACTGTAGCAAACAGTAACAAGAAGCTTTTTTTGTTTGCTTGCAGGTTTTTTTGCTTTTAATAGCAGTTGTCAGTTGATACTGTCCAAGATCCCTCCTGCAGTGGGGAATCCCCAGCCAAGGCAACTTTGCAAACCCACTGTCCTGTCATGATGTCTAAAGAACTGCCTTCAGGTTGAGAAAACAAACTCAAAAGCACTTCATGAGACTAAAGAGGAAAGGATCTAGTCCATGTTACTTTATTAACATGTCTGAAAACGTTCTCATATACATAGGCTAAAAAAATCATGTTAAAATACAGCATGGTCTCAAAAATAACATAGGGCTACACAAAATGTCACCAGATGGCACTATTAACATAGCGTTCAAGCTCTTTCAAACATGTGAGCAAGTTTTTACCTTACAGATAGTGTATCTTGTTTGTTGTTCTTGTTTTGGTTGTGAGGTACACAAAAGACGTCTTTGCAGATAAAAAAAATCTGTTACAACCGGGGGGACAAAACCACTCCCAGAGAGTTAGGCAGTACCAAAGAAACAGACTATGACCCCTGGGTGCAGATTTTATATTGTTTACCATTCATTCAAGGGTGTTGCACTTGCAAGATTGCCCTGAGGTTACAGAGGACCACAGATCTCTTTTCTGAATCTATCTTCCCACTGGGAAGACTGCTGTCTTCACAGAAATACCCCTTACAGAAAGACATTTAAGGAGCAGCTGTGACAGCAGGGATGAACTACCTTGTATGTAGTGCAGCTGTAATGTCATTGCTTTTATCCATATGAATAAAACTCTAACGTTTTATGAAAAATACTTTCCTTTCCAGTCTCCTAGGAGAGACCATATACTATT
This sequence comes from Ptilonorhynchus violaceus, assembly GCA_013397565.1. Taxonomy (NCBI): domain Eukaryota; kingdom Metazoa; phylum Chordata; class Aves; order Passeriformes; family Ptilonorhynchidae; genus Ptilonorhynchus; species Ptilonorhynchus violaceus. The sequence continues at coordinate 317,959 of VZRJ01012130.1, read as the reverse complement.
CACTTGGAATATAAAATTCTAAGGATGACAGAGAAGATGGTGTATGCTAAAAATTCATCTATTTGTACCCAAATTTTGCAGTGATGAGAGGGGTACAGTAAACCTTCCCTGAAGTGACATAATCTGGTGCTGCTTAGTGTTTAGCCAATCCATGTACTTCAAAAATTTGTAAGAGATTCTGAAAAATTATGTACCCTGTTCTTTGCATCACTTGCACAATGAGTTCTAAATTTTTCTTTTGATGCAGATGGAAAATTATGGAGCCAAACATGTCCAACTGAATAGCATAATGACAATATTTCATGGAACTCAAGATTTTTGTCTTAAGCAGTGTTCGTTCCTGTCTTAATATTTCATAACACTACATCATAAACACTGAGCAGGAAAACAGTAATGAATACTGGCTAGTTCTCCTTGCCTCTTACATACTTTTGTATACTGGAGTCCTCAGAAAGACACTCCTGAGATGCCAAGTTTTGAATATCATGTTTTTAAATCTAGACTACTACATACAGCAATGAAGATGTCCCATACCTCTATGGGACTCTAGCCACAAGTCTCCTAGAAACCATCATGAAAGAGAAACAGCTTACCACCTGTGACTGGGTGGTTATTCTACATGCTTCAGGTTTATTACAGAAATCCCAAATCTTCTGAAAAACCTCTCAAAGAATGTGCTGGGGAGTATAATGAGTAACTCTTTACATTACAAAAATTCACAGGACTTTGATCACTGTCCCAGGAACCATCAGGTCACAATGAACTATACAAGCTGATTAGGGTCAACCATCATCATTCTACATGTAAGCATTGCTGCTGTCAATTGCCCAGTCTACCATAGCAAAATATACTCAGTAATAACCATTCATATCTGATGCGCTAACTAGGAGTTTAGCTACTTAATTTGTATGGAAGTAATTGTGAGGCTTTTCATCTATCAATGTAATTCCACAGAAAATTAAATCAAGCCATAGTATCTTGATAAGAAACTGTAATGACTCACATGTTATTGGTTCATTTTGTTGCTGGTTTCATAAGAGAAGCTCATCTCTCAAACTAATTAGAAAAATTTCTGTATTTTAAAAATCTGAGTCAACAGCCATGTACATTTTAAATTAAAGGACACAGTACTTCTGTTTTGTGACCGTTCTTTTCCATTCCACAGTCAGCCTAGGAGTTTAATTACTGAAAATGAATTAAACCAATGAATGTTTAAAAAACCCCAAACCTACCCATCTTATCCTTCTCCCTCCATTAAAATAGTCCAATATTTTTATTATGTTCGGTATTACAGCATACATAGTGTGTACATGTATACATACTGTATACATCTCACAGAATACACAAATGTGTACACAACATTCTGAAAAATGGATAAGGCACATGACCTGTAGGGCTGCTTCATTCTCCCCTAACTAGTCACTTAAGAGACTGCAAGCTGCTGCAGCAAAGCACAATTCTCAGACATCCTGAGTAACTGAGGCCAAGGTGGAAGCTACGGTTTGCCACAAAACTTAAGAGCCTCTCAGTAAGTTCTTTTCTCTGTCCCAGACAGGCAGTCAGTCACACAATGCCATATGTCAATGGTTCCTTTTTCATCAGGAACAGTTCAACCTAAATAAAATAACCAAGATACACTTGGCCACTTCTGTGCTTCCATAAATCAGTATTTCAGGATATGAAGGGTAAACCTGTGAAGCTGACAGGGTAGCCTGGAACAGGGTAGGCTGGGATGCTCACCCTAGGATACAGCAGAGATCCTCACTGACTGCTCAGTCCTAATCTCTGCACCAGTATCCTGTATCGGATAAAAATCACTGGTCCTTAGTGCTTTGTTCTAGTTCTCGCTTTTTAAGCATTTACTCATGGACTGCTTAGGTTTCCAGTATAGCCCAAATCCAAATTTTTAGCCCAGGTTCCTCTGACTGCTGCTTTGAGCCAAGGGATGTCAGATGCTCTTGAGATTTTTGAATGAGTGCATTTCTTGGCCTCTTTGATCTGGACCACAATTTACCTGATCATGGCACCCTTGGCCATTGCCTGGGTCTGGCCAGTAGAACGCACTATATCTATTGTCACAGATTTCTTGGACACTTCAGTTATTTTAACTTTAGGGACAACATGAAAGGTACACTACTATTTTATTTTTCTAACTGGAAAAATGCACTTTTGTCTTGTCTCACCCGTACTCAAAAAACCCTGAGTTAATTCTGCTCAAATCTGGATAAACACTGACTATAAGCACAATGATAAATGTTCTTGATGTATCTACTCGGGAATGCATGAAAGAAGATTGTGTTTCTTGCTGTATTCTGCTTTGCTTTGTATTCTGACATTTTTTATTACATGCACCTGATGTCTGTGTAGATAAGCACCACTGCAAAAGATCTTTGAAGTGCAAAATAAAGCCAATTATATTGTAGAAGCATATGGCAGTCCGATTTATAAGATACATGCATGCCCGTTTGGTAAAACGTAGAGTATAAAAAGAAACAGAGATCACTAAAAATGGGAGCTGCCTCTCATCGCAAACAGAATACTTATGTATCACCAGCTGCAGAAAGATCTAAGACTTTGGAGCAAAAACATATTAATGGCACATATCCTGACATAATTACAAGAAGGTGGTTTTCAACACATGGAAACTTGTAGGGCAAAAGAGAGCAGGCTGCTTATGCCTTTCCTTAAGAACTGGACTTTTAACCTGAGGGATGGACCTTATTTTTTTTCTCCCCCTTGTGAAGTGCTTAGAACTTTTTAATTCTTCACTGTTTGCAATGGACAAGTCACTCTGTTGTTAAGAGATGCCTTTCCCTTAGGGTACCAGATGTCTCACACCACTACCGCTAAAAACTCTCCAACTGGGATAACATAGGGATAACAAGATGTTCATTTTTAACCTGTTTAAAATAAGGCAGCTAAAATCTGCAATTTATGCCCATCCCTTGGGGTTCTCAGTCCTATTTCAAGTCAAGGGTTTTAAATTTAGCTGCTGTTCACTGAAGCCAAGGAATACAGTCTTCGCTCAGCATCTTACTGCAAGGAGCTAAGCATTGCATGGCATGCAGCTTGGAGATTTCAGATTGTTCATTTACCTAACTGTGAATTCCTATTTGTGAGTCAGAACTGTTCAGCTTGAAAGCCGCTGTAATTAAGCTGACATGCCATTCAGTGACCTTGGCATAATCCTAATGAGATCTAAGTCACAGACAACAATTACTGAAAAAATAGAGGTACAGTTCAAACAAAGGAGAAAGTACTAACATTTTCCATGAGCAAGAGCAATGTACTTCCCAGCAGAGAAACATAATAAACTGTTCTATCAGCTAAGTCTCTTTATCCACCACAAAAAGTGGCTTGTACCTGGATAGCGCATCTGGCAACAGAATCAGGCAAACAAATTACTCTAGGAGATTAATTGACTGCAAACTAAGGCCTTTAACAGTGTTTCTTTCAACAGACAAAACACAATGCAGGCATGCCTTTTAAAAAAGCCAGCAATCAATACTACTCCAGAGTCAGCCAAGTTTTGTAGTTACTGTTCTACACTGCAGGTGAGCAAAACCCACTTATGCACTTTGCTGTCATTCCCATTGATGGTCTCCTGCTCAAAGTGAGAAGTCAGTTTTGTTCTCTCTTTGGGAGGTTATGAACCCTTGAAACATAGACGTATTTTCTTCTACTTACAACTAATTGAAAAATGCATTTTAAAAGCAGGTTACCATTTGATGGTTTTTACAGAAATGCTAAAAAAGCATCCATGTTTAAGAGATGATGACACTGATGACATAAGTTATCACTGATGACAGGTTTTAAATTAAGAAAAAGGAAAATATATGCCTAATATCTTAACAAAATGAAGAGCTCTTAAGTAGATACTCCAGAATTAGTATAAAAACCTAATGACGTTAAGCAGTAACAGCCATTTTTATTAGAAAAAGTCAAACGACAGCACACCATATGCTGTTTTGTTACTTTGGTTTCATTTAAAATCTACAAATCCCACTACCAGCTGGAATTTCAATGCAAGTTTAGCCAGATGAGACTCTTGCTTACAGCTCTAGCAGAGTCAGCTTTAGCTATTCTTACAGGGTATGGTGATACTTGTGATTGATTTCTGTTCAAATATTTCTGAATCACCCAGGTTTCTCTAAAGAAATATGTTATTTCTATGAAAGAATTAGTCTTGCAACTTAGTTGTTTGTACTGGTCCAAACCTGTGTTACTTTGCAATATACTTCTAGCAATCTAATTCATGTTCTGCCATGCATATGTCAGATGATGTAATTCCTCGTAACAGATGAGAAAGAAACTTGTGATCCTCCCTAACACGTGGGTATTCTGAAACATCACCACTTAAACCAAAGGGCATCCACACTAAGACTATCATATTTTTATTACCACAAACCACGAAGATCATACACTTGTCAAGTAGCCAAGAGTAAGATACTTGGTTTGCTGTCCTAACAGGTAGCAAAGGGAGCCAGCATGTTTTACACAAGAGATATCTCATGAAGAGTTATTACAACAAACAAAAATTGAGCTTTAAGAAAAATGCGGTTCCCAAAAATCAAAATGTCTGTTTATATACATGATATGCAGCAAAACTAACCAAAACAGGTTTTAAACAGCTTCTTTACATAAGAATGCAATTTGCAACTAGCTCTGGACTCAGGGAAAAACAATGAGGAAAAACTTCACATTTCCTGGGATGGATCCCCTAGGAGATAGGTGTATAGGCCACGTACCATACACCCACGTGCTTATCAGGATACATCTCATTAACTTTCCTAAAATACTGAAACAATAGCATGCAAAAATCCACCTGACCTCCTGAATATAATTAGTAAGTTGTTTCAGGTGATAATGACCTTTTTCTTAAGAGGCCAGCTTCAAGGACAGTAGGACAGGTACTTCTCTGTGAAGTGCTCAGTGCCCCACAGAAAATACAGTAAAAGCACCCTGGGCATCTTGGATGTAAGGAAAGTGATCAAGCTCTTTGCTGCTTCCCTACCCTCCCCTCTCATTTCTCACATCAGTCGTGAAGTTCTTACACGTGATCAAACACTTGATTTATTGCAAGGTTCAGTTTTTGCACCGTAAGAACCAATGTATAAATTTGATTGATTCCACGTCACAATTAACTAGGAAAAAGTACTTCCAATTTTCAACAATTGCTTTTTTTCTATCAATTATAATATGCTCCAAAAATTTCCTCACCAAAATATGGGGTTAATCATACACATGAATCAAAAAACGGTGCATGCCTTCTTTGCATTAGTGTTCTGACAAGTGTGCTGAAGAGACCAGCTCTTAGGAACCTCTGACCCAGGACATCAGGGTAAGGAATTTTGCAAGGAAGACTTTCTTCTGGTCAACGAGGACTGGGTTACAGTGCACTTAGATAAATTTGACATCCACAAGTCCATTGGCCCTAATAGAATGCATCCATGAATGCTGAGAGAGCTGGCAGACATCATTGTGAGGCTGCTCATGATCATCTTTGAAAGGTGGCAGAGATCAGGAGAGGTGCCTGAGGACTGGAAGAAAGCAAATGTCACTTGAGTCTTCAAAGCAAAGATAAATCATGCGTGACCAACCAAATCATGGCAACCCATGACTGCCTTCTACAACGAAACAAGTAGATGGATGGATGAGGGAACAGCAGTGGATATTGTCTACCTCGACTTCAGCAAAGATTTCAACACTGTCTCTCACAACACCCTCGTAGGCAAACTCAGCAAGTGTGGATGAGTGGACAGCGAGGTGCGGTGAGAACTGGCTGAACAGCAGATCCCTGAGGGTTGTAATCAGTGGCCCAAGGTCTAGCTGGAGGCCTGTCACTAATGGTGTCCCCCAAGGTTCAGTACTGGCCCAGTATTGTTTAATTCCTTCATCCATGACTTGTAAGAAGGGCAGATGCCTCCTCAGCAAGTTTGGTGACGGCACAAAGCTGGGAGGAGTGGCCGATACCCCAGAGGGCTGTGCTGCCCTCCAGAGGGACCCTGACAGGTTGCAGAGATGGGCAGAGAAGAACTGTCTGAAATTCAACAAAGGCAAATGCAGGGTCCTGCATGTGGAGAGGAACAACCCCAGGCACCAACACAGGCTAGAGGTTGACCTGCGGGGGAGCAGCTCTGCAGGGAAGGACCTGGGGGTCCTGCTGCACAACAAGCTGTCCTGAGCCAGCAGTGTGTCCTAGGGGCTAAGAAAGCTGATGGTATCCTGGAGGGCCTTAGGAAAAGCACTGCCAACAGGTCAAGGGACATGATCCTGCCCCTCTACTCAGCCCTCATGAGGCCACATGTGGAGTGTTGTGTCCAGTTCTGGCCTCCTGAGTACAGGGGAGACATGGAGCTCCAGGAGCAGGTCCAGAGGAGGAGAATGAAGATGAGTAAGAGACTGAAACATCTCTTACGAGGAAAGACTGGGGTAGCTGGGCCTGTTTAGCCTTGAGAAGAGATGAATGACAAGAGATCTGAATGTGCATATGTATTTGAAGGGAGGGTGTCAAGAGGATGGAGTCAGGCACTTCTCAGTGGTGCCAAGCCATAGGACAAGAGGCAATGGGCAGAAACTGATGCACAGAAGTTCCATCGGAATATGAGGAAGAGTTTCGTTACTGTGGAGGTAACCGTGCACTGGAACAGATTGCCCAGAGAGTGTGCAGTCTCCCTCACTGAGGATATTCGAGAATGTCTGGACACAATCATGTGCCATGTGCTCTGGGATGACCCTGCTTGAGCAGGAACATTGGACCAGATGACCTGCTGAGGTTCCCTCCAATGTGACCCATTCTATGATTCTGTAAACTACAAAAATGTTAAAGAGCAGGCTTTCTGAAGTCCCCACAGGATGTTTTACAATTCTGACAGTTCCTTCTACTACACAGTCAATAGGTACACTTGAAAGCCAGCAAGGTACTAACACTTCACAAGTTACTACTTATTAGTTGAGTTATTGTGTACTATATGTATACAACCAGTCTACTCCAAATGGGAAAAAAACACAGGAGGTATAACAGACAAAGTATTCAGAAACTAAGATTTACCATGGTTTTGCAAGAGGCCAGTAACATGGCAAAGCTCTGGTAATACAATCACTTGAAACTGAATGCCTGTATCTGTAGATTAGCTCATCTTCTCACACTACAAAATCTTGCATAGAATTCCATCAGCAAATGAAGAAAACTACAATACCTTTCCTAGCTTAAAAAGTTGTTCTTCAGATTCTCCTATCAACAAGCTTAGATGATCAAAAGTTGCTAGCAGACTTGGTATGACAAGAACCAGAAGACAGAACCTCAGAACAGAGAATTTTATCTTATTCTGCAGGCAAAAACAGATGGACACTAAAAGATAAATAATTAAATAAATAAATATGCCTGTTCCTTAACAGGGACAGATGTGTTCCATTTAATGTTTCAGCTTTGCCAAAACATATGTCTTTTCTACCCAGGGTGAACACTTCACAACTTCCTGTGCAACTTTAAATAACACATTTAAATTACTTTCTTCCTCTGCATTTGTTTTTGAAGTGGTGACTGGGGAGGAGGGTGTGACAGCAACGACACAATGTTTTATGAGGTCATGACCTTGAAAAAATTAAATTACTGTGAATTTATAGAATGGATAATTATTTTTCTGGGACTCAAGTCAAAACATTTTTCTTTGTAAAGATTTTAATCATTTTTAAAAGAAAAGCCCACCTGTTAGTAAAATAGGTCCCCATTTCACTTAGAGAAATTGCATTTTGCCTACACTTCTAACTTCAGAAGTAAAAACATGCAGTTTCTTGGAAGTCTACTGGCCAAGCAAGCCAAAACACTGTATGAGTTAATGCAAAGAACCCCAATTACCATTCAAAAATTGAAGAGTTCAAGCTATTTAATTCAGCCCCCTCTTTCCACACAAAGGGATTTTTAAAAGTAGGTTTTGGTTTTGTCGTGTTTTTTTTTTTAAAAGCCTTTCAATAAATACAAAAATTGATGGAATACACAGCATCATAGGGTATATATACCAAATCCACAGCAATGAGTCAGGTTCTAAACCATCAACAGAACAGTCTTTTATCTTCCCAAGAGTCACCCTAGAGGTAAACCAAAATAACTGTGTTTTAATTTCCTTCACAACTTTAAAGATGACATTGTTGTTTGTATGGTTCATGCCATCAGTACATTGAGGGAGGCTCACAGGATCACTAATGTTGTACCTACAAGGTCTTAAACAGACCAAAGTGAGCTGACTCTACTGAAACTCTGAGCTTGCTGTATACATGCCAGAATAGATCCAAATATCACACCCCCATGATTAGTGTTGATGCCTGCTCCGACCACACAGAATTGCACAAGGACTGAAGAATCTTTGCAACTAGTACAAAAGTGACTGAATCCTGTCTATAAAGGTTAAAAATTGAGGAAAAAATGCAAATTTTAAGTATGCCCAAAATTTGTGTTTTGTCTTCATCACACGTGTAGAGCCTGTCAGCCTAATTTTCTCCTGTTCCTTGTGACAACATGTCAAAGTTACACTACTTAACCACGTCCTTCCATCGCATCCTCCACAGAAACAAGTAGCAGCAGCAAGAAATTCCACATGCAAGCAGCAGGTTATCTAAGAAGACACACCACAGCATGTGTTTCCAGGCCCTGCCACCAGCACAGTCTTTACAGAAACGTTCAACATCCCTACACCCCTAGACATTCTCTCTGTATAGACATGATTTCCCCACTACCTCTACAAGGAATAGGCAGCTGCCTCACCCTGCTGCAACCTTGCCTTCCATCCTCTGAGCCACTAAATGTCTCATGCTTCTCAGATATATTACATACACACTATTGAAGAAAAAACCATCTCAAGATAAGGCCTGAGAGATGGATAACCTACTAGTTTTTTTTCATTTACTGGGACTACAAATAGAGCACCATTTTGTCTTACTCTCCTTCCTTTATAACGACTGTGTTTTTCAACAACCTCTCATAGTTATTCATCCTTACCAAAGCAGTTAGTTTCCATCTTTTGTTCCTCCTTAAATACTCCTAACATCTTTGACATAAAATTGTATCAGAACTTCACAGCCATGTAAGTCTTCAAGGGCTGGATGAATATAGTCCTCCTCCATATAAGCAATCTAGAATTCTCTTTATTCAGGTCACTTTAGTCTTCTCTGTCTCCCTCAGGTTCAAGGAGTGGCCAGGTATACCCTTTCCTTGCTGACCAGATACCATTTTTGCCTGATGGTAACAGAGGGTCTGTCGCACCAGCAAAATACAGCATAAAATAGCAGAATGTTAACATTTTAGCCCTAATTCAGCTGCAAAAGCCATAGTGATGAATTCAATGACCCATCTCTCCTTTCATAATGGAAAAAAATAAAGTACGCAGCTACTTCTATGATGAGAGAAGTATAAGAAATGAAGTTAGTAAACAGAACCTGCTACAATCAGTTTATTTCTGCTGTCCTCTAAGCCTTACAAAGACTATCTAAAAGCTTTTCACTGTGGATAGCTGAAGGATGATGGGAGATGAGTGTCCAAAGAGGCCATCACCATTTTTCAAGATGTGTGATGATTCAGACTCTGTATTCAAAATTAGTGTTGCATTCAGTGGCACTTCAGCTACTGTTGACAACCAGAACCGGAACCAGCAGACCTCTGCCTTCTGAGGAAACGTCAGCTCTCACAAATTCGCATGATAGACTTTTGAGAACCTTCTCACAATTAAAGCAGGTCAACAATCCTTCAGATGACTTGCTTTTAATTTGGAACTAAACTCTCCACCGATTTAATGACATGCCATGTTCCACAGTCCCAGGCTTCACAGAGATTCATTTGACTGACTATAACAGCCTGAGTTTAAATGTGGAGATGTTGCATATTTTAACCGTGCCTGCAGAGCTATCAATTATAATGATTTCTACAGTATTTGCTCAATCTGTATGTCTCCTTGACAAGTTATGTGATACTGGACCTGCTTCACTGGTGCAGACATAAAATCAGTGTCACAACTTAGCAGTTCACATTGTTAATTTACACAATGGATTCAGACCACATTTATCCAGTCATTCAAAACTCAAGAGTCCTTGTGACACAGTCAAGGCTGAGCAACCTTGTTTCTCAACAGTGGCTCATTTTTAAAAATGCACTCCCAATAATTTCAGCAGTCTCAACATAAATATTCTCTAATTCAGTTTATGCATATCGCACTCCTTTGAACAAACAAAGCAGACCTCATGTTCATGCCATCTACCAACTTCTGTAACAGATTACCATCAAATACCTAAAACAAAGTTGGACAAGTATGTCTGAATCACTTGGAAACTTTAAGATCACAGGACTGAAACTTTGTCATACCAATTATGTAAAGCCACTGGAAAGAAATCCATGCATTTTTGCAAGCAGGCAAAGCAGGCTTTTCATAGAACAAAAGGAGCCTTGTCTTTTTCTGTTATGTGACAACTCCTAATTAAAATCAATGATATTTTATTATTGGCCCAGATAAGCCTGTTTGCATAGCTGTAACTTCTTAAAACAGAAATCTGAATGTTGTTATGAAAAGACATCTATTGACAGTATGACAGATCTTGAAGAAAAGTGGCATTGCTTGATGTTAACATCTGATTAACTTTAGAGACAAATCTGCAAACCTTAAACAGTAAAGAATATAGTAAAGAGCAAAAGAAATTTAATTTTATTTTAAATTGTATTTGTAGAAATGTACCAAAAGTACCCATAAAGGCATGCTGTAATCTTTTCCTTGAGCTTGTGCCAGTTGATGACCCACAGAAAGCATTCAAAGAGAGAGAAAAGAGATGGTGGGAAATTATTTATAACCACTCTTTGTATTAAGCACACTGCCTCATGGACAGCTGAGGAACATTATATTTGACCATTGCATGCAGAAACAGCTTGTAAAAAAACTTCTTACCACAGTGACATTTCTCTAAAATGATTCACTTGTGATCTCGAACTTTGTAATTACACGTGGTAATTCTCAAGAGCTGAGTACTCATGGAATAGAGTTGCTATATGTCCGTAAAAACAATGGTAAGAAAATAGCAAACCTAAATGCAAACAGTCTTTAACTGACAGGAGAAATAAGCATTCTGAGTGAATAAAGGTGGTATCAGAAAACAATCACCATGTAGTTATACCAACATTTAGCAAACCCTGACACATTGAACAGAACTGAGTCCCACTGCAGTTCACAGCATCCTCACTAGCTTCTCTTTCTGAATTTCCTTTTCTTAATTAGTTCAGCACTCTACACAGACACAGACTGCACCTTCACAGCCACTAGCTCTAAAAAGACTACCCTGTTTCCATGCACCCTGTTCAGAAAGGTTTGTTCAGCAGTTATTCAAACCCTATTAACACAAGATGAATAGCAACTGTGTTTCTGTAACAGAGGACTCCAATGCACTGGCTGTGTTTGGTAATATCCTTGTTCAAGATGCCTATTTCAACCACTTACAGGGAGAGTCTACTATAATCATGTTCTGAACAGTGCCTAATCATTATCCTGTCCAAGTTTTTTGGAAACCTACCCTGCAAATATCTATCTGTAAAAGTAAACAAGCTTTTAGCATCTGGTAAATGCCACCACAGCTAATTGGGACTATAATGTCAATAAAACAGAATTGCTTCAGGGATCAGAGTGAATCAAGATAAACCTTGTCTTCTCAGTGTTTGGATTACAGTGCTTCAGGCTCAGGGGAGACCTTATTGCTCTCTACAACTTCCAAAAGGAAGTTGTAATGAAGTGGGGACAGTTCTCTTCTCCCAAGTGCTGGGTAAACAGTCAGACTGTGTGATATTAAAGGTCTTTTCTAACCCAAATGATTCTGTGATTCTCTGTAAACCTGTGTTCAAGACATGTCATAACAATCAATGGAATCACTGAACTGTGCATGATTCTGCCTGGAAGAATCTCACTAAAGTCTACAAGACTATTGCTTTGCAGCTTACTCTTTAAAAATTCAAGAACCAGTCCCTTCTCTTGAGTCCTATGAGCATTAAGTCAGTAATAATATCTTCTGCTAAATCTGAATGCTGAAAAAATGTCAAAGAATACCTTAGGATGTACAAAGGCTTCAGCATACATTTGCATTTGGCTTTCAACATATTTAACTAGTGCAAAAAGGAATGTCGCATTTTTCCATTTCCTAACTACTTGGCACAAATAATACAATGATTGTTCTATTCTCAACACTTGTTTTTAAAGCCTATGTTCACAGATATACCATAAGACTTAGATGCCTGGGAAGTTTTCCACAGAACATCAGAAGCATTAATTAAACCCCTAATCCTTAGGAAATCAGTGTCAATCACCTGAATAAAGACAACAGTGTGTTTACTTTAACCTAAAACTATATTTCCTTTCTGAAGCAGTAACATTGCAGTGGACAGCACCATCTATTAACTAGTTCCCTCTACTTCTCTCTTCCTTTCTTTAAAACAGAATTATGTTTTCTGGGAAAGGTCCCTGTCTGTTTCTGTTGTAACTGTATCATAACTTGCATTTTCTGTTTTCCCATCAGATATAGTTAGCCCTTTCTACACTAAATGGGAAGTTTCAAAGTTTTCTGACTCTGTTCCTGATAGAGGTCCAGTCATCAACCAAACAGGGACGCTGAAAATGCAAAGTAAAATTGGCAGAAAAGAGCAGAAGTTATCCAAAAAGATTTCGTGACTTGGAGAGTAATCCAATCTCCAAACACTTCACACAAACATGCTCCAAACCCACAACATTAGCATTAGCTCCCTACCCACAGCCCTCTCAGCTCTGAATTCAAATAATTTTCTAGTTTAAAACTCAAGTTTAAAAAAAAAACAAAAACACAAAACACAAGACCAGAACCAACACCAACCAAACAACCAAAAACCCAACACCAGAGTACCCTCTAAATTTCTTGTAGCTGAAATTCTGACAGATGCAAAGTTTGTTTCAGGATTCCATACTTCAACTAAATGAAATTTAAGAGTGCTTCATTTTTCAATTTTACTATTTATTTATAGTTTGGTATAACAATGAAAAATATCTAAAATATATTCCATTAAAACTGTGCTACAGGGAAATAAATGAAATATAATCTTTGTGCCTGTCCACAAGCACAGAGAGGCAATAAATTAGAAACCTTTCCACAAAAATGTGCAATGAGAAATTTCATTTTGTGCAATGAGAAATGTTCTTTGTTATTTTGGGATACTTCACAGTCATGTTCTGAATTAACTAAACATGAAACTAAAAACATGCCTGTTTGCAAAATTTCATTGAAGTTCTGTTTTAAATTTTTCAGTTATCTAAGTCAAAAGGAAAAAAAAGCTAATTCAAATACTTAATATCAACATCAAGTTATTCATTAGAAGAACAAGAATAAAATTAGATGTTTCGTAAGTATTTTATTCTATAACGTAAAATATGGTTCTCTGGCTATCATTTTCCACTATCATCAGTTCTACATCTGCATGTAGAAAGGAGCTTGCTTTGCATTTTTTGAATGCATAAAAAGATGTTTTGATATTGAGGGTCAGTTCCCCAGGTACCATAAGTTCTCTCGTGCTCAATGAACTCAAGTGGAAGCTGTGCATCTTTAGTAGACAAAGAAAAAGCACCCATCATTACATTTTGAACTATGGACACACTATATACTTCATACTGAAGGGATAATATTAAAAAAGCATTAGTACCATTCTAGACTGGACTAGATGCCATCTGATGTGATCACATGAGTTTGAGCTGTTTGTGGAGGCACACTCAGAATTCATAATTTGTTTTTTCTTTAAACAGCTAAGAAATCTTAACCAAGACCAGCAGATTACTAAGATTGCACAAACTTGTGAAAGCTAGGAAGGCTTAGTTTTACAGCTGAAAACCAAACCCCAACTTTTCTGTATCCATACACCACAATATATAGCCTAATTAATCATATATCTGCCTTTTCCATGGTATTTCTGTTTCAGTTGCTTTACTGAGTTAGTGAAAAAATCAGCAACAGGCAACTGTAAATCTGGCACTTCCTAATTTTCAGCAACTTGACTCAACAATTAAATTACCATTCTTGTGATATTGTTTAAGACAGTCTTCAAATGCTACTTTAGCATGCTGAAAATGTCTTCTGCAAGCATGTAAGCAAAAAAAAAGTCAAAAATTTGTATAGTTTCTATTTTATCAAGACTTCAGTGCAATACAGGATGTGATATGGTCTCTGCTTATCAAGAAAGATGGCATGTACTGTAATCAAAATATTCAAACATGTCATGGATAAGACACTATGCTAAAGCCTGAAGATGGAAGAAAATTCCCAATCATTTTTACAGAATGCGTTTCTGGTTTTAACCCAAATTTCACCTTGAACACCATTTTCCAAGGACATATTCTTCAAATAGCACACACACATATCTATCTAAATACTCATGCTCACCCAAAGAAGCTTGCTTGTGTCTCAAAAAAAAAAAAGCATTAGACAGATGTTTTAAGTTTCATGTTCTTTTTTTTCACCATATCTTTTGTTTTATATGCTTTGTACACTGACATGTGGTGGGAAAATGTCAGGTATTTAGCAGATGTTAAATGGATATTGCTTCAAATCTGACAGGAATACTAGTAACTTTATTGGTTTAAATCATGTCAAGCAGCTGTGCTGAAGAAAAGTCGTCATGTAATACGATTCATACTAATACTAATGGCATTTCGGTGAAGAGTAGCTCAGAATTTAGAGAAAGCAAATACACTGAATTCAAATTCAAAAGGGAAAGCATTCCTAGTGCATCTGAACGAAACTGCAAAGTGTGAATTGGAATTTATCTCCGACAACATGCTGTTGCTGTTTACACCACAATAAATACATTAAGCTTAATGTTTGCATAGCAGGACAATAAGGCTAATTAAATACCTCTTACTGCAGCTGAATTTAAAAAGCAAAAATGTTCACTATTAAAAGAAGGCAACCTTAGTAGAAAATAAGTTCACAATTAGAGACAAAGAGAGCAAAGGTCAGCATTTGCCTTTTGGTACTGTGAAGTTTCAACAGCTACTGGGAATTCTGCTTTTTTCTAATTCAAGAGAATTCTGCGGAAGCCTCAAATGTCATTGTGTGGTAATTGCTGGCAAACATCACAGATTATATCTCAAACACTGCCATACCTACTGCTCGTATTTGAACATGCTATACCTACTTTATATAAAGAAGTTTAGGAGTATACACCAAATATGCATTACCATGTCACAAATAATTTTTTTTAGTCACTAAACCAGGTCATCGAAAAGAAGAACGCTTCCCAGGTACAGTAAGTTAGAACAGAACGTGAAAGATGTTTCATGAACAGTAAGAGAGCCCAATGCATTTTAGCAGTTATGTAAAGAATTCCTATTCCAATTAAATCAACTTCTTGAGTGCTCTTTAACTTCACAGATTTCCACTTAATAAAGCAAGGCCAAGCATAGTCACCTACTTTGGTAAAACAAAATGCAGGACTCTGTAAAATTAATACTTTTTAATATTAAAGAGGTTTTTGGTAGTTGTTTAGAACAAGAACCAATCTTCTTAAAATGGACAGGAATTAAAAATACACTATTGTTTTTCATTACACAGAGAAGGTAAGTCAAATCAAATTGTTAACATCTAATCCACAGCTTCAGCAGAAAATTCAGTTAAAGATGGAAAAAAAAGCCCGATTCACAGAAAAACAACAGTATGAAATAAATCTATCAGGATTGGTATGCAATGATTTTCCACTTTGCCCTAGTTACCTTAGTAAGGAAGGAACAAGTGCATTCTGAGTTTCTGACCATAAGAATGCTTGTCTTTAAGTTTGGATATGATTATCCTGATCATCACACGTTTTTATGTGCTGCTATTTGATTACTACTCACCCTTCAACACTTTTATCTTTCAGAATCAAAGACAGCTCATCCAGAACGAGCAGGAACTCAAGACTGGAGTATCGCTTGTAGCTATAGTTTATTGTTCCAAGTTTTTGTTACATAGATAAATAGACACTAGTTCAAATGTGGCAGAACAAATGCTGAGGTCACAGGATTATTCTGCTTGGCTCTGATTTTAACTATAAGCATGGCTCTGATTTTAACTACAATCATATCAAGTACTGCAGTCCTAGCTGTTCTTCAAGTCTCTTCTGAACTATATGATTTCATCATCACAGAATGATAATAGAGAAGAATAAGATTATGTTATAAAGTTCACTTTATGAAGTTCAGTTGTGTATCTGATTTCACATTATCTCTACTACTGTTACAACAATACAACTTACAAATAACCCTCACCTTTTAAAGCTTGCTGATGTAAAGCTCACTGAACTATCACAGCAATCCATTGGGATACACAGCACAGTATCATATAATACACTGTCCATACGCAGCAGCACAGAGATAAATAACACTGACAAATAAATATACTGACATGATAAGTATATTGACTAGACCCATTGCAATTTATGCTTAATGAGAAGATTGTATGTTGCAAAATGTTAGGAACCATCAATACACGCACTGCTTACACAATGATTAGTGTGTGGTGGCACTAAGACGACTGGTCTAACTGCCTGCCTTTGATTACAGGATGTCCTGATAGATTACATTAAGATAGTTCCCTCAATGACTTACTACTTCTGCGACATTCTCTACAGTAAATCGGGTTCATTCACATTATAGATCTATATTTGGCATTTTTCCTTCCCTTTTCTTTCGTGGTCTACTGGACCGCCTCTTACTGGTCTGCAAACTGCAGTGGACATAGAGACTATTACTTTATAATAATTTTAGAGAAAGAGGCACGCGAGACATAGGACCAGAAAATAAATTATAGAAAGACCCTAGATGGCCAAATAAAGAATATAAATGGATTGTGTGGATTTTGCACTTAGAAGCATAAATTCATAGAGGTTTGGTGAAAAATTTCAGATTTCTTTTGCATAATTTTTTGTTAATTAAGAAATCATACTTCATTATCATCTCACCCAAAATGTTCTCCTTAATACCTCACTTGAAATCTCTGTTTAAAACCTTAAATTGTATTGATATGATTGCAAATTTCACTGCTTGGTGAGAAAGGTATAATGCTTGACAGAAGTAAATTTTCTAAACATGTCAAGAGATCATGGCTGCTGGGCATTGGAAAGCCAAATACACTTTTCCAAATTCACACCATCCGTGAAATGGTAAAGGAATAAAGCAGCAAGTTATTTCACTCAAACCCTGCTAAAGAATCCATTTCTGCATGCTTGTCCCAAGAAGGGGGGCTTTTGTTCCAGATTTACACCCACATTATGAGGTTTATCATATCAACCTGGATATTTTTACATTTCATCACAATTCTCAACATGAAAGAGAAATAAGTATGGGGCTGCTGCTTCTGATATGCAACCTTCTTGGTGCTATCCAGCAATGCTTGCTAAGTTCAGTAAAATTAATCACACTTTCTAATGTTTATAAAGCAACCACTCTTTGAGAAGCTGATATAGACACCTCTTATTTTTTGGTGACACAGCAGGACTTGGCATGTACATTAGTTTCGGTTTAGTAATCTCAAGAACTTTATCATATGAAATACCTTACCCACTTAAACATTATTTATCAGCAGTGAATAATGAATCCTTCAAAACTAAGGACTCCTCCGGGTGTCTCTATAATGAGGAGAATGTCACCGTCAATACCCTTTCTGAACAGGGAGGGCAGGGAGTATAGGGTGTTACTAACACAACGTTCTCCCCAGTCTTACAGGATCCTTCATCATAATTCTTCTATTAGAAAGACCCTGGGTACTGGATTTACTCTTTTTACCCTAGTCTGGATTTACCCTTTTTCAGTGGTCTTTCATAATTCCTGCCCTCTTTCTTCATACTGATATCTGTCCTTCATCTGCTGATGTCTGTCTCCATGTCTTTAATTCTATGTGATACTCCCTTGAAAAATTACTTTCTTTACTCATAATAATTCTTTTTTTTTCTCTCATTCTCTCTCTCCCCACAAAGATGATGCGAAATCCTTAAGGAGGAACTGAAATTAATGGTAAACCCTGATCCAATATATCTGGAGAGCAGAAAAAGAATATTATGGAATTTAAAAAAATATACAGAGAGCAGAGAGCCAGAGTTAAGGCTCTAGTGTGATAAAAGGAAAGGATAAAGAGCCTTCCTAGTGTCATGACACAATCTCTATCAGGTCCTTTAAATTCTAGAGAGAATTATGGGAAGATATCCATTCTTCCTGAAGGACACTGGCCCTTTGAAGAAACAAAAATGAAAGAAAAAAACTTTTTCTATTTACCGTACAAGCAAACATCTACATCATGGTAAAAAAATTATTCAACAAGGCATACACTGATATAGAATCCAAGCACCAACTTATATTTCACCACAGGTAAGCATACGTTTTTTTAACCAGTGGTTATGCCTAGAAATTATATATTCATCACTTTGTTAGTTTATGCTGGGGACTCAAAACTGCACTGGTAAGGTTGCTTTCTGCCAACACTAAATAACACTCAGTATAGTTAAGCTCATTGTCATCCAAAATACAGACCATACGCAAGGCAATTCAAGAATCTGAATTACAGAGATTACAGATGGTGTGCTGGAGACTGAGCATAAACTGATTCTCTACAGCCAGATTATTAACTCATGTGACTACCTATGTGTTAGACTGACTTGCAGTGACCCCAGGAAAAACAGCAAGAAAAACACGACTTTGGGGGTTGAATGCTTACTACTAGAATCTGTGAACAGAAAAATCATTATATTGTTTATACCTAATGTATTCATGGAAACAGGTATGTGTGTCTGGTTTTTGTTAGTAGCAGAAAAAACAACCACCTTAAAAAATGCCCAGCTATTCTCAGTTTCTCATGGTAACATTATGCAAGGTCCTGACAATTCCTCAAGTCAAAAAAGTGTAACATGATGCGAGAATATTTCAGGATAAACTGTAGCATTTATTCTGCAGCACTCTCCCTGCATGTATCCTTCATGCAAGTACTTAAGTACTGAGGGTACTTAAGTTTTGCTTTATGAAGGTCTACCATGTGACTTGTTGCAGTCTACAGTAGAAGTTTATAAACGTAGACAATAACATTTTGTCTAATCCTATCTGTTGGTATGCATCAAATTTAAGACCACCTTTCCTTTCTATTTATGTAGAAAGATGGAACAGCCATTCATTCTCACAGACTAGTTTAAAAGCACACCATTAAACAGGAAAAACAAAGGCAGAATTACAACTTCTCTATATTTTCCTAAGTAATAGAGAGCTTTTAATTGGTAAGAAAGACAGAATTCAGACTTACCGAGCATTTGTTCGGCTTCTCTCCTGAGTGGACTCTCATGTGAATCAGCAGTTTGTAACGGGCATTAAATGGCTTGTACCTTCGAGGGCACCCTGCCCAGAAGCAGGTGAAGTCGTCTCCCTTCCTCTGGTCTATGTGGATCTTCTCTATGTGCCGCACAAGCTGCTCTCGCTGGTCATACAGCTTCCCGCAGTCAACCCAGTGACAGCCGTGCTTGCCATTGAAATCATCCAGCTCACCATCTTCCTCCAGCAGGGCGCCTGGGGCAGGAGGCAGCGCAGGCAGCGGCTGGGCGCAGCTGGGGAGGCTGTGCAGAGACCCGTGCTGGTGAGCGTGGTACGGTGGGGGCGGCCCTTGTGGAGCAGGTGGTGGCAGCAGCAGGGCTGGAAGAGGCATGTCAACCACAGGGCCTGAGAAGTCATCCAGCTGTTCATTTTTCAAGATGTCCACTGCCTGGCTGTCCATGGGCGGCACGTCCTGCTGGATCACCGTGTTACCTGTGGCAGTCATCTGCAAGCTATCTTGCTCCAGCTGCTGCATCTGCTGGTACTCACTGGCCCCGTTCTCAACATACTCTGGGAAGGTGACATTGCCATTCGCCATGTGGAGGCCTTTTTGAGCAGCTGAAGCAGAGCAATTTTGGGCTATACAGCTTCCTCTCACTCCCAAAAAATGTCCATAGACTTCAGGCTGTGGGGAGACATTTGCTGGCAATGTCCCGGAGCTGTTGATGTAGGCCACCAGAGAGGTTGGGGATGTACGAATGATTGTATTGAAATCAATCCCAATGCCATCAGACAGAGGAGACACAGAGAGTGCTCTCTTTTTGGAGCGGGCTGATTGAGACCAGGCTGAAGGATGGCAAGGACTAGAGTAAGGGGAATGCTTCTTTTCCATGCCATATAAGCAAGACGGTAATGAGTTACTGGACACAGATGTTTCAGGTGAAAAATTTAGTAAGTCCCCCAGCTCACTGCCATTTTGTAAACTGTGGTCAGGAGGAACAGAAGAAAGTGTCTTGTACCTATGTGACCACTCTTGTTTAACACTCAGAGGGGAGTGCCCTTCTGACAAGTTCAACGTTGTAGAGGCCAGAGACTCACACGACAAGAGTGACCTGAAATAAAGGCACAATAAAGTAAGCAGTTCAATAATTCAGCAGTGGTTCTTTTACCTTCACACACACACTTAAAATTTTTAAGGAAAGGCGACATGTGAGAAAAGTTCTCCCTAATATTAGGTACTCAAGTTTAGACACTCAGTTAATGTAATAGTAGGAATACAAAGGCAATATACATGTAAAAAGGTCACTTAGGAAACCAACTTTTAAATTTCGAGATTTTGAAGAAAAATTGCTGTAATTTGGTGTATCAAAATTCTTGATACACCACTGCAGAAATTCATGCAAACCTTTTCATCAATTGTGGTGTAAATAGGTTTGGACTTCTAAAGCCAAAGCATTATGTTCCTGCCTTATATGAAACTCATATTGATTTGAGTCATCTATTATTTTCGCTTGAAAAGCACAGGAAGAAAACTGATGAATAGAGAATAAATATTTAACCTAAATGACTCTGTCAATTGTAATGCATACGAATACTACAAATACTTCCCTACAGAAGTTTTATATATCAAGTTTGTAAGTACAGATAATATCTAACTTTACAAAACAAACAAAATAAGTGAGTAATGTAGAAGAACTGGTTGAAAGGGTTTTTTAGATTTGATTTGATGATGTATCTGCCTCCAAGTCAGCAATCAAAATTTTTTACAAAAGTGTAATCTTGCTGTTACCACTCATTTTTTACAGAGATACTACGAAACTTCTTTATGCTGCAAATACTCTTTGGGTAGCTTAAAAAACCCCAACACATAAACTGTTAAAAGTATTGCTTTTTACAGAAAACTATAAAAAGAAAGTAAAAGGACGTCGGGGTCCCTGATTCATGGCTGCAAATGCTGGCTAAAGGTCAAGCAGATTTATTTCTTTGTTTCCAGTTCACACTCGGGCAGACTTGGATTTCCTGCCAGCCAGTGGTGCTATCAGTATATAAATTTCTATTTTTAAGGGGCTCAAACAATAGGAAGAACGAGGTATGCCTCTAGATAAACCTGGCAATCTCAGAGAAGCCTCTACGTCTTATGTTTTGAAGATTAACTCTTGGTTTATTATTTTCACAATACAGTTTTTAAGAAGCGCAGAATTTCAATGACAGATCAAGGATACAGGAAGGGAAGCTTGGCACAGGCTGAGAGAGAGAGGAAGCACTTTGCAGGTGCTGTATCTGTAAGACAGCTCACAAACAGGGAAAATGTAGCTTAAAATAACAGCAAGCCTTGCTGTGGTGACCAATGGGAGACGGTTAAACGCTCCTTTGCACAAGATACTTGCTTTGTAATGCATGGTTGAACCGCTGTATCAGAGTAAGAAACATCCTGTTCAGATTCAATGTCAGTGCAGGATACTGTCATGAACCTTATGTTACTCCATCAGGGTTTAAATGGCACTTGCAAAACAGCCACTGACAAAAAAGCACAATTAATATGTTGACTACAATTTGCATTGAGAGAAAAGAGAAAAATGAGCCTACTCTATCAGGTCAATCTTGTGTACCATTTAGACCTAAAGGGATGATTGATTGTGAAAAAGCTGATATAGGCTGTTGGGTCTGTTATCAATGGGCTTTGTTAAAGCACAGTTCATTATAGGACAATTAAATCCTGTTAGCATGCTGTGACCCCACATACAGATCCACAGTTTTCAACAGAGCAATACAAGTAAGTAAGATTTGATTTCTCCATGCTACTCTGTACATATTCATACCTAGAATATATAAGGAGAGGGTGGGGGTGTTCTGCCAGTTTGTCTATCTAAATTTTTATTTTCTCGTTTATGAATAAAGTAAAAGAGATCATGCATCAATATATAAAAAGTCTAGTTTTGTACTCACAAGAATTTTAATCAGATGCACAGCAGGACCACTGTTATTCAAAAAGTTACTAATGCCTTACACAAAGGGACATATCCATCAGTGAATCTGAAGAAAAACTGTCTTTTAAAGCAGGACAAAAATAAAAAGCCGGCCCAGAATTTCAAGTATACAGTAAGAGCCACATAATCTGAAGAAGCTTGGTTCCTACTTCAGCATCTAAATTCAAAAGGAATAAAGATTCCAGCTCCCAAAAAAATGAAGATTTATTTAAAACTCAGTCCATAGTCTGACTAAGTGGTTTTCTGGGGGAAAATAAAAACACCTAATATGAAAATGAAGCGCCAGTCCTACCAGAGTGCCAGATTCTCAGATGGTATTAATTGGCACATCTGTTTATTGTAATCTAAACCGGCTTGAGTTTGGACCAGATCTTTCATTAGCATTTACAAGAAATTACTTGCAATTACATTCTGTTCTCCCTCTGCGTACAGAGGCCAAATGTCAAAGTATAATCCAGAATCTTAAACATAAACATGTAAGAGTGAAAACTATGTTTTTCTCTCTTTTCAGGATCTTCTATTTACTAGCCAAGAACCCTTTGCTCTTTCTTAGGTCCTTTTCTGACTTGCATCAAAGCAAATGGCAGTATTACATCTGGTTTCAAGCAACACAACTGTACACTCCAAAAGAGTTTTGCAGAAACTCAAAAGAGACAGGGAAAGTTTTATCCCCCATGGTATATACACTAGAATCTGACACTATCTGTAGCAAAACTCTAGTTTTGCCAACTGTTTTCTTTCTTCCTCAGTAAAAATCAAGAAAATTCACTTTGGCTTTGGTCAATTCACCAAATAATCTGGTTTGGATTGAGCTGCCAGAAAATAGTTCATGGTGCCTGAGAGATAAAATCCAGAGAAGGCACTCTGCACAGGAAGGATCAGTCAACTTCATTTAGGCAAAAGCCTAAAGCTCAAGAAATTTAATCAAAAACCAAAACAAAGGCTCAAAAAACAACAACAACCAACCCCCCAAAAAACAGAAACGAACAAACAAACACACAAAATCCTCCCAAACTGTTTCGACAATTTGTGAGTTAAAATCTGAGTTTAAACTTGTTTTGCCCTATAAAACAGTCAATTTGAGGTCAAAATTGCTGAAACACACATTCTTTGTGTGACACGCTTATAACACCTTCATTGATAAATCATTAAAAGATACTCTAGGGACACCAGACCCTCAATTCTGCCAGAGTTTCAACTTCAGTTTGCCCTTAGTAAATGTTTCTTTGAAATAAAACCAAAAATGTATAACTCAGTACTGACATAGTACACCCAACCACACATTCAGTGTTTGGAACCATACCAGCACACCTAAAACTTAAGTAACAATTATGTAATTATATTTTTCTAGCATCAGTTTGTTCGATCTCAAAAGCATGTCTTTGGGTTTGTCATTTGTCATCATCTTAGCACTGAAAGGTTTTCACTGACATGTTTACATAGGAAGCAGAATTAATTTTGTAAATTTTCCCACAGGACTCAGTCTTCGCAACTGAAGTGACAGAAACGTTAAAAATTATCTTAAGAGTAAAGCAAGGTTTTCTTCTAGTTGCATAATACCAATTTTGATTATTTCAAGAATATTCCTTGGCCTGTAATAAAATGATATAGCAAAATGTAAACTGCTTTGAGAATAAAGACTCTTGTGGTCTTTTGTAAATAAGAAACTACATTTCAACTCAGTAAGCAATGGTGAATGTAGCTTCCAAAATAATACACTAGAATGTTTTCTCACTGTGTGTCTAACATCAAGGGATATGCCCAATGTATTTGTATGGTGGTTCTCAAATATCTGTTTTCCTTTAATTCATGTTTGTTGACAACACTCATAGTCATAATCTCTAAAGTTGTTTATGCATTTAAAATGAACTAATAAATAATTATCTGTGGGGTAGTGCTATAAAAAGGTAACATTTACAGGAAGAAGTCATAGTTTTCATCACGTACAAACCAGAACTAGGAAAATTAACAAGTTTTCAGGGACAATTGACTTGATTAACTCAATTATGTTAGCAAACCACTTGAAAGCAAAAGTATTTGATGAGGAGAGAGGAACACGTGCAGAGCATTTACAGGTTGGTTGTCTGAGCTTAGTGTTACTTGACAGACACCGAAACTTTCAGCACTATGTAGATGTAATATGTGGACTTTTTCTGCTTTCATCCTCCATAGTACTTCCTATACCTAGTACAAAAATCTAATTTGTGACTATAAAAGGGTCTTTATCGAACAGAAAAGTCCTATCATACATAGATTTTGTGTGGCCAAATTTCACCCATTATTTCAATGATACAAATAGTAAGATTAATATCAAATAGCTGATCTGAATTAAATTGCATGGAATTCAATTTCCCATGGCATAACATTGCATGATTTTCTGATTTTAATAATCAGAACTGTCACATTTTAATTACAGAAGAATTAAAAAACCCTTTTTAAAATACTGAATATAAAAAGGCAATTCAGGACCTTGTATCTGATGAAGAAGCACTCAGGCTGGAAGCATCCATAGACCTCTGTAAGCTAGGGCTGATCTGGTTGCATGCTGTTGAAACCTGATTAGCAGAAGGTGACAGAGGTCCCAGCTGTTGAACTGTCATGTAATTGCTGGTGACTATTGCATTGTTGCCACTGTCTTTTTCAATGGACTTGTGCTTGTATCCATAACCAAGACCTCCTGAAATAAACAAACCAGGTTAGTATTTATCTCTCATGAACCTGTGATGAGGCACAGAACTCACATCATTTTGCAAAGTCTGGAAAGTAATGGGAATCCTCAGATGAGGTCAAAACAGGGGACCAAGCCAAGCATTTTGCAAACTTCTCAAAACACAAAAAGCAATATTTTACAGGGGAATTAATAAATTATGCATGTGCAAACAATGTGCTGAAGTACGTAAACTAAAGACCAGGCATCACGGAAAAACATCAGAAAAAGCACCGGGTGAAAGAGCAGCCGTCAGCTGAGGGACAGCTCTGTCCAAAGAAGGCAGGAAGAGAGAACCCAAGGAGGCTGCCAGAACACCACTATGTCCCAAAACCTACCAAATCCCACAGCTCCAGGCCGTTGCAAGCCCTTCCATCATTCCTACCACTAGCCATGCAAAAAGCAAGGAGATCACTGATACGCACACAGACTGCAATGCCAGCTGCATAGTTTCACCAGCAGGAGAGAGTTTAGCTGGAATCCAGCATTCCTCAGAGGTCTAGGTAGAGGAATCAAACAGAGAAGCATTCTGGACTTTCTTTAAAGGCCACAGTCTGCTCTTAATCACCGTTGCCATGACTCAAACTGATGGTTAGTACATGGTAGCTCAAAAGGTAGCTGGCCAGTGGGACACACCTACAAAATGTTCAGTGTACCTCGTGTTGTGATTTAGGTCACAAGATTGCTTCCATTGAAACACATTGAGATTAGAAAGCTAAAAAGTAGGTCATCATATAAAAGTTGTTGGATATCTAGCAAATTCTCATCACAGTTGGAAATTAATAATTAGACAATTCACATTTCTAGCTGCTTCCCTGTGTTCAGAATACTCCCCAAAGTTGGATAGCAACATCAGGACAAACAGTGAAAACTATTTCAATGTAAACCATTTTCCTAAATTAAATCTACTTTTGACATGGTTGTAAAACTCATACAAGTTTTTCTCCAGGTTCTTCAGATGGGTTGTGGACTGCACAAAGAAGTACATTAAGGCATTGATGGCCCTCACAGTCAAAGGAAGAAAATTCAAATCCTTCAATCTCCTCCAGATCAAATAGTTCCAAGGACAAACATGTAAAGAGTATTTCTTGTTCTGCACTCAACTCCACTATGGACACCAGAACAAAGCATTTAAGCTCTTGTAGGATTACCGTCTGTTCCCACTACAGACGTTCAATTAAATCAAAAGAAAAAGAGAAGGCATTTTAATTTCTTACCTGTGAAGCAGGAAAGTTCATATTTTGAACTCACTAAAGATGAATTAGTGTGCTACTCAGCAGTTGATTTTATAATGTTACAGAGTATTAAATTGGAACCAGTAGCAAATGTCGGGGAAAAGTGTAATTTGCCTCTGATAATAACATGAACACTACTCCTCTTAGCAAAAAGCAGGATGGGCTGAAATAAAAAATGTACACTCCACATTCACACTATAAAAACTAAATAATACTACACAACATACCTATATGTGTGTGTGTGTATTACTAATGCTCAGTTGTGTATTTTTTAGAAAAGTGCCTTTAGTATGTAGAACCAAAGACTTTCTGCACCAAATTATATAAAAGACAAAGAAGTGTGCTATGATAACATAGGAAATTCAACTGGTTTTGACACTGAAATACAGCTGTATTTCTTACAGAGTATATATATATTGAATACTTTATAAGATATAAACCTATTATTTAGCATTGAGAAAATGTACCAAATATATACTGATCATTTCCTGGATGACACCATTAACACCCTTCACTTAAAAGCCACTTTTAACAAATTTCAATAGTAACAATAATATCTACTTTATCATATCCAGGAAATCAAGGGCTGTGCATTTATCAGATTTCCATTAGGAAAATGGAAATATGACATATAACATATGGTCATATGTCAGCTCAAATAATGATCTGCAACCATGCAGTGAAATTGCTATTTATTTGTGTTTAAACCTGAGCCGCTTGGAACTTAGATGTCAGAAAAAAACAAATCCCAATAGCAAAACCAGAAAAGGGAGTAGTGTCAAACCAGTGCTGTTAAATGCAGAAAGTTGCATCCTCACTGCATCCTGGTTTCCCTTTCAATTACAGGGTCTGCTATTATTATCTGAGTATAAACAGTACCTCAGGGATGCCAACAGCAGGTAAGACAATTTGTTGTCTTATGGTAAGGATGATGGCCAAAAATGGCCTTGTTACTAGCCATTGAAAGGAAAACATGAGAAACGAAGTACTTTGGAGAGACTGTATTACTGGAATGATAAACAAAAGTACTGCAAGACTCTAGCTCTCATGAACATTTGCCTGGACATTTCTCTGATGCAGAAACAGAAGCAAAAGGTCTTGTTCTTTTTACCATTGACAAACATTTGCTCTTATGAGGAAAAATAACAATTCTTCCACTTAAAAGAGGGCGGGGGAGATTATAACGAAAGAATAAGTCATCAGCTCCCACCACTGAGAGACTGCAAAGTAAAAGACTCCTGCTTTGAAAAGCAAAGTCATAACATTTTATCAACTGCTTCATATAGGCGTAAATGTGTCGAAAGACCATCATTAATACCTTGTCTGTGCCCTGCAGGTCACTGAACAGTATTAACTTGATCTGAATCAGGCAACAGCATACAATCCCACATATGTTGAACTAAGTCTGAGCAGAAGATGGGAAGCTTATGGTGACTTCAAGCCAGCTACAACAGTACAGACCACATTTGATCTAGCATAAACGGGTACAACCTGGTCATCTGACCTGTCAAGAGTCTGCTGCTGAAAGGCAAGCTGTCAGAATGCGTGTTCAAAAGCTCTGGATAAATGTGAACTGTCAGAATGACTATGTCCAACATCAGCATTTGGCATCACATACCCATAGTGTCAGAGGAGCCCTCAGTCCAGGTTTCCCGTATCATTGTCCCAAAGCCTGAAAATTTCAGGGCAGTGAAAGGACAACCAGGAATTCCTTAATGCCTTGACTCCACATCAGCTGAGATAAACGGGAAACTCTCTGGAAAACATCAGTGGGTTTTAAATGACACTGTAGATTCTAAGAAAAACATGTGAAGCTAATATTTTAAATGAGCAAGAGAAGTAATTTCTTTTCTTTTACACTAGGATATAAATCAGGAGACAGTCCAATAAAGGCAATTACTGAGGAGGTGGAATCAGTCCTGAGGTGGCTCTCAGCAAGAGTTAGAGCTGATCAGAAGATCCTTTATTCCAAATAAACATATTACACATAAATCAAAGCTGCTCCTTATCAATAAATAACAGTAATAGTTAACAAGTAGAAACAGTAAAAATATTTTATGGAAATATTTTAATACATTCACTTCCTCATTCATTAGCTTGCCTATTTTCCCTGTTTATTCTCTCTAGTTGGTTAATAGCTAAGCCCCACTCAACCCTGAAATGCAGAAATATTTCACTGCTGAAGAACATTCAAAGAATACAGAAAAATACAACTACTTTAGATACACAGCACTTTAGATGAGATTCTCTAAATTCATATAATTTTGTTACTTTTTGGAGGCAGAGTCCAAGATCAAATTAGTGCCATTCAAAAACCATTTTCTTTTATCAGATATTGATTGAAAACCAACCAATTTCTTTGTCTACTTCTCCATGTCAGGAGCAGTAATTTGTTAATTCTGCCAAGAAACCCAGGTTACAAAATAAAACTGCTTCACCAAACCTTTGAAATTGTAAACTATGCTTCCCATATATAAATCATAGTCAACAAAAACATGTAAAAGCAAAACCAGTTTTAATTCTTAGGTGTTCTGAAACACACTACATGCATACCAAATACATAACACCAGATTAAACATCTCTTAGATTAATAAATTTTGCAGTTACTGAACTAATCAGTATGAAACAGAGTTATTAAAGTGATCTGAAAACCTGTCCTTTGTTACTGTTAGAGTAACAGCTAGAAATAATAGAACTGCAACAAAGGAGCAAGAGCTAATCTCCCTAGGGGATTTTCTGTGTCCACATACACAGCAAATGTACACCCTAAGAGCTTTTGAAGTGGTTGGTTTTGCTGTTTCCCTTGTACTGGGCTTCCAGTCTTCTTTGTGTGGACTCTTTATTCACCAAAATGCGGAGAAAAGGGCACACCCAAAAAAGCATATTGTAAGACAATAAATACTAAAGAGGACAGGGACCAAAGAAATAAGGCAGGTTGTGTGAATGTATTCTTCACATAGAGTAAAGTCACCAAGGCTTTCTGAAACCGAATTTGGCCTTTTTTCACAACACATTTCATCTTCCGGATGTTGCACCCCCAGCTACCACGTACATCTTTACTGTGTCTCACCGTATCTGGAGGGTTATTGACACCCTATTGGAGGGGGGGGGAAGGAAGGGGAGGGCATCACAGTAGCTGTTGACTGAACAAACTCAAATGTTTGCATAGAAGACTTGCTTCCTGAAGGTAATATCCCAGTCCCTCTTACCTTGAGCCTGCCAAAGTTTTCAGGCTTCCCCTGCAGCAATTTTAGTTGTATTATTAATGACTACTAGAGAGCTAGCAGTTGTCCCTTTGTCCTTAAACTAAATGGCCACATTTCTATTGTTTCTACAGCCATCTAAGAGGCATTATTGCCCAGCAACTATGTAGACAGAGACACTAGCCACAGAGCAAATCACACCCCTTTGAACCCTCTCTAAGTGTGTTAAACTGGAGTTTCAAAGGGGAACAAATATTTTTAAAAAGGCAGCATAGGGGGAATATTGTCATTTGACTCTATGAACATATAATCAGACAAAATCTTTGTCTATTTGGAAAGCTGGGCTTCTTCAAACTCATATCATACCCTGGGTCCAAAACTTTTTGGAAGACTTCAAGGTTTCCAGGCGAACTACACAAAAATTCAGTCACAACTACATTAGGTATGAGCTTTTTTTATGGCACGCAATCTGGAGTTTTTCAGAGTACCAGTAAATTATTAAACTATGACTCAAGAAGTTGCTGAATTATCATTTGTATTCCAAGTCTTACAAAATATTGTAGTTTCTCAACTACACTACACCACACAGACACTACATGCTAGTGAAACAGTGATTCTTAGCATTTATTGTCTTTAGACACTAAAACAAAACAAAAAATCAAAGATTTGTAGTTAGAGAGAGAATTCTGAAATTAAGATCTCAAAAGCTCATTGTTTTTAACGTCATGGTGATGATAACATCTTATCGTTTTCTTAACACAATTAGCAATGACTTTTTAGTAACAAATTTTTCTCCAAATCCTCTGGCAGTGTCCACTCTGAACACAGAGTTAGACAAACAATTAATCTGACTAGTACTGGCAATTCCAATGTCCTTAACTGTTTGCAGAGACTTAATCTTTACTATCAATAAAAATAATCTCAAGAAAAATCTCAAGAATTATATGATGGCACGGTATTAAGAGAAAGTACTATGTATGCACTTTAAAGATTTTTCATGCTTTGAATCTTGGAAAGGCAGTTTTTTTCCACTATCAGAGTGCACTTGCTAAATTAACTTGCACTAATTTGCAATGCTATTTGCCATTCATTGTATGAAGTAATCAAGCATGTACCTTCAGCAACTCTACTGTGAGACAAAAGAGACTGACAAAGCACAATGAAAAACAATGTCTCCCTTCAACTGGAACCAAGGTAAAAAATTATCCAGAACCGACCAGTGAAAACAATACCTCACAGGTGATTAACTTAGCTGGTTTAGAGCAGACAGCAATGAGATCACCTACTTCTATGGAACATTTTAACCACTAAATTTAAACAAATGAAAACAGTGGTCTTGTAATGACTAAACTAAGAATATATTATGAAACAGTCAGGTTCAGGAAACTTCCAGAAAAGAACAGACACAGTAAAACAAAGATCTTCAGTTAGATCTACAGACATCTGTAATAGTTCATACTAATTTTGAATCAGTTTTATTTATATCAGGAAGGCCTATCACTTATTAAAAAGTTATTTTAAAAGCTACTTTGTTTTCTTATTTTGCATAAAATGTAAGAAGTTATCAGTTAACTAGTGCACACACAAGTTAAAGTTTAACTGAACTAAAATATAAATGTTTTAGCTGCAATGGGTAACTCCCTATTTGTTATCAGTAACATTAGATGACTTCTGCTTTTGTCCTTGTTAGAACAATACAGTATGTGCTCTTCTATTGCAGAAAACTTACAGCTTTACAACTTTGGTTTGTGCTACTACTTCTCTATAGTATTAGTTACCAGTTTCTATTTGCAAAACTTAGCCTTACCATTTAGTTTGTATTTCTGAAATATTAATACATTGTGCAAGCCTCATAATCAAATAACTGGTATAAATCAAGAGAAACTTCACTAGCAGGGTAATATATGAATCTAATGGTGAATATCAGGTGAAAAAAACCCAACAAGTTTCATGTTTCAAGTTTCAGTATTGGCCAGCTTCTTTAAACACCACTACAATACAGAGAGAAAAATATTATTATAATCAAAATGGAAATTTACAGATATTTGAAAGAACAGAAGAGAATTGTATTGGAAATAGAGATAATACCTTCCAGTTTCAGTGCCACTGGGCAATTACTGCCTGAATCTGACCTGAATAAAAACAGAGCATATATCAGTACATGTGTGATAACACAGACTACAATTTCATTTACATGTGGCATTACTTGGGAAGCAAATCAAAAAATAATATTGTTAAAACTGCCTCATCTATTATGAATTATAGGACTCAAATGAAATCAATAAGGAAACACCTTGCCCAATGTTTAAACAGTGTTGGAGTCATCTGCAAAATAAGCGGATTGATTCCTGCAATTTTGTTGGAATACTTTGTTGATACCATCTGATTGCAATGCAGCCAACTATGGAGGGGCAATAAGAAAACATTTTAGAAAAAATAACTTTCTGTACTATGTAACACTTCATCGCCGCAACAACTTCTAGCACTGTTCAACCTTCACTGCACATCTGTGCTTTTCTTCATGTTAGAAATACATTCTTGTAATATTTTCCATTAATTCCAGATTTTTTTTCCTCAATTTTAATTAAAACATACTCAGATAACTTCTGTTATCTGAATGTTCTTAGTGTTTTTGAAAATACCACCAAAGAGCTTTGTTATCTGTAACTGTGGGCACATGCAGATCCATTACTCTAAAGACCTTATCATTCCACATATCAAAGCAAGTCAGCAACGTACCCTCTGTTCAGACAGTAATTTCTGATTTCTTGCTGTGTTCACTGGACTGCTACCTATCTTCCTTGTGGCACATCTCATACATGCTTCTCCTACCAGCCTGCCTGCATGGGCAGCAAGTAACAGGAAGAAGATGACCCCTTCCCTCCTACAGGCCCCAGGCAAAGGGAAGATCTGCTGTCTCCTTTACCCACTTAGAAACAGGGATGCAGCAGAGCACCAAGAGGAAGGGGACAGACTCTCAGCAGGTTAAGGCTGCCTAAACTTCAATGCTCTATGACTATATCATCCAAGTAAAACCTGCTCCAGCTGTGCAAGAGTCCCGAACAGAGGAGAGAGGAGCAAGGAGATTGTTTTCTACCTCCAGCATGGGCTCCGTAATACTTCAGTGCCAGACTGTGTTGCATGTCATGATTCAATAGCATCAGTTCAGCAAAAAAAGCACGCAATAAAGGCTTTGTTTCTTGTTAAATGAAATCACATCTGAGGTTCCCTTCCTGAATCTTTACAGATAAGGTATTTGATTGCTGTTTCTCAGAAAAGCATCCTTCCTCCTTTAAGAGACCAAAATGTACAAAAAGCAGAAAAAAAAAAAGGGATAAATGCCAACCTGTTGAATAATGATACCCATTTAGAACAGGTGGCAAATGTTAACATGGAAAGAATTTCAGAAATTGGCTCTTGCAGTATGGAAGCAGGAATCAAAGTAACTCGCAGTCACATTCAGTATGTTTTTGTTTCCCTGATAAAGTCAATGTTCAAGGGCACTACAACACAATTTTTCAAACAGTATTGTCCCTGAGATTCTGAGCAGTACATTTTTTTCTTTCCTCATATTAAAAACATGATACTGTTTAAGGTTGTTTCTCCTAAAAAGATAAGTTGTCAGTTTAACCAGGCAGAAATAACAAGCATACAGCCCACATAACATACATATTCTGAGGCTTTATACTCAATTAATTAGTTTAACTATTGCTTTCATGGTTCATTTAAAACTTTCACACTTCATTAAATATCAATATATTTTATCACCTCAGAAAAACTTCTCAGTAAAAATACAATTGTCTTTTCAAGTGATAATCTTGTTAACTAATATATACATTTCAAGCATGTCTATCAGACACTAGCAAAGTCTGAATTGCTACAGTAGCATTATCTCAAACCACTATGCAAAATTCTTTCCACACAAAATGGAAAGATTTCTTTTTCCTGAAATAAAAGTACTTTGTCAAGAAAAGGAAATCATTTTGACATATTATTTTTGTCATTAAAAAAGTTCCCATACTGATCTCTCCCTGTTCCACCTTCACAGCAATCAGCTCAGTCTGGATTCAGTAATTGTAAATTTTTTGCCAACAGTCTTTAATTCATAAAGTCAGAAAGTCATGTCCTTAAGGAAGCATAAAGAGCAATGAAACTAATAATTACAAATATGTAGAAGCCCAAAGCCAAGTGAAACTCATAAAACAAACTCCTGTGGTTAAGAGAACATCTTTCCTACCAGAAAGGTTTACTTACTTACTGTAGTACAAATTTTCTCCATTCAGGATATAAGAACACATCAGAGCTGTTTGGAAGAACATTTTCTAGACTGAAAAATTAGTCCTTACAAGTCCACCTGCATGATTACCACAAATTCTCTGGAAATTTGTACTATCTATCTTCACATGCAATCTTGCTCTATGAAACACACAACCAGTAAGGTACATTGCAATAACTGAATGACAGTGGTTCTTGTTATTTAAACTGACTTTTAGAGGAGGCCACTATCAGCATCGTCACGGTCCAAACAAAACTTTCTACTTGTCTTGCTACCTTAGCTCTTCATGTCAATAAGAGGCAAACTCTGGGAAAATTATACAAACAGCAACAAATATTTAAAATCTCTATTGGCACTACATGCTTCCACTCCTCTCAAAGCTTTAGACATTTTTCTTTCAATTTTACTCTTCATTCCTTATTCTTTTCATCAGCTCAAGGCATACTAATTAATTGGAGTTTCCCAGGTCTTTTGCTGCTGTGACCAAAAAGAAAAGACGAAAAAGAAAGCTTGTTTCATCTTTTTAAAGTGAGTCCATCTACCTTCCACAAAGCCAGGCTAATAAGAGGGAGGATTAAGGCCAATTGAATGGCTTAGGCCCTTAAATACCAGTCCTACTCCTGCCCTTAGCCGTTATCCTTGCCAAAACTGATTTACAGAGAATGACGTCTTAACCACAGCTATTACTTTGCAAAGAGGAGGCTGCCGTGTTGGCAGGGTTTGGCAGCCAAAGTTGGCTACTGACTAAGGGCTGAGGTAAAGACACAGGAAACCACACTGGTATCCCAATGCAACAGTGTCTGCAAGGGCCATCTGAACAGCGGAAAGAAGTGCTCACAGACAAAGGCACAAAAAAGGCAAGTGTTTGCATGCTCTGCTGAGCTGAAGTACCTCTGTTAAAGGGTGGAAAGCCACACAAATGTCCTGATGGACACTGAAATCTTTTCAAGAAGCTGGTCAACCCAATCGTGTATCTACCTGTCCTCCATACCTCTAAAAAAATAAAGTGGTACCCATCTTTACATTAGTTTGAGAGAGAGAATGTGCTAAATAGGTACAACAAAACTATTCAAAATTGATCATGTGATTTTTGAGGACTTCATCCTAGGAGATTTCAGTGGAGTTAAATTCACAAGTACATAAATAATTTTTTTACAAACAGAACGTGGCCTTATGAGCTGCTTAGGTAATTTTTCAAACTTCTGTCATATGCAAATGTTCACGTACTTTTCATACACTCTAGTGTGTGGTTTTTTAGTATTCCAGTGCGATTTTCATTAAATTGCAACTCAGGGATTGCAATTCCCTGAAGTTAATGTGAATGTGATACAAATCTCTTACAGTCAGCTGTCATTGTATTACAGTATCACTGAAATCCACACTCTATTCTACAGTTCATGGAATTTTATGTTAAAAAGCATGTTTGCTCTTGAAGTACTTACGATGCATACTGAATGCTAAAAATGCAAAGCAAAGCAAAGCCCATTCCACTTCCAAAAGGCTACAGAAGACTAAACCTGGCCAACAGAGAAGACTTAAAGTCCTTATAAGTGAAGAAAAGACAATAATCAAAATAATTGTTTATTATTTTACCTTTTATATGACTAGCTTCTCTTCCTCAAGCAACATTCAAGAATCAAGTCTGCGTGGGCAGGCTGAGTAAAGAAAGAGTATGTATTTGCAGTCTGGGTTTTGGAGAGTTTTCAGTGCCCAGATGTTGTCAGTTGCTGGCTGAGAGATGCCCACCCAGCTGGTTTCTCCCCCTGCACCCACAATAGAACAGACAGCACAGGAGAGGAAAAGATAGAAAAAGCTCCTGGGTCAAGAGAAGGACAGTTTAATAAAAAAGGCAAAAACTTCATGCAGAGGCAAAGCAAAATAAGAAATGTATTCACTACTTCCCATCAGCAGGCAGGTGTCCACCCACTTTCTCAGTCCATGTAGCAGTTGCTCAGTAAGATAAATGTCATCACCACAAATGCCTCTACATCCTCCTCCCTTCCCTCAACTTTCATGACTGAGCACATCGTACAGCATGGAACATCCCTTTGGTTATTTGAGGTTAGCTGTCTGGGCTGTGTTCCCTCCCAGCCTCTTGCACATCCCCTTCCTAGTGGCCTTTTTTTAGGTGGGGTGATGGAGAGAAAACCTTGACACTGTGCAAGCACTGCTTACCAAGAACCAAAACACTGGTGTGTTATCACTGGTTTGTTATCAAGACTGTCTGGCCAAAACTGCAAACCACGGCACAATATGGGCTGCTATGAAGAAAGTGAACTGTACCCAGAGAGATGCAGTATATTACAGGTGGAAAAAACCCAAATAGATGTCAGGAGACTGTTCTGGGAAAGAAAAATATCTGGAGAACCAGCTTAGTGGGGGAAGGAGGAGAAGCACTTCCCAGTGAATGTCTGGACTTCAGGCATCACTCCAGAATTCAATTTACTCCTAAAAATATTATCATCTTAAAAAGAGGAATGTTTTCCCATTGTAATTTTAGTCTTAAAATATGTGAGAAAAAGGAAAATTAAACATTGAATAGGTATTAAACAGTTTTCTATTGAAATAATGTAGTTGTAGGATTTCACAAGGCTTATATTTTCAGGAAAAAAAGTTGTTGTTTAAACAACTTTGTTTAAACACCAGGTATGGTTGTTTAAACAGGTATGGTGGTTGTTTAAAAACCGGGTATGTCTTATTGGTTTCAGAAAAGAGCAAGAACTCTGAATATGAACACTTTCACTCTATTCAATCTGAATAATTAAAAAGCAATTTCTGTTTTTATTACACAAAGGTTGTTGCTGTTTTAATTAGCAGGTGTTCTTTCAAAAGGATGTTTTGGCCTGAGAAACCCAAGCAATGAGGAATCCTGAAGGCTCAGCCGAAATTGCAAACCGAGCAAAGTGTTGCAGGCACCTCAGAGGTGATCCTGTTTCCTCATGCACAACCTTTCCAGAAATTATATTGATTAAAGCACTACAATTACTTCCCCCACTCTTTTTGAGCCGATATGACTTGGTTGCACAGGAGGAGTTAAGGAGTTACTTACCCAAGATGCCTGACACAGATGGGCAGAGGGACAGTAGCTTCTCTCTGCAGAATCAGGGCAGTGGGCCAAATGCAGCAGTGAGATGAAAAATTGCTCACCCCCCTAGACTAAGAAGAGGACCCCAACCAGAGCCTGTCCTCTTGGCTGCTCCAGGAGGACTTCAGCTCTGCACCATGGATATGGGCACAGGCAGTAAGCTGACAATCTATCCCATACAATTTACTAAGAGGGTAAAAGTTGGGATGTAAGGTGAGCAGTCCAGAAGAACAGCTGTCTCACAGAATATGAATGTTCACACAGAATTGTAAGCCAGCAAGCGAATTTTCCACAAAACTACCAACAATTGCTCAAAGATCCTCTCCTTTGGTCTGTCTTTACTTCTATATAAATGCATGAAAGCACTAGATGCATACACCAACTAAGTATCCTTCCTTTTGGTACCTCTTTCTGACTGTTGTCAGGATCAGAAAATAAACTTAACTGAGACTGATCTTCTCCTTCTGTCTAACATGCAGGTCAAGTCCTACTCAGTTTCCTAGGTGTAAAGGCCAAAAGCATATATCCTGAGACAGTTTCAAAGGACTGAACATCTGTTGGAGATACTCCAAATTTGTCAGTTAAGACAAGGTTGTAAACCCTTTTACAATTCTTGTTAAGTCACGTGCTGAAATCTGGATATCGGCAGAATTTCTGCAATGCTAAATAAATATACCTTAAGCCCTACCCACATATACCAGATGGTGAATTTTTGCTCCTAAGCCTAATCTATTACCTACTCAATGCTCCCTTTGATTTCTTGTCCACTATAGGTACTAGTCAGTTTCATCTCTAATTTTTCCCTTATGTTAATGAGAGAAAAGTTGTAATCAAATTACTTTTGAAAACATGTTCTTAGGTTGTTTTTTTTCAGATTTCATTCCACAAGCAGATATGCAACACAATCAATAGCCTCACATAACAAATACCTGTTACAGTAATGATGTTATTGTTTCTTGTTAGGTATTATAGCTGGGTACTACTAAGAATATACATGAAACAAAACCATATTGTATTTAATCACACAAACCACCTAATGCACACACATATGGGGCAAAAGTACATCTTGTATATCTTTGACAAAGATGACAAAGTATATCTTTGAATTCAACAGTTCTTAAATTAACAATTCATATACAGGAATCTGTAAAGTCTGAAGTTTTCATGACTACATTTTGATCTCCCCTATGTTTTCTACTCTTCTGATCCTTTTATGGTCATCACAAAATTTTTAACTAGACTGCTACCATGTCTTTCAAAAGGCTGCATCTAAGGGACAGGAAAGAGCCATCAATATTTCACAGGTTATCCATGGGCTGAAGACAGGTGCTTCACTGAACATACTATGCAATCTTGTCCCAGTCTTATTCACCTTATTTATCAATAACCTGGACAAAGGGATCGAATGCACCCTCAGGAAGTTTGCTGATGACACGAATCTGGGGGGAGTGGCTGATCCACCTGAAGGCTGTGCTGCCATTCAGTGGCATCTTGATAGGCTGGAGAACGGGGCAGAGAGAATCAAGTGCAACAAAAGCAAGTGTAGGGTCCTGCATCTGGGGAGGAATAACCCCAAGTACCAGAAACAGGCTGAGGGCTGACCTGCTGAGAGGCAGCTCTGCAGAGAAGGACCTGGGAATCTGGGTGACCATCACAAGCTGACCATGAACCGACAGTGCCCCTGCAGCCAGGAGGGCCAATGGTGTCCCGGGGTGCACTAGGAAGAGAACTGCCAGCAGATGCCATCACAGAGAGATGATCCTGTCCCTCTTCTCAGCCTTAGTGAGGCCACATCTGGAGTGCTGTGTTCAGTTCTGGGCTCCTCAGGACAAGAGAGACATGAAGCTCGTCAGTACAAGAGAGACAAGAGGGTCCAGCAGAGGCCACAAAGATGATGAGAGGTCTGGAGCATCTTTCCTATGAGGAAAGATTGTGGGAGCTGGGTTGGTTTGGTTTGGAGAAGACTGAGAGGAGATCTTAGCAATACATATAAATATCTCAAAGGCGGGTGCCCAGAGGATGGTGCCAGACTCTTTTCAGCGGTGCCCAGCGACAGCGCAAGGAGCAATGGCCATAAACGAAAACACAAGAAGTTCCACCTCAACGTGAGGGTGGCAGAGCACTGGAACAGACTGCCCAGGAAGGTCATGAAGTTCCCCCTTCCGAAGATATTCAATGCATGTGTTCCTGTGTAACTTGCTCCCAGTGACCCTCCCTTGGCAGAGGGGTTGGACTGAGTGATCTCCAGAGATCCCTTCCAAGCCTAACAATTCTGTGTGATATTACTGTGAAAAAGTACAATGTGGGTGGCCAAATGGACGAACAACTCAACAACCTGACCCTGTGCAGTGATGTAAATCCTTGAGAATAGGCTATCTTACATCAATAAACATGTATAAATTCTTAATTTATTGGACAGGATCACAGCTATGATCAGAATAAACCTATACATTTCTACTAAATTATTTAAATCTCAATAGTCACATCCAAGTTTTCTATTTTAAAGAAACAATAAAAGATGCTTTATCAGGAGCATTTTTGTTAGGACCATAACTCAGCCTCTGGTTTCTAGTTTACAAGTCTTTAAAAATAATTTCTTTCTCTATGAATTTTTTAAAAGAAAGAAATCTTAGTCTAGTTATAACATGCTAGGTAGTCACAGATGAAAATATTAGATTATTATCATTATGTTCAATGTTCAAATCCCTTGCAAAAGATTCCAGTATCTAATTTAAGAGACTCACTTCAGAGATCTATGGGTAAAGAACTATTCAAATCATTCAGTTTGACCATTAATGAACTTACAGGTTAGTATACAGTGAAGGAATTCACAAGAGCAATCATGTGGAAAGAAACTGCTCATGACTACTATTTGTTCTTGTTTTGCAGCACTATTTTTTTTAGTCCAATCCATGTGGATTCATTCTTTCTGGTTTAACATTCTACAAACCTTTTTAAGTCTCCTCAGAGTCTGAGGAATTCACAATCTTTCTTGAACCAGAATCTCTGAAACTGAATATACCAAGAAATGTAAAATAAAGATCATTAAAAAAATCACTGTTATTGTTAGAAGAGAATCAATGTCCTCATGTTTGCTGTATGACTGTACAAAAGTAGGCTAATTGCTGGAGCTCTTTAAAGAGCATTTTTATGAGTCTAGAATAGGAATATATTTTTCTTGTATTCTTAAATACTTCCAATTCTACTTATAGATCAACATTTCCCAATAACAACAAAGACAACTTTATTTTTATAAAAATCAACTATGGTGAAAAAAGTTAAAGATCACACTACACATATTCTTCACCACTACAACAAAACACTACATTGCAAACATATCTTTTACCTAAAACTACATACAGTTTTACGTGCTTTTTTCCCTTGATGATTTTGCTGAGTTACTTATTACACATAAAACAAGTGATAGAAGGCACTGCATGCATCAAACGGTATTAGTGACTTGACATTCATCAACATTTTTCAACCACAGAGCTGTCTGTAAATGCATTAGTGCATTTTGTTTTCACATCAAGCCAAGACAGACTGCCAAGGGTACTGAGAAGACCCTGCTTGCCCTCCCTCAACACCAAGCACGCTGAGCTCATGTTTATCAGCTGGCAATGTACGAATACCAAGATCAGGGTGTTTCAGCTACCCTCTGCAGCGCAAGAACCCAACTAAATCTTACCATGATGTCTACAACAGCAGAGAACTTGCTCAATCCAGCTCCCAACCCATAATCTCTTTTTATACCTGCACCACACTCAGTCCCCACCTCTACTTCCATAAACGTGAGATTTCAAAAAGTGCCAGTAAACTTTTTAATTCACCATATTAGGGTCTCAGGCTCAGACAAAGTGCAACCATTACTCAAGGCTTAAAAACAAGCAGCACCAGACTAACACAGCTATTCTCCTCTCAGGAGCCAGCAACAGGACAACACACGCTCCAAGGCTGACCCGACAGTACTGGTCCAGAAAAAGGCAGACAACAGTGAAATAACAGTAAAGAAAAGAAAGTAAATAAGAACTGCATCTGCCTAGTGAAATCTGTGAACTCTGAGGCAGAATACTTCTGAGGTCTCCGCTTCAGGAAGAACAGCTTTGCAAAACTTCTCAAGTAACTTGAATGTCATTTACACAAATTTGGTCCTTCGTGTTCCACTTGGCTTGCAGCACGGCAATTAGCAGCATATTCCCTTTGTCCAGCTGGCAGAATTATTCTATGGTTAAGTAAACATGGGGCACGTACACTTTGTTCTCTCTCTTCCTCCCACAGGTATCCCTTCACACACTTTCAGCTCTGACAAACAACTTCAATTAGTATCGGTCTTACCAGAAGTCAAAGTAATGAAATCTGCATGAACAAAATGTATTACCTTCTTATGCAAGAAGACTTCAGTCATTCACACAGCAGACGTTTCAACCTCCAGCTATACCTGCTCTGTACGTATGCCTTTCTCTAGCTGTACATAGAGTATGTATTTTTAACACTAGAACATTGTTGCTTACTGTGAGTGCTGTCACAGTAGCTCCTCATCACCCTACACAGAAATCGGAGACTAAGAAAGGATTTGGACACTGCTTTGAAAAGTCTAAAAATAAAAGGTAGTAATGAGCATAACGAGGATGGCAGAAGACAGACTGGAAACAAAACCACAATCACTGAGAGGTGAAAAAGCAAAAGTTACACTTATTACTGCCTTCCACCTTATTTCATTTCATTGCATTTGTTAAAGGACCACTTGCTAGAAGGTGCTTCTGACATGCATTATCAGTTTGGAGAAATGACAAGTACTAACCTGAGTCTTTACTGAGTTATAATGCCTGTCATGAGTGCTAATTTACAGCTGGTACTAATCACCCTTTCCAGGAATTCACCTTCCACATCCAATTACGGGCTTATTGCAAAGAATCAAGTTGTAAAATTTTGAATAGGGGTCAGCAGCATGTTGAAAATGTTTATCAACATTCATAGACCAGGTCCATTTCAGACAAAAAGACACATACAGAAGGCACCTGACAGGTATTGGAGAGGTATGGCCACAGGCATGGTGCAGACATTAAGACACTTCTGTAATTTGCAATTGTACATTTTTTGTGTGGTACAAGTCACAGATTTTGGCAGACAGAGTATTAGCAACAACTCAGAGCACGCTGAACAATAATTGCTGGTGAGAAGGCAGCAAAATTGGATATAAGGGAAAGAAATGGTAGTTTTCCACAAAAGGTGACATGATTACAATAAAGATATTTCCTTTCATGTGTAGTAGGCTGGGGTTTTTTTCCATATAAGGGGGGAAATATGGCATCATATCCTACTGCAGTACAAAAAAGGTAGCTGACTTGGTTTTTTGCTTTGGTGGTGAGAGTATTATCACAAACACAGCAGTAATTAGTGACCACTATTTTTCTGGTCACAAGTTAGCCAGCTACACTATTCAATTCATTTGTACATGGGAATAAAATAGATGCTCATCTTGTATTTTGAATTTGTGCTGCATTAATCATGAGCACGTAAATTTAGGATATGTGCATATACTACTGCGCAAATAGATAATAAGCACAAATACTGTGAATAATTAGAATATTCACCAGGAAAATGGATGAGAATAGGCTCCAAGAAGCAAACCGTAAATCCTATGCTGCATTAGCAGCAGCAACTGACTAACTTGAATGAAGGAATCTGAACTTCGGACTGCACCCTTCACAACCAAGGATGTAGGTCTGAAAATACTGATGCTCAGTGTTTTCTTTCAGTAATTCAAAACATTTTAAAAAATGTTTGCAGTTGGAAAATCAGATGCTTTGTTATTTCGTAACAGCTTGTTTTTCCTTTTCTAGAACAATTCAAGGCTTTTGAAAAGTTTACAAAAGACAACTAGACAAAAAAATCCCATGTACTGTTTTTTTCTTATCTTTCAAAGATACTATTAATCCGTAGTAAGTGACTTACTTTTGACAGCTCGTAATCCAAACTCAATTAGCTTTCTTTTAACACTATTTTACCATATTAATTTTAACAAAATCTGTTCTATGAGGAATTCCATATTACAGGATTTAATTAAAATGAAATAAATAGATCAGTCTAAACCTCTAGAATCCAACATAAAGTTTTCTTCCATACATTCAACTCTTCTGCAGAAACAGCCAGTATAAACATGGTTTTCCTTTTGATTCTATAGAATTCCAGCATTTTCTAATAAAACTTCTATCACTCCTCAATAAATGCTAAATTAAACAGCTCCAGCAACCTTTCATTCAAGGTTTCAACTTCACCTTTTGACAAGGAGAAGTTGTTACAATCTAAAAGAAATGTCTTTCCAGCTGCACAGACTTACCATCTCTCTCAATAGAAGAGGTTAATTTAAAAAAATCTCCAGATTAAAATAGATACTAATGTTGGAGACAGGGAACATTCAAGCAGTATTTTCTGATGGAGAATGTACAAATGCCTGTTTTCATGGCCAACAGAGGACACAGCTGTGTAGAAGGAACCTCAAAGATCATCTTTTCAGAACTCTCTGAGAGATCAGTGGGGCTTATCTTCCCATTCTGAAGGCCTTATGCAGAGCCATATTTCTCCTCTGTTCACTTTTATAGTACCATAGTCATCAATGTTTGCGACTGTCTTCTACAGAATGCACACAAAGCAAGGTCCTTTTCTTTTTACCAGCAGGAAGACTTGTACACTGTGTTTTAGGTTTGAAGGCTTCAGCCATTTGTCTTTCAAGGTAAATTCAAAAAAAATTATTTTTCCCCTTAAAAATGGCAGTGCACAATGATAAGAAAATCCACAAGTCTAAATAAGTCTTTTTAATATTAAGATCAAAGCTATGAAAACAGATTTACAAACCTGTAAAAGAACTAAAGCCAATCACAAGTATCCAAATTAAACTTGAATTGAGTGGTGTTGATAAGTAATTATATCTGTACTTGAATTATGCTTTCTAAATCCAATGCTGGTTGCCCTATGTATACTGACACCTTCATCTCCTGTGGTCCAGATGATGATCCTTTACTTCCATTAGCCCTTAACTTTATACAGTGCAATATTTAGGAGGCAAAAGGTTTTCAGCATCTGTCCTGTTTCTTTCCTGTATCAGATAATATTTACATCTGTCGAAGGCAAAATTTAAAATCAAGATCTATTTAGACTTATTTTTCATACTTGACTCTTCCCTGGAGTTGGGGGGGTTGGTTTTTTCCCACACAAATGAAAGAGAGAATTCTTGCAAGCCTCAAGTTTCAGTTTCTCCACCTCACAAAATTACAGTTCACTGTACTTGCTCTTTGTATGAGCTAGATTTCCTTTTCCATTACTGTTGTCGACATACCTGCAAGGAGCTGAGCTGCAGGAAGGTAACAGAATGCCAAGAAGATAGAGAAGGAGAAAACACAGTTATCTGAGGTACAGGATGAAGCTCCAAGGCACACACTGCACAAGCATGCTGGTTTCTAGAAATGCTTGTTAGAGTAGTCATAGAGGAAAACAAGACAGAACTGTGATGCTGGGGTCACCAAGACTTACCCACATCCCAGCTGGCAGGGACCAGTGGCCTTTGGTAATCACCACACAGAGGGCTCTGTGAAAAAGGCATGTCTGACTAGTTTTCCAGTAGCTACCTACACACGTGGTCTGACTACTTTGTTTCTCAGGTATTTCCTCCAGCAGACTCAAAGCTGTTGCATGCTTCAAACACCCAGTAAGTTTAACATCCCAGTGAGATATCAACCCTACCTAATTTCTGCACAGGACTGTCATGAGGCCCATAAAAGTTACAGAGCATTCAGCAGTTTCCATATTTAGCAAAAAAATTATCTTTCTTTTGTGAGAAAGGAATTCAAAGCAGCCACAGGAAAAAGAAATGAAAAATTAATGGATTTGGTCTTATACAAGATTCTAGGCAGAGTTAGCAATTTGACTATTAATTGCCCAAAGCCATTTTATGAAAAAAATGCTTTCGATCTCCATTCAAGCTGAGGGTAATAGACTGACCAAAAGTTCACAGTTTCACTGGGATTTGAATAGCGCCCAGAGTCTGTGATTACAAATGGATGTCAAAACACGAATCTACATAAAATTAAT
This sequence comes from Ptilonorhynchus violaceus, assembly GCA_013397565.1. Lineage (NCBI taxonomy): Eukaryota > Metazoa > Chordata > Aves > Passeriformes > Ptilonorhynchidae > Ptilonorhynchus > Ptilonorhynchus violaceus. The sequence continues at coordinate 273,074 of VZRJ01012130.1, read as the reverse complement.
TTCCTCGTTTCTTTTCTCTGTCCATTAACTTTTAAAATCCATTCAATGAACTAAAAAGATTTCATTACCACTTCTCTACTCCTTCTTCCATCTTGACACCAAAACAGGTGCAGTTAAATAACAATTCACTGCAACCAATCAAGACACCAGAAACAATATTCCCACCACATGAACACAGTAATTTCACAGACAAGTACTGACGGCAGGAATTGCCACGTTCTTTCATGAACACACAAGATACATTCAAAAATAAATAGCTTTTCACATGGTACTAAGATGCGCAACTGTATTTCACACCAAAGAACGGAAGTAGTTGAGAAAGTACATGCAAGATGGGAAAGATACAGACACAGCAAAATGTCAATATAGAAAGCCACTTCTGGTGGTGCAGCAAATCTAGCAAGAATCCCAGTATAGTTTTAGCGGGCAAAACTCACCAGCCTTGCACCTCTCTGGACAAAGAAAAGTCAGCAGAATTAGCAGCATTAACCATCCCACTGCTCACAGGTTGGCCAGGAAGGGCACATCCTGGCCAATCCATCTTCCATTAGGTCTTGAGGTCCCAAGATGAACAGCACTTCTCTTATACTACTAAAAATTTTTTAAACATTTCCTCCTATTTGAAAGTCAACTAATTTTAAAGCTACTTCCTTATGCAAATAAATATCCAAGCAGTCCTCTCTTAGTGCCAAAAGCATCAGAACAGTCACAAGAAATAGTGGATTGTGTTGGAAGATGTATTTCACTAATTAATTGACATCAATGCTGGGTCAGTAGTTTTTCTATGAACAACATTTATTTGTGAATGCTGACTGACAGGCCAATTACAGTTTGGTTAGCTGGAACTTGACAGCCAACTGCAGATTTATTAACAAATGTTCAAACAGTAGTATACAACAAATGTAAATTCAATCTAGGTCAAATATGTTACAAGTGAACTCCGAAATAAGCCATTAAAAATGCCTCAGTAGGAGAGAACAAGCATGATAAAGTGAACGTTATACAATTAAGAACTGTATTTAGCTGCCAAAGTGATATGTCAGCAATGATGACAACTGCCTGTCATACTATACCAGTATTTGAATAAAGCATGAATTGTAAATTTATTCTGGGTTTTCTCATGTGCCATTTTAGTAAGAGTATCTATTTTCTTTTTAACTTTCCAAGTAAAAATTACTAAACTGCATACAGAGATTTCTTTTTTCATTCTTTAAACTTTGTGCTCAAAACACATATTTAGGATATTTCCAAAACATTCATGGTAAAACTCTTGGTAACACCAAGGCCTTTACACTGGCAAATTCTCACTCAAGTCTCAGAAACAGACAGACTGAGATAAACTGTATTGCTGAACTGTAAAGCAAGGGTAACTTTTTTTGTGCAAAATGCAGAATATAACACTAGTTAAAAGTACTCAAGTAACATGAAAGAAAAGAGGCAAAATAATGAAAAGACACATTCAAGTGAAATAAAGAGAAACACTTTTCATCAAAACCCTATTATTTGAAGATACTGAAAAGCAGACAGAGAACTTTCTCATTGCTGTATCTCTATTTTCAGTCCAGTCAGTACCAAATACCACCTTAACAGAAAAACCTGTACAATTTCATATGCTCATATGAAATCACCACTCTTGGTGTTCATAACCAACAAAACCTGAATAAATTATAATGTTAATAAAACACAGTCCAGCCTAAAAATTCCCTCTCTCAAGGGGAATTCAAAACCTTTTTGGAAAAGACATGATAATATTTCTTCTTTCTTGAGGCTCCCAAAGTGCTTTGAAGGTCTTCTATCCCACAGCTCCCGAAAATGCAAAGAAGCTGGGACAGCTTTGCCTGAGCAGTGTGCTCCCAGCTGCATGGGCTACCTCTTAAAAGGGGCAGCACCATGGTCACCACTGGAGAAGAGAGGAGCTGCTGGACAGCTTTTGGGAGCTGCTAGGCTAGTGGAGGCAGAGAGGGCTGGAGAGACTGCAGGGTAAAACACAATGCCAGGATGGAACAGAGGGATGGCTGTGGGGGGACAGAAAGCCACATCTCAGGGGAGACGGGCACAAAGACTTTGCAAAGGACTGGGAAGGACCACACAGGTCTTCTCACCGCCACATCCAAACCCCTGCACCGGCTGCCAGCAAGGACTCTCTATACAAAGACCATAGGGCATTTATGAATAAACACTTTGATTTCTCTTCTTACTGCTTTTCCAGGCAATATTACTTTTCTCTTTTTATGTTAGCTCTAGTTGCTATCCTATTTTTCACAACAGGATAATTTAGAAAACTTACTTAAGGCTTGGCATATTTGTTGTATAAAGGCCAACCAGCATTCTCCATCAGCATTACCAGCTGTTACCTCCACTAACAACTGGAGAACTGGATCAGACGTTGCATGGAGATCCCATTCTCAAAACCTTCTTACTACTATTCAGTAGAGCTAAACCACTTAGGGACCACAGACACAGAAAGCAAATCTGCCAGATTTAATCACTTACGTTTTCAGTATTATCTTTGACCAACAGGAAAAGGAGAGAACATTTTAGGGGAAAAGTGATTTTGAACCTTGCCATTTCCAGTTGGCATTTGCCATTTCCAATTTGCAAGCTCTTATTACTTGTCAGTGGTTCTCTAGCCACATTGCAAATTTTAATCTACTGGTGCTTTTTAATCTACTGGTTTTAACCTACTACTAAATATTTTAGTAATCAATTCTTCAAATCTCAATTCTGTAAAGGATTTTTACCAAATACAATGTAGGAATCACCCAAAAAATATTTGTAAAAGCAGAAAGGCCTGGATTCTCCTGCAGATTATACCAGTTCCACGAAACTGCAGGGAAAGAGCATCATCCCATTGCTCTTTTGGAGATCCAAATATTAAGACCCCTCTTTAGCAGGAGAGAGATTTTAGACTGATGGAGCTTATTTGCCTGCAGACAAGATACAGACCAGATACCACTGGTCAAGTACATTCTCTCTGTCTTATGTTCTTTTTGTTTGTTTGTTTGTTTGTTTGATTTTAGGGAAAAAAGGGGCAGATACTGCAAAGAAGTAAAAATGGAAAAGTATGTGATTAACAGGTACTGCATTCGCCCACAATCATTTAAATCTATTTTCTTCTTTATATTCATCTCCAATAAAATTTATTATATTTTAAAGCTTATTTTCTTTAAAAAATAAATAATGCCAAGGTAGAGTCAGACAAAGCAACCTTTTTTGAACTCAAAGGAATGCCTTCTAAAAGAAAATAACATTTTAGTCTATCAAGCTGCCCTCAAAGCAGCAGGAAACTCTGCAGACCAATTCTGACAATGCAGACATCCGTGTGCAAAGAAATCCCTTACTAGAGTCCAAATATGAAGTTTTGGGTACACCACTGATTTCAACAGGAATTTGGCTGGAGCAAGAAATGGTATCATTTCAGAGGACTAAATTCATTAGGCTATTGGACACATTTGCAAGGGGAAAGTAAAGTGAGAAAACCAGAAGCTTCCTCACCATTGCACACAGCTACCATGGGTCAGCCAGGACACCAGTACTTCTCACCGGCTTAAGTTCAACCACTTCAAGCACCAACAAAAGATTCATGACCTGGAGATGTTCCTTGGACACTACAGGCCTGCCACGTGAACACCTGCAGGGAAACCTGTCATGTCAAAATTCTTTCCAGAGATTTTGCAAGGGAAATGTTATGCAGCAACTACTTTGTTTTAATAACTAAACCTGGGGAAGGCATATGTCTTCTACAGACCTCTCAGCTTGGTGCTGTCCTCAGCCAAGTATGTCAGACTCACTGTTCAACTGACAAACCTGAGGAGGTGGTGGTCTCTGCTCATTAAAGCATAATAATCCACTATAGACAGGCTCTCCTCTTATTATCATTTGAAACCTCTTACAAAGTGTTGTGGTTTAACTCCAGCCAGCAACTAAATCCCCACGCAGCCACCACACCAATAATGTGTCAAATGGTTTGACTGAACAGGGGTAGACTCCTCTAAAAAGCCCAGGAAAAACCACTTAAACCATTGATTTTATCAACCACATAGTGTCTGCAGAACTGACTACATAAAACCCCAACAAAATGAGATTTTTATCACAAGTTCCATTTCATGTATTTAGAGCTGCAACTGGAGAATATTGCCTGAACACGTGGTTGGTTTGTTTGGGTTTTTTTTCACAAGGACCTATGTATTCAGCTGTATCCTGTGTCACAAGACTGAGGGAAAGGGCTCAGAGAAGTAAAAAGCTCATTCCTTGCTCCTGCCCCAGGTCCTCCTGGGGGCATATAATGAACACATTTCATTATGTGAGATGTGTTCTTTATTCCCCCTTCTGGGGGGGACTTCTGGCCCCCAGCGTTCTGGGAGGACTATGGAGCTGACTTGCAACTTCTGAAAAAATTCAGCAGTTAATCAGCTTCAGCAGCACATGTAGCCCTGTGACACCTAAACACTCCTAAACCTCTCTAGAGCCAATGTCTACAAAACAACTGAAGGCCGTGCTTACCACAAGCAGAATTTCACAAATATCGGTATAAAATGGCAGTATTTGACTTAGCTCCATAAACATGGCAGTTAAATGCACACAACAGATTCCTCCAAGTGTTCACCTAGTCTCAAAAACGTTCCCCCTTTATGAATAATCTGGATTTTTATTTCAAGAGTATGAACAGCAATTGTTTATTGGTTTTGCAAGATCAAATATCTAAGACAAATTAGGAGATCTAAGTTCCATCTAAAGTCACCAGAACTGAAGCTGTTTCTTTGTTGAAATACAGAAGAAGTACCACTTTATCATTAAGCAAGTTTCACTGGTAAAGTCATAGCACTTAATATGACTATTTTTCCATAATGCTTTTTATGTAACAAATTTACCATGAGAGCTGTAAGATAAAAAACACACTTGCCTGTTGCAGTTCATACTAATAGAGTTTAAAATCCTACAGTAAGCATTTCATGGTAGTATATTTGTTCTGGTACCTTACAATTAATAGCACAGTTCAGGTTTTTTGTTTGTTTGAGAGAGAATAATTTCCACATTTGCTTACTCTCTATAGCACTTACATCACACCCATTGCTCTGTATCACATTTTCATCACTGTCATTGTGACTTGTGTTGCTCTAGTGGTTGTGTCTGTCATTGGACAAACACAAATAACTTTTCCCTGTGAATCCAAACAGAGACAAATGGCAAGAGAGGACAACAGGGGGACATAGTGCTAAAATGGGACATGAGTTCAAAAAGCTCCAGCAGCAAACACCACAGCAGAAACCTGAATAAAATGCTGCCATGCTGATGTGAATACCACGTTTTGACACCAGCTGGGCCAGGTTTTAAACTTTCATCTCTGTACTCCCTGCCTAGTGCCCCATCTATTGCACTCAACACATATTGAGCTGGTATCTCGAGTCTGCTGAAAAAATGGTGTACCCTCTTACAACTAGCAGTGAAAGACATGCTCTGCTAACGAAAGTAAAAGGTAACATGCCTGCAAACACCTCAGTGGCCTGAGATGAAATTTAGCCTCGAAGGGATAAGAGGAACAGAAACAGACAAAGGGACACAATGCAAGCTGTTTATAATCCAGTTAGAAACAGGTCAGGTACATGTTAAGACAGTTTATTGTCCAAGCAAAGCCAAAGTTAGAACATGCAAGCATGATCCTTTAAAAAAAGTCATATATATTATTTGCCCCAGGTTCCTTGAACTCAGAGAGAGGACTAATCACAAAATTCAGCATTGGAAAGACCAGGCATAAGTAAAACAGGAAAGAAAAATATCTCTTTGCTGCAGACAATTCCCAATTTCTTCAGACTGTTCCCACTTTTGTTCACAGAGGATGCACAGAATCATAGAATCACAGCATGTTTCAAGATGGAATGGACCAATACAGATCATTAACTTCAACTCCCTGCTCCTTGCAGGAGTATTGGACACATTTACAGCTGAGAGAGAACCCTGAAAGCAAATGAGAGATCACTTTGCACTTTATGTACAGAATAGAAGTCAGAAGAGCAGCACATCTTCTCATTGTTTTCTGTGGGTGAGGGGTAGGAGAGAGCAGCTAAACCAAAGCAAACAGTGGGTTTGCTTCTTGTTCACCACCATCTAACAGGTCCACAGCAGTAGGGACCAAATAAAGAAACACTTTACCTGGTGAAGATCACGTTACAGCACTGCTAGGAAAGGCAATATGGTTCTGGAAGAACACAACAGAAATATGCCCAAATGCCAAATCCAAATGCAAAATTCAGTATTTCCACAATTCTACACAAAAGTCTATACAGAACAGCTTTTTGGTAGCCTGCTCCTCTATGAAAAGGCATAGGCAACCTGTTCCCTTCCTGTGGGTGCACATGCAGGTCTAAAACTAATTTTGTGTTTAACATCAATAAATTGCACTTTAGGTAGATATCTCAAATCACTTTATAAATGTAAAAATAACTTTTCAAAAATTTACCAACAAAAAGAATAGAGGCACAGGAAATTTATGTGACTTACCCATATTCATACCAAAACCTTACTTCATCCAAAGGAGCATACTCAAACCTTAATTCACCCAAAGGAGCAGGTAGCCTCAATACAGTTTTCAAGAATTTTCAGGTACTAAACTTGCAGAACTTTCATACTTCAACTGGATTTTTATTACAAATATCCCCTATTCAAAAGTGGCTGAAACATACATCTCTCTGTATGAAAACAGATTTTGTTAGTGCCACCTCCTGGTGATAAAATGAAACTGAAAAATCATAAACTAAGTTGAAGATTCTCAGAATAAAGTGAAAACATAATAATTCTATCTGGTTTGGTTTTCTCGTTTTTAATGGCTTGACCCGAGCCAAATTTTCCTCTCTGCAAACTTGGAGGACACAAAATTCATTAGCCAATTCTAGGATGACATACATAAGCATCTTTTTATCGGCAACAATGGAGGGAAACCACAAGCTATCATCATAGTGAAAACAGGTGTCATAAAGCTATTGATAAATACACGCCCTCCCCTCCATTGGGTTTGCCCCAGTCTGAAATAATAATATTTGTTCTACAAAAATTTTTTTTAAATGAACCTTACTTAAACCGACCCCTTTGCTATACTGCATTTTGGACGGCTGCCATTAATTTTAAAGCTCACTGTCCAGATCCACAAAGTGGAGGGTAAAGGGTATAAGGCTTGATATGAGAGAAGTTAAAACACACTCTGAACACAGAACGGGTAACTGTTGGCAATATGCCTAATACTCATGAGTGGTTTTAGAGTTCCTGTGTAAAGTAGATCCTTTCTGGCATTAAGCCTAAGACTCTTCAGGGCATTTGTCTAAGTTGCCTGAGGCCTTTATAACACATAGTCCAACAGACATTTTGGCAACACCAGTTTTTTTTATTTTCTTAAACATTTTGTTCTTAAACATAATTCTGATCGTTTAAGATAAAGCCTGTGAAAGTACAGAGTCAATGTAAATCACTGCCTTCCGTCCATCATTTCTGTTTAAGAGTTGCCTGAACATCATTGACGTTCAGGAGTTGAACCATGCCTGAAACATGAAAGATAGGAGAAAAAAGAAATAAACTTGAAATGAGCACTCTTGCAACAGGAATCTATGCACTACCTTTTACATTAAAATAAAACAAATTTCTTGCACATTCCAGGAGAGGCATACCAAGAACAACAGCGAAACTTCCCAAGCCTAACTAGGATTGCTGGTCATCCAGCCACTAAAACTAATTGCAGATTTAAAGTCAAGGAGTCTCATGTTCACAGCTGTGCCTTTTTGGAAAGTCCTAGACCAGAGAAAGGAATCCACCAAGGCCTATCCTTACTGTCTTCAGAATGGATTTCCCCAAATAACGGCCAGAGCTGCAAGTAATTATTCCCTTGCCTTGATAGATCCTGTGTTGTTTTTTCAAGCATATCAAGGCCACAAGAAGATATGGAAAGCTGAAAAATGTGTCATGCTGGATAAAACTAAGATCATCATCACTTACTTTGTTATACTTAAACATCATGAATAACCAGGCCTTAAAACTGCCTCGTTATTGATTACAAAAAACAACTAAAAAAGAAAGTACAACTTGAATAAAGCTTTCTGCATAAGGAACTGCACAGAATACTGATGAACGTCTTTTTTTCAGACTGCGCCAACTGACACATAAAAAACAACAGTACTAGAGAGCAAAATAAGTATGTTAAAGAGATTTCAAGTGGGTCTCAAGCTGCTTACTGATTAACACTTCAGCATATAACACTCCTGATAGACCTGTGTGGTTATTGTTCAAAAGTGAAACAAGGCTCTTTCGGCAACTGGAGACAAATTATCCTCCCTGACCAAGTTCACAGTTCTCACACAGCTTAGCAGCACTGGAGCTGCTTCTTCTTCCAGAGCCTCCAGGGGGAAAATCAAATATCAAGACATAATGTCTGTCAACTATTTCCAGGATAAGGAAGAGCCTTAATGATCTCTAACAGAAAACAAGCTCATCTTACACACGAACATTAGCTTATTCTCATTTTACCAGAAAAAAAAATTACAGTCACATTCGCAAGAAAACAGAAAATAAAATACACAATAGTCTTTCATGTTAAGGAAAACAACAGTGCAGGAACCTCAGAAATGGAAGATGACAGCTGTCTTTTCAATGGCCCTGAAAATGGAGAACAAAGGGGGTCCACAACTATCTGCACAAGTTTCTGCATTTCTTATTGGAGTGCCCCATCTGGGGGGCAGATGTCCAGATTTGCTTCCCCAAGTTCCCTTTCAAGTATATTCACGTCAAGTCTTCACAACTGTAACACAGTCTTCGTTACATGCCCACATGCTGACTGCACTGGTTTTAGAAGAGCAGTTAAGGTAGAACAGAAGGCCAGCCTGGTTCCAAGGCTTGAACTCCCCCTCACCTGTAGTGTCACCCGCTGCCAGGGAGAATGGGGGACATATGGGGATGGCTAAGGCACTCACAACAGTGAGCTGCTCACAGTTACTGAAAATCCTGCCGGACACACCAGCTCAAACCACAATCACAGTAAGACCAAAAACCAGGCTGACAGGCTGCCTCTCCCCTCCCCATGTCCAAGTTGGACCTCTCCACCAGGTTATGAGCACAGTGGCTGGAGGTGCTGCAGCTGCACCAATGTCACTAACAGCACCTCAAAACAGCATTTTGGTCATAGTAAAAATTCTCCACCAACTAAATCCAGGCTGCTTTAAGACTACAATATATTGTCTTACGGCTCCTAAACTTTGAATGAATTGTCATAAGCATGTTAACTATGACCTCTGTGATTCAGATCAAGGATCCCACTTTCCCAACAGGATCCTCCCTCCCATAGTGTTCACCAATAATGCTGAGAGAAAAATAGAAGGTGACCTCTCTAATTATTCTCACAGCTACCTCCTGCAACTACCTACACCAGCAGGGATGTGTTTATCTTTAATACTTACCAATGAACTTCAAAAACATGTTTTCATTGACTAAGTATGAGAAACCAGTAGAAGTGTTGAACATACTGGTCCTTTCAGAGAGTTATGCTGTTTTCAGAAAGATTTGGGACTTTATTACAACATGAGACATGAGAACACTCAAGATATGCCTGAACATGGTCCTGCTCACATTCATATGTCCACTGTCTACACATGGGAATGAATGAATGAGACAAGCAGTAAGATTAGCTACTAGACTTTCTAGAAAACAAAAATACTATTCAGAAGTGCCTAAAGTGCAGATATGCTAGTACTAAATCCTTGAATACGTAAGTTTTGGACATCACTACACATAGATCATAGTCCTAATTTGAACTGTTTGAAATTTACACACCTTAAAATAAATTACTGTCTTAATAGAACATTCAGCAAAAAGCTGGCTTTTTAAAACTGTATTATTTTTTATAACAAAACTTCTGCCAAAAGAGCTGCATTGATGAGAGATGTTGAAGACCAATGCTGGTATCTCAAGTCCACAGTATCTCACCAAATCCACGCTGTTTATACATAATCTTCCCTAATGCCAGCCCTTCAGCTGAATTTTCTACTTGTTATCCCGCAAAATAGTGGACTACTTGACATGTGGGCAAGCTAATCAGGCCAAGAAGGAAAGGTAGAAATGACAGCATCTACGAACAGAGCAATCAGGCACAGCAGATAAAAATCCCAGTTCAAAATCCACAAACCAGACACTGAGCTGGCTGATGCTCTCTTCACTTTCCCATGCTGCTCTGTAACACATACAGTAGCTGGATTAGCTATTATGTAGGGCTACTTTAAAGATCCCAGTATAGATTCTCAGGTTTTAGCCATATAATTTTGAAGACAGCAAGAATCAGGGTCTACCTGTAGTGAAAGAGAGATAGAAAAGTTCCTCCAAAACTATGATGCAGAGAGTCCACCTCTTTTCACTGTATATGCTGTGGATTACACCCACCATCTCCAGCACTGTGAGAACCAGATCAGTGATCTCGGAGGTCACTCAATGAATATGTACATGCATTACCACTGGTCTGACTCAGCAGAGCACTCAACATGCAGTTAACTTTCAACTAGTTCTGCAATGATACTGGTTTCAAGTCTGCAAGCCTTGCTGAAGAGGGATGAACTTCCTAAGCTTTCAAAAGGTAGTAGTGAAGAAAAACAGAACACGGAGAGAAGAACAGGCTTCGAATAAAATGGGAAATCTGTCTCCTTTTCTCCACTTTCACTAGGATATCAACCCAAGATTTTTTTAATTCATTTTATTTATTTAATTTATAATAATTTAATTCTTTTCTATACATTAAATTCTCATGTCTATGTACATTAAGTTTTGAAAATATGATTAAAAACTCCTCCAAAAGGGTGTCTTCATCTCCAGCACGACCAGAGTCAAGAAATATTGCAAACTTAAATGCTCCATTTTGACTTCTAAGATCCAAGAGCAGATAGTCAAGTACTTTCTCATCTGATGCACAAGCACTTACTCACAGAGAACCAGACTCCAAATTTTCTTAGAGTTATGCATCATTAATTTCTACAGCATAAACAGGGTTTCCAAGAAATGAATTGCAAATCTATGGCCAAGACAAAGCACTCTACAGCATGTCCAGCCTAGACACTTTTTAAAAGCATGACTATTGCTGCTTTCATCAGTAAGCAGCTGTTAGTCACCAGTGGAAAGGTGTGTTCATGCATCCAAGTAGTATTCCTGATAGTGCTGACAAAATTCTGGTGCCACAGAACATAAAATTGCTCTCTGGACTCGTTGAGTCAAAAGATTAGGTTAGCAAAGCAAATGCATGCTACATTGTTCATAAAGAATCTTAGGACAACTCAGCGATTCTGAGCAACTGCTGTGCAATACAAAGTCCCTAGGCATTATCAAATGAGGAATTGCTTTCATGGAAGATATCAAGACATCTTGTTGCAGTGTCTCCTCCTTTGTAGGAAAAGAGTGGTAAAGAAGTGACTGGCTTCCATCTACTTAAACCAATACCATCTGGGTATGTGCTGCTGGAAAAAAATTGCTATTACTGATTGCAGTGGAAAAATGAGTATTACCTTCACCTCTGCATGGGGAGAAAGTATTTGAAAATTCTTCCTCTTTTGGCTTTAAAAACTGTGGGGCTGTCAGTCCTTTGGACTGTGGAACTTGTAATGAAGGGTTCTCATTTGTAATCAGTTGCTTCTTGGGACTTAGGGCAAGGAAGTGAATGGGACTTTACTATGTTGCTCTGAGGAGCTATCCCTCCTCAAAGTGCAGGCTGGCAGACAAGTTTCAACTAGCTGGGATTGGGGTACTGCTATTTGAAAACGGGCAGGGTGTTCCTGCATGAATTCTGACAGGTGAGATCTGCTGTCCACTGATGATCCTAGGTCCATGAGGAATACCTGCTGTCTGATGCTCATATTGCATGACCTCCCATTCCTTTTTAAGAACTTAATGTAATCAAAGTGTGTTTTTACAGACCCACAGCTATGACTGATATCAATCCAAAGCCAGTGAGAAATCCACTCTGTAGTATGCCTGTTTAAAAAAATACATAAATAAAAATAAATTATATTGTAGTAATAGATGACAGAGGACTGCACATTTGTGACTTCACTGGTTACAAGAAACAAAGTACAAGCTCTATATGGTCTCAAGAATAAAGAACAAAACCAAGCAAATGACTTGAGCTCTAACACAAAGAAAACCTTTTTTCCACTCTCCACTCCTCAAAAAGCTGAAGTTTGCAATAAGGTCAACTTCCTTCACATTATCTAAATCAGCCATGCATTAACTGAATGCTGACCAAGTACAATAAGGCAGCCAGGATTGAAGGGACCCTCCAACAGGGAGTTGTCATTAGGATGAACTCAGCTACTGCTCTTTTTTCTGCCATCTCCTCAGTCTATGCTGAAAAGCACATGCAGTAGGGGAGCACCACACAGATATCGAAAAAACAGGAAAAATAGCAGTTCACATTCTAAAGGATGTGCATACAACAACATGAAGAGAAAACAGCAAAACCACAGAAGACTCTGTGATCCCTCAAACTCTGTGGCACTTCATAACAGAGAAGCATTGCAAGAAAGCACAGCACAGAAGCATTCATAAACACAACTGCAATCACTTCAAAAATGGATGCTTATTGTAAGTCTAGAGATATGCCATGATTGAAATGTAATCACATAGTAGCAAATCTTCAAGGACATCTTTCTAATTACACCAACAATTTTTGAACGCTGACTTTTCGTCACTTATGTTTTCCTATTATTTAAATCTTAGAAGATATGACCGATAAGGGGTTTGAGAGATCATCTTGGCCACAACCTATCCCAAGGCAGAATTAACTAGATCTAAATATCTCCTGACATAGAAAAGATTTGTAGGCAAAAGCTGCACTTGTCAGTGTAACTCACTGGGCTAAGATATCATACAGATGGTGTATAACTTCAGCCCTAATTCAGCTGAACAGCTCATGCCCAATTTTCATCACTAGGTTCATCTGTTTAACATTAAGCACATGTTTAAACAGTTTGTTCAATCATAGACTCAGAGCCTAATTAACTTGTTCAGACAAACAAATTAAGTTGACAGAAACAAAACTTAAGTATGGCTTCAATCATGGTTTTCATTCATATATACATTAAGGTTTTAATTAAGTGTTATGATCTTGTTGCAGCAAAACGCTGAACTGTAGCTTTACCTTGAGCACAAAATTTTCAACACTGAGGCCAGTAGGGCTCTAACCAGTATATTCATTGCTGAATTTAATGTAAAATCTTCACACTTAACCCTTTGCTTACTATGATTCTGCAATGTCTCCATTTTTGCCATCTGTGAACTGTCAACACAAAGCATCCCCATTTATTTCACAAAACTGCATTTACAGCACACTTCCAGACTGAAAGTCATCTAAATGTCTACAGAGACATCTACACACAGTTATTCACATGCACTTTCCAGTTAAATCTCACTAAAAATGAAAGGCCTGTATATGTTATCTTCAAAGGCAAGAGCCCTAACTAAGAGAGATACGCCTTCACCACACCTAAATGGTCATAAAAGACTTATTCTACATACTACTTTTTATTGTTGCATTTTTATGTTGTGGGAATAAAAATTGTAAAGTACACCAAAAAAAAAGCAGTTTTATTTATTTTCATGCCTGGGTGAAGCACAAATCACTCTCTCCGATTCAACCAAGGACAGGGAGAGCTGAATGTTCTTAAATTCTCAGAGTTTATTTTAAAAGCGGAAAGTACCTTGCCTTAACACAGGTGACTAGGTCCTTAGAAAAGAACATACAAAAAAAAAAGGCATGTTTTGCTGGCAAAAGTTTACACCATGTCACTATTAATTGGCTACAAATAAAAATCATTCTTGCCTGTAATTCTTGTCTGCAATTTTAACTACATTAGAAAAGTAAAAATATAATCAAGAAAAGATAGTAACATGATGAATACATTAGCTTCACTCAACAAAAGCACCTTCAGTTTAATCAACAGAATTTTTCTACATGGGTTACACAGACCTACCAGCCCCATAAAATCGAGGTCAATATACAACTTGTGTTGCTAATATGCTGGTCTCCTTTAGTACTCTTCTCTAGTATTATTATATCTTACAAAGAATGACCATGTTCTATGCTATCGTCTTTTATTGTTAGCTACTGTTGTAGTTTTTACACTTGAAGAAAGGCCTCTAGGCCCATAATTTCTTTATTCATGTTAGCAAACTGTTTCTTGAAACAATTGACCTGCAAGTACAAATAAGCCTCTCTTCTTTTTGAGAGCAGAAACATATTAAGTAATTCCTCTACATTTTCTTGCTCTAGTGTCCTTCCTGATTCTACCATGAAAATGTGTAACATTACATTAACATGCAAATGAGTCCTTCCTTTCTTTAAAATATTAAAGCACCTTGGAGAGCGTAAATCTTCTCATTTTAAAAATTATTATTTTGTGGTATTTTAGTATCAATTTCCACCGAGACATCAGGACCGTCTCACATCAGAGTGGACAAACTGAATCAGACCAAAACATCAGATTATTTAGAGGTGCATTACGGCATATATAAATGCCAACTGGACATGAATTATGTTCTGAAAGTCTAACTAACTTTTGCATCAGATCCATAAATAGCTACCTGTAATAGTAAAACCCCACACATTTCTAATTAAAGTGATCTCAGAAATTGTGGGAATACAGCACCAAATACAATGGCTTATTTAGAAATAAGCTTAGCAATCATGAACAGGGTCGAAGCGCAATGCACTAAATTAAAACACACAAACCCCCTCCCCCCAACCAATCAAACAAAAAACCCATAAAATAATAATATCCTGAAAGTGAATGGCTGTACTGACAAATTCTTTTGTTCTACCAAAGGAACAGAAGCACTTTCCATCTTTTAATGACATATTTCTGTCCATCAGTAAGATACTGTAGTGACTTTTTTGTGCTTCCACAGACGTCAAAAGAACACTTATGTCCACTGCTTTTAAAGTCTCTTTTTTTTTAAGATGGCATTACTCAAAGCTCTATGACTCTGCATCAATAACATCATGACAACATAAGTACTCAAAATCCATAGCAATGATTCATAAATTCACTTTCAGAAAGCCACGTAATAAAATTTAAATTCAAACTGAATTGGAGACTTGGAAAATCCAAACACTAACCCTGCAGAAAGAAAAACAAAAGAATAACTCACAAATCTATGTCTGTAGCACAATATGCTATACTGTCTACTTTTACAGTGCAGTTTTAAAAAGTAATCAGAGTTGGCTTACTGTTTCACCCACTGATATAAAAGGTAAAATACTTTTCAATTTCAACAAAGGCTGAATTTCTCCACTGCAGAAATCAGTTTAATGAATTGTAATAAATCCAGCTCAGGAAATGCTTTCACAAAAGTAGTTATCAGACAGTGGCACTTTGTACATAGGGTAGCAAGCGCTATTCCAAAGGAGAAGACTGAAAGGCAAGGCACTGAACAGTCCCTCCTTCCTATTCTTCCACTGGAGACATCTCACCTCTACAACAGCTACCAGACACCACAGAAAGCAAACATGAACCATAGCCCCGTCCTTTGGGACTGTGTGTTCCAAGACTCTGGGTGCCTTGCCTCATCCCAGCCTTGATGAGGGACAGCCAAGCCTCTCACCATGTTCCTCTCCACAACTTCCTTGGCACAATTCGAGGAAAAAACTTACTTCCTACCAGGGCTGAGCAATCCCATGGCCACCCAAAAGGTCTCCCTACCCTTTAAGCTCTGTTCTCCCCTGTCAGCCCTTCCGTCCTTGCATGGCCACGGTATTTGGAGCATCACCTGTCAGTGGCACCACAGTGAAACACTCAGAAATACTGACATCACACCCCTGATGAGCCAGTCTGGGTGGACAGGACTGTGATGGAGAGGGGGAAGGAACACCCAACAGCATCAAAAGCTGTAGGGATGCTTCAGCTCAGCCTCACTGACTCCTGAGGTTTTTGTGTCTTACAGCTGCTTGTGAGGACACACTCTGATATAGTACACCAATATTAGCAACCAACAACGCATTTTCTAAAGAAAGCACTCATGCACAGGAAGTTTTGATGTTACAGTTTTTGTACAGCTATCTGGCTTTAGTTCACAGACCAGAGCGTGGTAATAAATTCTCCTTGGGAAGGAAAACCACATAGAGATTTAACTAGGAAAGAAATAATAACTGAGAGCCTGAAATTAGGCTTGGAACAATACGTACATTAAGAATCCCAACTGCAATAAAGGAAGAAAATGTGCTTTCAAAACTGAGGTTAAAAAATTAGCTTTTTTCTCTATTTATATAGAATCTCTTCCCCACCCTCCATGTCTGCCAGCATCTCAGAACTCATGCACTACTGAGAATAATAAATACATCATATTAGCATCCACTGTTTTGGTCATTTGTATCCATTTCTTGACAGTTGTATTCTTGGACTACCACAGGGGGCTTCATTCCAAACTGCAGTACTCTGATAATATTACATTTTTCTAAGGCCCAGGTCATCAGCCAAGGAAAACTAGAAAAGGTCACACAATCTGAAAGTTTTTAGTTCTCAAGCATCATCACAATGCCCTGTTGATACAGCATGAACAAGCAAGGCAAATAATAGCTAAAGGAGGTCTTCCACAGCATTTGAGGCAACCAGCCCCCAAACATGATTGAGTTTCTCAGAGTTAGTATAATGAAATCTACTAATTACTTATTACTTGCATCACTATAATTCCTAGGAAGATTAGTCACAGAAAGGAATGCCTTTGTGCGAGGGACTGTACAAACATAGAGCAGAGCACAATCATTGATACTACTGCAACTGGCATCAAAAGGGCAGCCATTATCAGTGGACAGGATGATGTATATCCTAGTGTGGTTACCCTTTTTACCATTCTGCCAGAGAAACCTTCTCAAGTTTATTATGTTAATTAAGATCTCCTAAGTTTCCTCTCTGTTAGGACCTTAAGTATCAGAGCTGTGCTACTGCAAGTGGTTGCTCCAAAAGAACAGCAGGAGCTTTCCAGGAGCAAAGTTATTGTCATTAGGGCTAGCTACAAACTTCAGACAAGATGCTTGAAAAATCCAATACAAATCTGAGCAGCACCGGTACCAGGGTCTGAGGCACACTTTACATGACACGCCGTCGGCAGGCACAGCATCCTCACCTACTCAGCAAAGGTCAATGCTGCCCTCTTCACTTTGCCTATAATGACTTTGGACTTTCCAGGAGTGCAGCCGCAATTGCCAACACTGCAGTGTCAGCAATGATGAGATCTTCAGTCCATGCAGGACGTGGGACACCACCAACAGTGTCCCCATGCCAGCCGGTGGCAATGCAGAGGCAGAGGCATGGGGCCGCTGTGACCACCACTCGTGGGGCAGTGAAGGCCACCATACGCTGCCCGGGTGATGGCCCGAGGGACAACTACCGCCACCCTTATCGCAACCACGGCTCATCGCACGGACCTCGCAGCCAAAGCATGAGCAGTTTCAACCGGGGCCAAACGCGAACAAAAGAGGACACAGCTAAAAGCCACGAATTTCGAGTCTTTTAAGTTTAAGACGCTGGAGCAGCTAGCAACATACAGGCCGACGGATGAACAGAGCTGTCACCTCACCAAGCACGACACATCTGGTCTCTCGCGCGCGGGGACAGCGCTTGGGTGAGAGGAAACCTCAGGCAGGACGCTGCCCGGCACCAGGGCCACGAGCTTCCGCGGGATGCACACCACGCCGGCCAGCACCCCCGGCCGACCCCGGCTTCCCCCCCACGCCGCTCCGCAGCCTCCCTCCGCGGGTACCTATCTCCGATTATTCACCAGCGGGATGACAAATCTCCCGGGCGTGTGTCTGTCCCGTCCTTCCAGACAGCGCTGCGTCCCCATCTCGGCGGCGGACCGGCCGGCGAGGTGAGTAACTGCGAACTGACGGCACCACAAGAGCGTTTGTTTTGCTTTCCCTTCTCCTCCGCCCTCCCCGCGCTGACACGGAGGCCGTAAGCCGCCGACTCACCCTCTCCCCTCCGGGGCCGGCGGCGCGGGGCTGGGGCAGCTGC
>VZRJ01012130.1:199189-242911 GCA_013397565.1 Ptilonorhynchus violaceus | reverse complement strand
AATCCTGTGTTCAGTTCTGGGGCCCTCACTCCAAGAAAGACATTTTGGTGCTGAAGCATGTCCAGAGAAGGTAATGGAGCTGTGAAGGGTCTGGAGCAAAAGTCCTATGAGGAGCAGCTGTGGGGGCTGGGGTTGTTTAGCCTGGAGAAAAGAGAGCTCAGGGGAGATTCACTTTCAACAACTACCTGAAAAATTGTGGCAAAGTGGTGACCAGTCTCTTCTTCCAGGCAGTTACCAACAGGAAAAGGGGAAACGGTCTCAAGTTGTGCCAAGAGAGGTTTTGTTTGGAATTAGGAAAATTTTCTTCCCTGACAGAATGGTTAAGCAGTTGAACAGGCTGCCCAGTGAGTAGTGGCGTCACTCACCATCGTTGGAAGCATTCATAAAACAAGGAGATGTGGCACTTCATGCTATGATTTAGTGGGCATGGTGGTGTTTGATCAATGCTTGGACTTGATAGTCTTGGGTATCTTTTCCAACCTAAATGATTCTATTACTCTATTACCTGGGAAACAGTGTTGCAGCAAAGAAGCCCAGCCGAACGCTTGGCTATACTGGCAAAGGTGCAGACGCAGATCCAGGCAAGTTATCCTTTCCCTGTTATTCATTCAGCCTTGGTGAGGTAGCTCTGAATTGCTGGGTCCAGTTTTAGACCCCAAACACTATAGGGAAGACAGGGACATATTAGGTTAGGTTCAGCAGAGCCCCCCCAGCTTTCTGTCAACCTGGAAAAAGGGATAGGAGATTTGGGGAGATCTGTTGCTTCTTCAGCTTCACAGAATGATAGAATACTTTGTGTTGGAGGGGACCTTTGTAGGTCATCTAGTCCAACTCTCCTGCAATAAGCAGAGACATTTTCACCCAGATCAGATTGCTGAGAGCCCCATCCAACCTGACCTTGAATGTTTCCAGGGATGAGGCATCCACAAGGTCTCTGGACAAACTTGTTGCGGTTTTTTACCACCTCGTTGTAAAAAATGTTTGCCTTACCTGAATTATTATTATTATTCTGAATCTACCTTCTTTTATTTTAAACCTGCTACCTTTTGCCCTATTGCTTCAGGCCCTCCAAAGAAAGTCTGTGTAAATCTTTCTTATAAGCCCCCTTATATATTGAAGGCTGCAAATAAGGTCACCCCAAAGCCATGCTTTCTCCAGGCTGAGCCCCAACCCTTAGTCTTTCCTCTGAGGAGAGGTGCTCCAACCTCTTTGTGGCTCCAGATCATCTTTGTGGCCTCCTTTGGACCCACCAATACAGATCCATGCCCTTCCTGTGCTGGAGGCCACAGAGCTGGATGCAGCACTGGAGGTGGGGTCTCACCAGAGCAGAGCAGAGGGGCAGAATCCCCTCCCTCACCCTGCTGGCCACGCTGCTTTGGATGCAGCCCAGGACACGTTTGTGCTGCCAGTGCACATTGCTGGGTCATGTCCAGCCTCTCATCCACCATCACCCCCAAATCCTTCTCAGCAGGGCTGCTCTCAGTCTGTTCATCCCCAGCCTGTGTTGATACCGGGGGTAGCCCCAATCCAGGTGCGGCACCATGCACTTGGTCTTGTTAAGCCTCATGAGAATTCACATGGACCCACTTTTTGAGCTTGTCGAGGTCCCTCTGGATGGCATCCCATCCTTCAGGTGTGTCAACTGCACCACTCAGCTTGGTGTCATCTGCAAATTTGCAGAGAGTACACTTGATCCTTTTGTCTATACAGTATATGAAGACACTAAACAGAACCAGACCCAACGTGGACTCTTGAGCGACACCATTCATCATGGATTTCCATCCAGACATTGATCCATTGACCACTATTCTCTGGATGCAGCCATTCAGCCTTGTCCACTGAACAGTCTACCCATTGAATCTCTCTCTCTCCAGTTTAGGGAGAAGGATGTTGTGCGGAACTGTTTCAAAGGCTTTACAGAAGTCCTGATAAATGTCATCTTTATGCCTTCCTTGCCCACTGATCTAGTCACTCCATCATAGGAGGCCACAAGATTTGCCCTTGATGAAGCTGTCCTGGCTGTCTTGAATCACCCCCTCGTGCCATAGCACCTCTTCTGGGTAGATGCATTCCATGCTCTTCTCAGGCAGAGAGAGGAGGACTTCTTGGGGTCCTCCTTTCTATCCTTTTAAAGGATGGGTAAAATGTTTCCTTTCCACTCATCTGGGAGTTCACCTTATTGCCATCACAATGTTATGGAGAGTGACTTGGCAAATACATTAGCCAATTCCCTCAGGCCTCTGTGATGCACCTCATCAGGTCCCATAGACTTATGTCTGTTTGGGTTTCTCAAGTAGTCTCAAACCTAATCTTCTCTTACAGTGGGAGGACTGTTCCCCATCCACTTTAGAGGTGTGGAAATAGAGATCACCAGTGAAGACTGAGAGGAAAAAGCTGTTGAGTACCTCAGCCTTCTCATCTGTTGTTACCAGTTTGCCAGTTTTATTCATCAGGGAGTTACACTTTCTCTGACCTTCAACTTCTTCATGGGAGGATACGGAGAAGGTAGAGCCAAACTCTATTGAGAAGTGCACATCAGTAGATGAAAAGCAAGAGATACAAACTCGAGCATGAGAAGCTCAGACTAGAAGTATTAAAATGTTATTTACCATGAGTGTGGTTAAACACTCAGGAACAGGGAGGTTTTGGAATCTGTCTGCCTGTTCAAGGCTGTGATTAACCTGCTGTCATTGACCATGATGATGGACAAAGTGATCTCCAGAGATGCTGATAGGGTTCAGCCACTTGTGATTCTTTGAGAAGGCTTCTACACAAGATTGTGCCAAGAAACTCAACACTGATTTTTCTAATTTGCTGTTTAGTGGAAACTAACAAAAGGCAGTAACTATTCAGCTCCTAAGTCTAGATTCTCAGAATAAAAATACTGCACTAGCAAGAAGCATGTGCCTCAGGATTTTAAATTTCAAAAACTTCAGACAGCACTCCAAATTCTGACACTATAGATGACTAAGAAAAATGTTGCATACTTATTCCAACTCGAATTACTATGAGCAAGCACACAGTTTCCATCAAGATACAATTAACCAAGAAATCGGTTTGAACTGAGGCTTCTACATGAAGCTTGTCTTGACTTCAAACAGTATGTATCTTGAAAGATAAGTCATGTCAGTGCTGAAAAAAAACACAGTTCGTAGGTGTATTTAAGTGCTTTTTGTGTGGAGATGACATCAATTAATGGCAATACAGGTGGTGAAAGGATGTTCTCTATTTACAGATGAAGAGCCTGACTGAGTCTGGATGTATTTACAGCCTCTCTCAGCAACCCTAAGGTTAACAGCACAGTCTTTTCCTTGAGTGCTACCAATGAGCAGCACTTAAGCAGTCATCTGGAACATCAGTGGGAACAGAAAAAGCTGGTTTCTTTCACCAGCACTCATCTCACAAGTTCACATCATCACGCTTCACAAAATACATTGCTGCTCCCTTAGAAAATTGAGTCATCATCTTGCCAAACCAGAAATAGGGAACATACCAGGAAGAAGTTTTTCCCGCACCACACAGAAAACTAGTGCCTGAATCTTGTTTGAGAAGATCATGTATCTATTCTTGACTCAAATCCTGTCTCAACACCTCCACAGACAATCAGCAGCACAGTACATCCACCAATCTGGATTTCACAACCTACCATGTTTTCCTTTGTGCACAGAGTCCCAGTTAGGCATTACCGACACAACTCAAAGACTTATATCATCCAAACAACTCCAACCTCTTATCAGCCATCAAAGCAGAAGCCCACAATGTCATTCACTGAACATAGTCTATTTGCAGGGCTTGTGCTGCACGAACAGTTGCTTCATGCCATTTTGTTGCTCTCCAGCTCCTGTAGAGGACAGGAGAGATCCGAGTTCCAGCCAAAGCACATTCCTGTCTACTCTCCCATTGGAAGCAGAAGGTGCTGCACCCAACTGCACGACTGCTGCATGGATAATAAACCCTTCACACAGCTGTAGCTCACCTACATTGAGACCTCCAAGCCAGTTGAATAATAGGGCTTTTGTCTGAATAAAACACAGGCCCATGCCTCCCCATACTTTCTCACAAGTTAGTCAGGGCTTCGCAGACAGGGGCTGACCAGTGGGGAAGGGTGTCCCAGGTTGTGTGTGAAAAAAGTGACTCAGGAACAGCCAAGCTCAGGATGGCAAGGATGCCACAAGAACTGGTCACATAGAGGTAGGACAATGTGCCACAAAAAACAATGCCCTGTATGGCACATAGTGTTGGCATGACTAGATTGGCATGAAAGACTTTAGAAGCTTCAAACGTGAACATCAATTTCAGCATAAACTGTTCTGACTAGGCTGGAAGTATGATTGGGAAAAAAAAGTGTGCAGAGAGAAATGCTTATTTGTCCAGGGTCATAAGCTTAATATCTGTTAGCCCCATTAATACAATGGGGACAATAACAATAACAATGCAAGAGGAGCAATTTAGAAATCCAATTATTTTCACAAATACTCCTTCCATTTGTTTGCACATCGCTGATTTTTACAAGCCATTCCTCTCAGAGGAGAAAATTTTTTGAAAGCAAAATGTGCTCCTATCAATACAATGAAGTTACTCAACAGATCAAGAGCTTCTTGAGAAAATAAGTTGGATCCCTGAGCATAATTTTTTGTATTAGTGGAACAATTGATCCACTATTATATTATCCTACCAGAGCTGATACACAGAAACATTAAGTCACTAGTTTTAATTCCTTTGACATTCAAGTAACCTGCAGGTAGGAATGCTTCACAAACTGTTTATAGTGATCACAGTATCTGAGACTGGGCAATGCTTTACTTAAAGTTCTCTCTGTGGAATAATCATTTAGCTGATCCTGCAGTAGTTTTCCACGCTTGTTTCACATCCTCCCTTCTGAATCATTGCTTACAACCCTGGAGAAAACTAGAAGCCCTACTTGGCAAGTGTCTGAAGTCTGCCCCCCTAGCCATGCCCTCATCACTTTTGTATGGTGTATCTGTAGTTGTTTCAAAACAGTGTTTTCACAGAAGGTGTTTCTGTGCTACTTCAAGCTACCTGTGAGACTGCAGTAAAGCCTTCTCTAAATGCTGATAAATTTTCTTGAGCATTGTCATTCCCAGAGACAGACTTACACTTGTAATTTTCACAGCAGATTTGTATTAAAATCTTTGTAACTTGTCAAACATTAATGTTGAAAGTTTCTATAACTTGCTTTATATTGTTTTGTTCTAGGGGGTTTTTTGTTTGTTTTTTGTTAGTTTCAGTTTTTTATGGAAACCCTGCACTGACTTAATGGCTGTAAGGCTAGGCTCTCTTTGTGTGAAGGGGTCAGAGGTGATGATAAGTTATCTTTACACAGAAACTGAGTTACACCTATACGTGGCATGAAGGAGGATCCCTGCATGGACAAATAGTGATAATGTTCAGTAGCAGAAGTTTGAGATATCTAAGATGGGAAAGATATTTCTGGCAAGTGAGACAGTTCATTGATAACAGTAGGATGTTCAGCCTGAAGACATGTTTGTGCTTCAGCAGCTACTTTGATATTTAGTATGCTTCCGTGAAAATTCTGTTGTTTCATTTTGATTTGTTGCAGGAGCTGTACTATATTAGCGCATCTTTGCAGCCAAGATGAGAAGTTACAGGAGGAAGTGATCAGGCTGTGCAGCATAAGGGAAGAGAAAAGGGAGATAGACAGGACCTTCTCTGAGACTCAACAGCTTGAAAAGCCACCAACCCCAACTGCAGTTGAGAAGATGGCAGTATTCACTCCCAATATGAAGGTAAGTGCAGCCTCTGGAGAATGGAAGAGATGGAAGCAGGTGATTTATGGTACAAAGAGGAAGGCTCTTATCTCACCTAAATGCTTGCAGCTACATAATAAGTTCACTATACTCAAAGTCATGCACCTTCAAGCAAAGGATCTGGTCCACCTGATCGTAAACCGTGCAATACCACCAGGAGGAAACAGTGATAAATTGCAATGGGTGACTCCTTGCTGCAGGGGACAGAAGCAACCATCTGTTGACTTGACATATCACTAGAGAGATTTGCTGCCTGCCAGGTTCCTGTGTCCAGGATAATGTGTAGGGACTGCAGAAGCTTGTCTGACTCTCTGACTAATACCTGCTGCTGATCTTTCCTGGGAAAGCAAATAATACTGCTAGGGACCACTTGGACACTATTAAAAGTGAATACAAAGCTCTGTTGGCAGTGGTCAAGGGCATAGGGGCCTAGATGGTGTTCTCAGTCCTGCTGATGAAAGGAAAAGAACCTGCAAGTACGTGCAGAAGACCGTGGGAGCAGATGGGGTGCATCCCAGAGTCCAGAGGGAGTTGGCTGATGTACTCTTCAAGCCACTCTCCATGATATTTGAAAAGTGGTGGCAGTAAGGTGAAGTCCCAGGTGACTGGAAAAAGGAAAACATGGTACTCATTCTTTAAAAGAGTAGAAAGGAACTGCCAATCTGTCAGCCTTCTCTCTGTCCATGTGAAGATTGTTGGAACAGATCCTTCTAGAAGCTGTGCTAAGGCATACGTAGGACAGGGAGGTGATTTGGGACAGCCAGCACAGCTTCATCAAGGGCAGGTCCTGCCTGACCAGTCAAGTGGCCTTCTATGATGGAGTGACTGCATCAGTGGGCAAGGGAAGGGCTACAGATGTCATTTATTTGGACTTCTGTAAAGCCTTTGACATGGCCCCCCACAACAGATTGCAGAGATATGGATTCAATGTGTGGACTGTTAGATGGATAAGGAAGTAGTTGGATGGCGGCATCCAGAGAGTGGTGGTAGATGGCTCAGAGTCCCCGTGGACATCAGTGACAAGTGGTGTCCCTCAGGGGTCCACACTGGGACCAGTGTTATTGAATGTCTTCATTAATGACATAGGCAAAGGGATCAAGTGCACTCTCCGCAAATTTACAGATGACACAAAGCTGAGTGGTGCAGTTGACATACCTGAAGGATGGGATGCCATCCAGAGGGACCTCGACAAGCTCAAAAAGTGGGTCCACGGGAATCTCATGAGGCTTAACAAGACCAAGTGCAAGGTGCTGCACATGGGCTGGGGCAACCCCCAGTATCAGGACTGGCTGGGGATGAACAGACTGAGAGCAGCCCTGCTGAGAAGGATTTGGGGGTGATGGTGGATGAGAGGCTGGACATGACCCAGCAATGTGCACTCACAGCCCAGAAAGTCAAACGTGTCCTGGGCTGCATCCAAAGCAGCGTGGCCAGCAGGGTGAGGGAGGGGAGGAAGGGATTCTGCCCTTCTGCTCTGCTCTGGTGATACCTCACTTGAAGTGCTGCATCCAGCTCTGGGGTCCCCAGCACAGGAAGAACATGGACCTGTTGGATTGAGTCCAGAGGAGGAGCACCCAGAATACTGGAGGGATTGGAGCACCTCTCCTGTGAGGTAAGGCTGAGAGAATTGGATTTGTTCAACTGGAGAGAATAAGGCCTTGGGGTGAACTAATTGCAGCTTTCCAGTACCTGAAGGGAGCCTACAGGAAACCTGGAGAGAGACTTTTTACAAGAGCATGTAGTGACAGGACAAGGGGGAACAGCTTCAAGGAGAAAGAAAGTAGGTTTGGATTAGATATCAGGAAAAAATTCTTTACCATGAGGGTGGTGAGACACGGGAACAGATTGCCCAGAGAAGTTGTGGATGCCCTGGAAGTGTTCAGGGCTGGTTTGGATGGGGCGCTGAGCAACCTGAGGGAAGGTGTCCCTCCCCATGGCAGTGGGGGTTGGAACTAGACGGTCTTTAAGGTCCCTTCCAACACAAGGCATTCTATTTTCTGTGGTTCTATGACATGGAAAATGCTGAGATACTGAATGCCTTCTTTGGCTCAGCCTTTATTAGCAATCCCATCCCTCATGATATTCAGTGACACATAAAAAATGCGGAGAAAGGAAAATGTATCCTTGGTAGAAGAGGATCAGGTCAGGGAACACGTAACATATTGAGGCCATTCTCAATAACTTTTAGTAGATGTTGAAGAGACTGGAGAGTGTCTCCTGTGAGAAAAGGCTGAGAGAGCTAGGACGGTTCAGCCCGGGAAAGGGAACTCCTCCATACCTAAAAAGAGAAAGTGCGACAGACTGAGCCATTCTCACTCCTCAGTGGTGTTCAATGACAGGACCAGAGACAATGGGCATAGACAGAAACACAGGAGGTACTTTTTAAACATCAGGAAACTCTCTTTTCTGTGAGGGTGACTGAGCACTGGCACAGGTTGCCCAGAGTTTGTCAAGCCTTCCACATGGGAGATCTGCAAAAGCTGTCTGGAGACAGTCGTGGGCTCCAGTGGCCCTGCTGCAGCAGGGAGTTAGACCACAGGACCTCCAGAGGTGCCGTACAAACTCAGTCATTCTGTGATTCCGTGTTTCGTATGGCCTATCAGTTGTATATCACTCTAAAAGAAATGACGAATAACTCCCAATTCTTTTTCAAACTTAGATCTTACATAGTGATAAAGTGCCTAATGCTCCTGCTGAAAATGACTCTAGAGTGGTGAAATACTAGTAGTCACCAGGGTAAAGCTTTTTAGCCAATTTAAAGTGTTATATGAGAGACCAGAATTAGGCAGCTAACAATCCTTATCAGATGTTTTTGCCATTGCTTTCAATGCAATTTTAGATATGCATCTCTGAGACCTTATTTTGTAGTTTACTTCTGCTATCAGATCTAGACCAGATTGTTCAAAACATGGGCAGTTCAGGCATTTAGTATTCTACATACAAACTCTAAGATATTAAATCCCTGATTTTTCTAACTTTTCTTGTGATCAGCTAAAAGCATTTGTGCAAATGTGTATCTTAGTCCTTCTGGTATATCCAGAGTAGGGTGAGGTACTTGCTCATCATATTATTTCTATGTAGTCCTCTTACTAGCAAGGCTCTAGTACTCCAGCCCTAGATGCACCAATGCTTTCCTTAATGATGTGATGCTACTGGTACCAGTGCAGACTGCCGATATCCACCAAAACTGATCGCTTGTGTTGGTTCTGCCGTGCATCCTTGAGCTGTGCCTTGGAAGGGCAATTTCCAGTGTCCTCCTCATTAAAGTTTCAGCACCTAACTGAAATCCAATACTACACTGATGTTGCAGGCATTATAGTTCATGTATTACTAAGTATAATGCGTATGTGGGACTCTTACAAACCCTTCTCAAAACCACATTGTTTGCCCTTGTATTAAGCAATTCACAGGGTCAGATATCCTTGGCCAGCATCCGTGCGAGCTATGCCTTACTACCTGTTTCCATTTGTAGCCCTGCAACATATGTCTCTCTTAAAGCAAAACATATAGAGTGCCAGGGAGAATTGTCTAGAACAGCATAAAAACCTCAACCATATTTCCTGCAAGGGCAGATTAAACTATCCATGTCACTATGACCGTGCTAGGCAGACACAAACTTACTTCACTCGACAATTTGGCCTACTACTTGCCTTACAGTGACGCTTTGTTCCTTGACAGTGATCAGGGTAAGATATTTTGGTTTAAAAAGGCAAATAAGACTGTCGGATTTTTACAGGATCCATCAGTTGATTTCTTTGTACTGTGCAAATACTGATAGTTCTTATTTAATAGTGGACTTTCACTGTAACTTTGGGAATAACAAAGTATCCATGTCACTTTTTTGTAGACAGAACACATACTAGAGTGGTGGCTTAGGACTGTGACATGTGCGGTCCCCTTGATCTCAGAGTTACGTGCACACTTCCTCGTCTGTCCCACAGCTTTATTAACCAGCCCTCTTCAGTGAGAAGAGTTTAGTCTTTTCCAGAAGGAAGAATCATTAACTTTCTGGTACAAACTACTTGTAATTGGTTTGATTTTTATTTTCTCCTTTCTGTGGCTAGAGTGAGATTTCTTTTGACACTTAACTTAGGCTAGTTTTATTTTATTGAAATATGTGATATCTCATCAGTCTGAAGCTATACACTGCGCATTTATCAGCTGCTGGTCTCCATCACTTAGCAGTAAGCAAGTCTCTGCAGAGCAAGGATGGCAAAAGCAACAGGTGCTGTTTAGCCTGACTTCTGATTTAAATTACCACAAGATGTCACCAGTGTCAAATATAAGAAAGTACAAAAAAAGACTTCAGAGGCTTATGATTCAGGAAATGTTTGCAAAGCTGATCTACAAAAGACATATCCTATAAAAGTCACCACTGTTGTAAGAATTTGTCCAGTGAAAGCAAGGATTTTTATAATACATAGAAGTGACTGGTGGTACACCAATCTTTAACTTGGTTTAAAGAAGAATTTGGATTATGGTTGTTGCTTGCATCTAAACCAATTTCTTGGGTTTGTTTCTAACCTTTTAACACTTTTTAAAATACGGATTCAAACTTAAATATTGATATATCTGTTCTTTAAGTAGCCAATATTCTTCCTGAACATTGTGTGTTGTGTGCTTTTTCAGTGAATTCATTTCTTTAATACTGGCTATGTGCAAGATTCTAAGTCAGGGCAATTTCCAAAGTAATTTCGGAGTTGAAATACTTTTCCTCTTTTTTGTAGTTTTCTTCAGAGCATTATGGTTGGTTGTTCTGGGTGTGGGTGGTTAAGTGATGTGTGCTACGTTTGGAGACACTGCTTGACATCTTACCTATTAAATAGTTCGCATCAGCACAGTTTGATACATTATCCCTCTAATCTGCCATTGTTTTATATCTACATTGCATTACTAAAAAGAAGACAACGTAACGAAGATGTAAGGCTGTGATAGTTCAAGATGTTAGCTCAAAACTCTACCCATTTGTTTCAGCTACAGAGTTGTCGGTTAGGAAGTGTCATCATCACAGTCATTTTAGTGACAGACATCTCCATTTATCATTGTTCTCATACAAAAATAGGGAAAGTAGGGTAATTTGATCCTGGATGGATAGAAACTGGACCCTGTCCACAGCACTGATTCTTCAAGTGGTTTGAAGAGAGGGGGTTCCTATTCTACCAGTATCTTCAGTAGGCAAAACCAACAAGGTTGCCAGGAATGCAAATATTGCTGTTCTACATCTACTCCAAAATCTTTCTCTTTCATACTTTAACCATATCCAGTCAAATTTATCCCAATATCTTTTCAAACTCCTCCCTCCTGAGGGTTTTAATTCTCATTGTTCTCCTTCAAAAGCACTTTAGAAAGCAACTTCTGACAGATCTGTGCACTTCTTTCCATGAAAACTGTTCTCAGATGGCACTTGAACACTGCAGCTTAAACAGAGGTTCAGCCACACACATTCCTGACACCAAGAGAGGATGTCCCTGCCCTGTCATTTGCATGACATGCTGTTGAAATTAGTTGTCATGATATGACATGATATGTGTTGATCCTCAAATGTAATGGTTAATCTTTGAGATATTTGTCCTAATTTTATAGCTATGTGAGCCACTTAGAGAAGATAATCAAAGGCCAAAATCCAGAAAAGCATCACTGAAAGAGGAATCGGAAAAAGAGTATCTGAAAAAATTAGGAGCCTACAGAACCAGCAATCTTCATATCTATCTGAAGATCCCACAGTACATGACTTGCAAGAAAAGGTAATACAGATTATGGATGTGTGGGATGTAAACTTCAGCATGAGGGAGAGGCACTGGAGCACCCATGGGCCCCTTTCTGTCTCCCACTTTTCGGGCTTAGGGAGCTCCCACGATGCTCACTACACATCCCACCTGGCTCCAGAGCTGACACACTGTGGGTGCAGGGAAATCTGGGGCACTTCTGCTCTCCTTCTACCTTGCTTTCCTCATTTGCCTTTGAAAGCAATAGTCAATTAAAGTTCAGGTGCCCATTTTCTTGTCATGAAGCTATTTCACATGTCAGGAACAGGTTGGTGGGCTAGTGCCCCATGTTTCCACTGTCCTCTGTTGGCAAGGAAGTGGGACCACGTTGGTGCATACATCGTTACCCATGTAAGTCTCTGTCAGAAATGCTTGGAAGAAAAGCATCTGCTCACCTGTCTGCCGGAGAGCAGCTGTAAGCTGCAGGCTCAGCATCCACACAGTAAAGAAGTGTTTCCTCACGTCCAGAGGAATACATCCTGTATTTCAGTATGTGAAAGAAACACAAATACGGAGGCAAGCTAGTGGTGCCAACTGTTCTTTGCAGCAGTGCCAAAGAACATCCAACAACCATGACACCCCTGTTGCTGTGGCTCCTTCCTTGGTTTTCTGGAGAAAAGGTGTGTGACAGTGGGAGAAACAAGGTACCCACAGCTGTCCTAGCAAAACCAGGAAGCAGTCTCAGGCACAGGGCTGGCTGTGTGCTGCAGGCTTCATAGACAAAATGGGAGTAGTCATGACACCGGGCCTACCATGAGGCACAAATGCAGTGAGTGAAAAGTACTTTTGGAGTGTGATATACTTTCTTCCTTCAACTCCTATTGTGACATCATGGCAGCAAAAATATAAAGGCCCCTTCCTCTCACCCTCTCCCAATCAATTTCCCAAGCTGGGAGAAATCAAGGGGTTTGAGTCTGGGTGACTTCTAAGTTATCTGCAGCAATCCTCTCCCTCTCATATCCAATTCTGCTTCAAAGACGTGCTCTATAATAAGTACTTGGGACAGGGAGTACAAACTCTCTAACTCTCTAACTCATAGCACATGCGCTTTCAAAGCTGCCTCTGTCCCTAATCCTTGGAAAAAGGATTGAAAATGATTTTTCATCGGTTGCATGCTAAGTAAAAGAGTCAAGACACTTGTCTGTTCATACTGCCTGTGGATGTCTGTCACCACCATTTTGAAACTGCTCATTTGCAGATGTGTCCCCGTCCCAAATGGCTAAACCAGATTGTACCACACCCAGGGACTTGCAGAAAACTGCAAGGTTCAGTCTGGAGTATTTCATGTCTTCCCAAATGTAGTATTAGATTTCTTAGCAATAAATGATGTGAAAAAAATGTGATACAAAAGGTCCAAAAATCCTTTTTATACATTTACATTACAAACATTGTTTGTTTCAGGTGCTGTTGGTGTGATCTACTTTCCGAAGTATGTCAGGTTCTTCAGTACAGGAGAGACAGGAAGAGAGACCCATATGATCAAAAGCAGATGAAAGGAAAATGAACAAAAAAACCCCACTGAGTAACCTTGTCACCTTCCGTGTTCAGCAGTGCAGTACTGCATACACCTGTCTGAACAGGAGTGTGGGCTGGACTACATGGTAGAAGTCCCTTCTGGGAAAATCACCTGAGACTACTGGCCTGGTGGTCCAGTACCAAGACTGGATCAATCTCTTCATGTGCTTATTCTGGGTTAAGTGTACAAGCAAGTACTAGAAAAATATCTCAGTTATCCCTGCAGCCAATGTTTCTCAGTCAATGGTCAATTTTCCCTAATGAGGCTGTTTATACTTTCTATCTTTAGCTGCATATTGTGGCAGGAAAGCGTTGCACTACCTTTTGGGCAACACCCAGTCAGCCGCTGCAATTACTATAAAACTGCTGCCTGTGGAGAGCTTAAAATGCTAATTTCTTTATGAAGATTTTCCTTCACTTCTTTTCATTGTGTGCACCTTGAAAGGTCTTCATGTTCATAAAGGTCACCATAAACTTCATTGCAGTGAGTAAGAAATGATGTGTTGCCTTCAGAGGAATCCCAGCATGGGTTTGGTACAGGTTTAGCTGCAGCTTCCTAACACTGGGACTGGGCTAGTAGCCTTGCAGACCAAAATAATAGGAGAGAGCCCTAGGCAAGGTGTAGATAACTTCCACAGACTCTGAGGGTCCCCAGGTGATAGCAGCACCTCTCAGTGTTTTATACCAAAGCTCTTTCTCCTTTCCATCAGCTGGACAGGAAAGGCAGAAGCTTGCTGCTGGGAGACAATAAGCTCTACAATGCAGGCAGACCAGAAACAGGCATTTCACACACCCTCTATAGTGTGCAAGTGAATTCCCTAGGTCATATCTGATATTTCATCTCACTCCTTTCATTTCAGACATTACACCCCACTTATTTCAGCTTGGAAAAAGACTTAGAAATATAGAGATTCCCTGAGCAAATGAAATGCAGATAGTATACTAACCTTTGAGGTTGTACACCATTAAGTGACAGTACAGCCTTTTATTATAATAATTTGAGAAAGCACATTTTTCTTTAGCTTTTATGAAATTCTACTTAAAATACCAGTTGTACACCAAATCTTTTCAAAAAACAACTGTCTAAACAAGAACTGGCTTTTTTTTTTCCCCCAGCCTTCAGGCACCATTTTGTACTGGTGTGGCATTACACATAGAGGTACAAAAAACAAAGTATGTTAGGTCATTGAGTCAAGCCTTTAAAAGGCAGGAAATAACTAAATTCAGGCTGGTATCATTGGCAGCTGTTTCTGGGAAACAGTGATGAAAATTTTGAGACCAGATGCTTTGTTGATGCCAGGCTGCTTGAATGAAGCCTCCCACAGTAATGAGTAACCACATTGTCACCCACTCTGACTCTTTCCTACCACACACTGTTTGCATGTGGAGTTAAATCTTACTGATTTTTTTTAATAGTACATGAGAAAATGTGGCAGTACTGTGATTTTGAGGGTTATATTTTGCAACTTGAAGTATGAATATTGTGGATAAAAAGTTCTAGGGTACAGAATATATGACTAAGGGCTTTGCTATTGCCCTGCTTTTGTGCTAATCAACACAAAGTTAAAGAATTTAGTAAACTCTCATGTTCCAGACAGTTTTGTAGTACAATCAGTGATAAAGATATCTTGAAAGATATTGATACAAATATTTGAAAGGAGTGTAGGTGACACAGTGCAGTGTGTTGATCTTCTGTTTTCTCTCTAAAGGCGGGTCCCACATGTCTCTTTGGAGTGACAAGCAGGACCAGTTCAGCAACAAAATGCTGTAATATAGAAAACACAGCAGAACCCTCTATCAAAGGGGTTTTGATGGTAAATCTTCGGCAATCAGAAGTCAAGAAATGCCCTGAATATAGTTATCTGTATGTCCACACCAACAAAAAGCACCCCATCTACACTGTGACTGAAGGTACAAAATTCCCTAGCCTTTTTTCCCCTGGCTGCAGCCTCCTTTCGAATCCCACACACTCTTCCAAGAATGTGGGTGTGGAAGTGTCCCAACGTGCCAAATATGTCGTAGATTTTTCTGTGCACTGTGTGAGTGCAGTGATCCATGATGAACCACTTCAACAAATAAGCAAACCTTGGCAGTGTCACCTTTCTCTCATTTTTCCATTAGCTTTGTACATATTCTGAGAGTTGTCACTATAATGTATTAACAGTTACTCACAGTTTAAAATCACAGTATGTACCATTGGCTTTGTGACTCCCCTTGAAGATAAATTTTAGTTTTAGTTGAACTTTGTGGACTATTTAACTGTATTCTTTCACACTGAACAGCACATTAAACCTCCTGTTAAAAAGTTGCTAAGTCTCCAGACTCATGCATAGCTTTAGTACAAAAGTTTGAAAGAATAGTCAGCCCCCTATGCTGTTTTCTGCTCCCAGAATTGACACTTATGCCTGGGACAGCCCTTCAGATCTCTTCAGCAATTATGTCTCCTCCCATTTTTGTATTTGGTTTGGAAACCAGTGCAGGGGAGGTTGATTAGTCAAAACTAACACTGTATTGCAAATGTCTGCTTCATACAAACCATCTTTATTTGTAGCCATCTCAAGAGAACTGTAATACCTTCTAATTTCCTCTTTGCACTGCCAAAGTATAATGGAAGGCTACTTTCCAATGAATATTGTGACAGCAGGAAGCGTATACAAAACTATACATAACTGGAGTTTGCTTTCAAATAATAATACTGCTTGATTGTTGTCTGCTGCAGAAGAAAGAAGAACTGGGCAGGATTTCTCACATGCTTCTTGTCTACATCACTGGGAGAGGCAAAAGCATCCAGTCATTTCAGAGCAAACTCTGCACAAAGTTTTTGCTGGTTTGGTTTTAAAGTCTGAGGTTTTATGTCTCTATAGCCCCACTGCATTGGGGGCTTTTGGGCAAGAGGACACTTTAGGCCTAGTTGTAGGACTGTACAATTTTTCTGCATTGCTTCACCAATAAAATGGGTCCTCTTGTTAGTATCTAGAAGTAGGAGAATACTAAACATAAGGGTGAATTCTCTCTGCAAGTCTGTTTTCCAACAGTTGTTTCATCTGCATGTTTAGAAGGACAGACCTCCATCCTGAGAACATATCTAAAATGACAAGGACGTACTCAAAATCGCAACATCTAGGTCTCTGAATAAAGTAAATCTGCAAATTTATAAATGGTCCCCACATTCCAGGTGTGGTGTGCAGTTATACTTGTCTGCTCCTTCTGTGTCTACTTCATTTTGTTGAAAAGTTGTTCTCACCATATGAAGCCTTGAGAATTTGAAGGGCACTGTCCTAGCAGACTGAGAAGTCTTAACTTCTGAAACTTCAAAATGCTTTTGTGCCAACAGGTCTTTCAGAGATGACGCAGGCTGCTTCTCAACAACTCTTCCTGGAGGAGTTTCCCATCAAGACTGTCAGCGGCATGCAGGATGTCCCATTAAAAAAGGGACGGATACATTTAACCACCATAGAAAGAATCTTTGCCAGCCCCATATTGTGAAAGCAAACTCTACCTTGTTAAAGGATAGCATGTTGGGAGCACTGTTCTTTCCACAGAGGCACACATAACTATCTCCACTCTTAGTGCAAGTCTGATACATAAGAGCCTGTTCAAATACCAGGCTGAACATAAGAGTATTTAACCAGTGACATCAGTGCAAACTAGTCACTGTGACAGCAAGCCCCTATTAAGAAGCACAACTACTCCAACCAGTGAAAAATGCTTTCAGTTCCTACACCAAATATTCAGTAAGAATCTCATCATTGCTTTAAAAACTATGGCTTGTGACTTTCTTACATCGTAATGCTGCTCTATTATGAATTATCCATTATGAAAAAGACACAAATTCATTACACACAGTCAATATTTGCATATTTTTAATACCCTTGTTTTAATTCATAGCATATATGTAATCACTGTTAGATAAAAGAAAAAATAATTCAGGTAACATTTAGACTACTGACAACAAATCTGAAATCCAGTGCTTACTCAACTTACTGGATTCTAAATCTAGAAAATGGGTGCTATCTTGATTCCCACTATCTGGCATCACTTTCTTTTCTGTTGTATTCTCACACTATTTGCTTCACTTCATTTGTTTTGTTCCCTTATACAGTCTTATCACCTTTCATTAGTACTTCATCACCCACCACCCTATAGCCCAGCACATACTCAGTGCAAACCCTCACTTAACAGCAAACCATTCCTCTGCTGTCATTGCATTGGGATGTTATGTGGTCATCATCTCTCCAGTTAAGAAAAAAAACCAGGTTTTCCTCCCTTCTCTTCACAATTCTTCTGATGTTGCATCAAAAGAATTATACTTTGCACACCTCACACCCAGTTATTCAGTCTGTACTTTTAAGAAAATCCCCACCTAAACAGCTTTGCGTGAAACTAGCAATATTGTCTCCTGCCTCTCTGCCCTGCATTTCACCCCTTTGCAGAAGGGTGTGGTGTAGCCATCTTCCGGAAATGGGACTTTGAGAGTCAGTGTCATGGACCTGGTGTGCCAACTCTGCCCGGACAAACAGGACAAAAACCAAAAAGGCTGATTGTAGTTCTGGGCCATGAGTGAGAGCATGATATATACCTGCACTCAGAGAAACCCTACCAGAAGACTCTCTCCCAAGGTGTAGCTTAGAATCATACAATCATAGAATCACTTGGGTTGGAAAAGACTTCTAAGGTCATCGAGTCCAGCCATTAACCCAGCAGCACCATGTTAACCACTAAACCATATTCCCAAGTGCCACATCCACACACCTTTTAAATGATCTGTATATGTCTTATACCATCATCTCTTTCACCTCTGAATTTGGCCCTCTGTCTGTGACCTTGGAGAAGAAGATGAGTCTTAGACTAAAAGACCATGAGGTGCATTTCTTCCTATAAACCACACAATAATCCCAGATTTAGTAATTCCGTCCTCTATCCAAATAACTTAAAAATACATTTGACTCACAGTATTTTTGACTAACATGAACCATGTCAATGAAATCTCACACAAGTCCCTTGGAAAGCCAGTTATCCTGGAAGTAGTAGCCCTGTAAATCTTCTGATCACCTAGGTAGCAAAGTCCTCCCACACCTACACACACCAACATCTTTCAACAAGTTTATCGTTTCAAGGCACAAATTCAGTCACCAATTTTGTTGTACTATCCTTAGTATCAGTAGTAGAAAATGGTTGTTGTCTTTCTTTTCTAGCAGTGGAAGTTGTAAGCTACCACCAGTGATGGGTGGTAGCATCCTCTCTGAGCAGCAGATAATCCTTCCAATCACAGAGAGTAAACTCTACTTCTAGGCAAAAAAAATTAAAATATAGGTGAGGGCATTTGATTGACAACACTGTAAAAAGACCCAGTGACATCTTCCTCAGTACACGCAGCAGGAAAAATCAGGTCCATGAGCTAATTAGAAAGAAAGATTTCTAAGTGACCTTAGGTGTATTTCTTTCCACGTCTACTACATAGTTTAGAAATGTTGACGATTTAATCTTATTTAAATGATAATAGCATAAATTATAATGAACACTCTGTACATGAAAGCAAAGTTTATGAAACAAAATGTTTTGCAAGGTAAGACAGAGTAAACATATGATGAAGCAAAACTCTGCAGACCATCGCTTTTGCAAGCTACCTGAAGAAATCTGTTTACTTCACGGAAAATATTTTTAAAGATGTTAATTCCTACAAATTAGGTTTCTGCATGTGTATACCGAAAAAGGGCTTTTGAATGTCTAAGCAGCTTGAGTTGATAATCTCAGGCAAAATAATTTTTACTTCACAAAAAAGAGGGGAAGCCACGAGGAGTGGCTGAGGTCACGTATTCAGCCTGGAGAAGAGGAGACTGAGGGGAGACCTCATTGCAACCTGCAACTTCCTCATGAGGGGAAGAGGAGGAGCAGACACTGATCTCTTCTCTGTGGTGACCAGTGACAGGACCCGAAGGAATGGCCTTAAGTTGTGTCAGGGGAGGTTTAGGTTGAATATCAGGAATAGGCTCTTCACCGAGAGGGTGGTTGGGCACTGGAACAGGCTCCACGGGGAAATGGTCATAGCACCAGCCTGACAGAGTTCAAGAAGCATTTGGACAATGCTCTCAGACACTGGTGTGATTCTTCGGGATGGTCCTGTGCAGGGATAGGAGTTGGACTTGGTGATCCTTGTGGATCCCTTCCAGCTCAGGACATTCTATGATTCTGTGAAAAAAAATCATCCCAAAGTCAAGGAAAATGCTTAAGGTGCTTGAAGGAAAAAAATGAACCCAACTCCAGGATCTTATTAATTACCCTCTCTGAGGGTAAACCGCTAGGGTGATAACACATACCAAGGAGCCTCCTCTACTTAATAGAGTAAACCAGAGGAAAGAAGAGGATGCAATGGACACATTCAAAACAAAAAAAATTAATTATCTGAATAACGAATAAAGTCTAATTTTTTATGAATATGTGTCATACATTGTTTCCTCAGCAGGGCTCTTATGGTGTCTGTCTCACGTGACTTGCAGAAATTTTGTATCTTGAGACTGTCTTGGCATGCAACTAAGGATTCTCAAGGTGCAGAAGTCATTCCAAGAAGAGAGGGAAACAAACAGACACATAGACACACACAAACACATTCACAGGCAAGAATGCAGGATCAGATAAACCTCATTCTCTGGGAAAC
Organism: Ptilonorhynchus violaceus; assembly: GCA_013397565.1. Lineage (NCBI taxonomy): Eukaryota > Metazoa > Chordata > Aves > Passeriformes > Ptilonorhynchidae > Ptilonorhynchus > Ptilonorhynchus violaceus. Next base: position 223,187 of record VZRJ01012130.1, on the reverse strand, counting down.
AGAGTAACCAAAAATGTTCTGATGATAAGGTCCAGAGAGGCTCTTTTAAATAAATTAAATACATGAGCTTTTCTAACCTGATTTGGTCAAAAACTAGTCCACTTGTCATCTGATACCTGTTTAGTAGCCTCCAGCCCATTCCTAATGAATGGTGACCTATAATAGGTATCCTGTAAACAATGATGGCACAGGAATCAGAAAATTAATGCGGTGAAAAGTCAGCTCCCCTTTGCCCCAACACATCAGGCAGCACAGGATTGCTTACATTAGTTGATGTGTGCCTTTTTTTTGTAGGTGGAGAACTTTGGTTTCCCCATCCATCTGCATGGTAGCTTTCATGAGAACTGAAATGAAAATAAAAGAAAAGCTTGCATTCGTTGTTGAGCATAATCAACTGCTTACCATCTAAATGGCATCTGATCAGAAGTAGATAGAAAGAATGAACAGCAGCATATGAGGAGCAAAGGGAGAAAAGATGTTCCTACTTCCATGATTTCCTCTCTTCCACCCTTTGCATTAGTACCACATAGTATGTCAGAATAAAGCCTTGTGCTTGTACTGCTCTGGTACCCATAGAAAGTCCCCTTGACCAGAGACATTGCACATCTGTGCTTTTAAAGTTGCGCTTTAAAAAACAAGCCCTGCTAGACAGAATATTAAAGTCTTATTTAGGCTGCCTGAATAGAAACAAGAGAAAACAACAGAATAGAAACAAGAGACTGGAAGGTAAAGCAACTGCGTGCTTAAGGGCAGGAGAGAGTTCACAGGAATGGGAGGCGAGTAACACTTGTTCATTTCCATGATGCTTCTGGTACTGACAATTACCAGAGATGGAAGATGAACCTAAGTGGACCTCAGCTCTGACCCAGAATGGTAATACCTGGGTCTTAACACAACCACTTACAAATGGATGCAGGCAAGGAATCATTTCCACCTAAGGAATGAAAGTACACACAGCAAGCCTAATCACTAAACTATGGCCAGGGAGGTGATCACTATAATGGCAAATTTAGAAGAACAAGAAGGAAAACAACATCAGCCCTAATAAATATGCATGGGCTGTCATACCACCTGGGAACAGAGAATTTATTTTTCCATGTATGAGATCCCTTACAAAATCTTAATGAGAAGACAGCTTCTGAGTAGGGAAGAAACCAATGTGTGCAAGCATAAAGTCTTTATGCAGGATAAGAGATAAAAATAGTTTTTACCTTTTGAGACACAAAATCCATAGCTAACCAGTACCTTAAAAGTTCAGCAGGAAAATGTAACCCTGGAATCATTAATTACACACATTAGATACGTGTTCATGCTTCAGGGAGGTCACATGATTAAAATTTTAAATGTTTTTGCATTTAAAAGCTGAAAGAAAAATATTAATTTAATTTACTATTCCCCATATGAAAAAAATCAGAAGCATAGCAGCCCAGAATCTCAGCTACATCAGAAAAAACCTCCACACAGTACAGGTCCTAAAAGTACAAGTAATTTCTGTGTTCAGCTAATAGTAGACCACTCTGAACCAAGCCAGAGGTGTATACAAATTTTGACAGAGGCATCGGGCACAAAATTTCAGCAGAAAGCAGTAACTGGCCCTCCCATGTGCTCCAAAAAGGAGCAAGGAGATTGGCACGTGATCTGCTAAATCTCTCTCATGACAGATGCTCTCTGTACATTAGGAGGTCCTCTCTTGGTTGAGTTCAAGATCAGAATGTGCACTGATGGCAGAAGAATTGGCCACAGCAGATTTCTCTTCTGATGCTGTTATAACTTTCAATAAAGAAATGAATAGCTATGGTATTTGCATAGAACTGTGCACTTGGCATTACTGGAGATTTTATACCAACAGATTAGACAGACATGCCAACAGTGATGACAACTGTAATTAGAAAAGGGAAACAGATTAAATTCCTCAAAGTCTCTTCTATCCCTATTTTATCTTGTTCTGTGAACTTCTCAAAACTGTTTTAACTCTGTAGTTGTGACACTGTAATTGTAGTTGTATTTTTTATGCTCTACTGCTCTGACAATAACAAATACATTCTAATATTAACTTAATTAGACCAATTTGTTCCAAGTTACATTCTGTTTCCACCACACTAGAGTAAATTAAGACAATTCTAGGCTTTTAGAATGCAGGGAATTTGGAATGTGCCACATAAACAACTTGACCAACACAAACTGCTACGTCAATATTTACTATTATTCAGTAAGCATGAGCCAGAGTTTCTGGTTTCAGATGCATGCTCGCAACCCTCAGGACAACAGGATTATAGCAAAGAGCAGAATTTGATTGCAGGGAAGTGTGTGCCTTTGAACCTTTACTATGTTTTTGTATGCAGTAAAAGAGATGATGCTGTAAAACAAACATTTGTTCTGAACATTATAAATTAAAATTTTGCCTCTTTACAAAATCAAAATTAGCTTCTGTCAAGAATCGAAATGAAAATTTGAAGTAGCTAGTTCTTTGCATAGTGAAATGCTAGAAGTGTGAATCAGAAACTACAGGTAACTTATGCTTTACAGTAGATCTGTAGAGAGATGTATTTGTGATCAGCCATGCCTCCCAGATGCTTTTGATTCTTAAGCTGTCATAGACAGCTATGTCTGCTTCGACTCCAGGTTCTGTCCTGCAGAATACAGGTGCCACTGCGCCCGGGAGGCATTGCTTCAGCCTGTGAACAAGCAGCAGACCAAGCTGCACTGAAGGAGACACAGGTCATCCAGAGATGGCCTTGGCCCATACAGGAGATGGTAGGTGTCAGGACTCTGAACTCAAATTCCCTTCAGAAATGCATCAAACTTATGACATTCAGGTTAATGTCATATTGACTTGAAACAAATATTTCCTTGCTTTTTAAATTTACAATTCCTTGATCAGTATTTTTGGGCATAAAATTAGCACTTGCAAACACTTTCTCTCACTTTGTAGAAAATGTAGTGATAACTGAAGCATTCTAAAGGAAAATACACAAAGAGCTCTATTGCCAGATTCAAGTGTGTTTTCACTTACAGAGGCCTATTAGACATTGACTTCAGACAAAATCAAGAGAACAATCTTTAAAAACCAGAAAAAAGGCCTTGAAAATTTCTGTACATGTTTTAAGTTGTTCTGTGGCTTAAAAGGCAGAAAATTAAAAAAAAAAAAGCAAACAAACCAACACACTCTCAAGGAATGGAACTATCTGAGTGTGCTGCAGCTAAATGGTTCTAAGTTGTCTGATACTGATCTGAAAAGCAGAGATAGAAGCTGGGATACTTTTGTTTTTCTTAAGAATGAGCAACACACTCCTATTAAAAAAATCTGTGACACAGAATCATAGAATCACAGACTGATTTGGGTTAGAAGCGACATTAAAGGTCATCTAGTTCCATCTCCCCTGCCATGGCCAGGGATACCATTCACTAGACCAGGCTGCTCAGAGACCCATCCAAGCTGGCCTTCAACACTTTCAGGGATTGGGAATTCACAGCTTCTCTGGGCAACCTCACAACACTCATAGTCAAGATATCCTAATATCTAATCTAGACCTCCTCTCTGTCAGTTTAACACGGTTAGCCCTTGTCCTATCACTACATGCCCTTGTAAAAACCTTTCAGCTTTCTTGTAGACCCCCTTCCGGTGCTGGAACGGGGGCCTTCTCTGCTCCAGCCTGAATAGCCCCAACACTTTAATCCTGTCTTCATAGGAGGAGAGGTGCTCTGACCATCTTTGTGGCCCTCCTCTGAATCTGCTCCAACAGGTTGATGTTTTCTTAAGCTGGGGCTCCAGAGCTGAATACAGTACTNTGCTGTGCCTGATGTCCCCCAGGACAGGGTTGGCCCTCCTTGCTGCCAGGACACTGCTGGCTCGTGTTCAACTTGACATCGACCAGGATGCCCAGGTCCTTTTCTCCAGCATCTCATTCCCCCGTCTGTCTGTACATCCCTTCCCAAGTGCAGAATCCGGAACTTGCCCTTGTTATACTTCATTCACTCAGTGATTGTCCACTCCTGCAATTTGTCAAGATCCATGCCTTCAATGGAGTCAACAGCTCCTCCCAATTTAGTGTCATCAACGAACTTGATTAATATGCCTTCCTGTCATATGTGACATAAATTACTTCAAAGTTATTTATGAAGATGCTGAAGAGCACTGGCCCTAAGATGGAGCCCTGTGGAACCCTACTAGTGACAAGTTGCCAGTCTGATGTCACCCCATTCACTGTAACCCTTTGTGCCTGGCCCATGAGCCAGTTGTTCACCCATCACATGATGTGTTTATCCAGCTGTGTGCTGGACATTTTGTCCACAAGGATACTGTGAGAGACAGTAGCGAAATCTTTACTGAAGTCCAAAAAAGATTACATTAACTGGCTTCACTTATTCTGCTAGGTGGGTAAAATTGTTGTAAAAGGAAATTAAGTTTTTCAAGCAGGACTTTCCCCTTGTGAGTCCATGCTGACTGTGACAAATGACTGCGCAGCCTTTCAGGTGTTTTTCAATAAATCCCAGAATAATTTTCTCCAAGATTTTACCAAAATAAACATCCTTCCACCTTGCTTTGTCTTCACTATGTTGAAGCAGCACTAATGGACCTTGAGCACTGAATCACTTTGTCATCCATGTTAACAGCAAAGATTTTCTGTCCTTAAACAGGGTAAAATTGGAGAGGTCTGAGTCTGGTCCCACTGCAAACAAGTGCACGATGATGTTTACAACATGATTTAAGAACAGGATGTGTTTCCTTCTGCTGAGCATACACACCTCAGGAGTTTAAACTTATTAAGTAAACACTTCTGCACACTCTTCTGCATTAAGGAAGGGTAAGTTTATTCTTATCTGGAATTTTTTTCCTTGTTTTGATCTGGCATTTTAAACTTCTGAAATAATTTACATTTAAATGAAAGTTTAAATATTTGCAACATAGTTTCTTCCCATATAGATAACCACCTTAACATAATGAATTAGATGTTAAAGAGTTCTTGCTGGTCTTGTATTCACCATGATGGAATTTTATTCATGGAAGTGTCAAAAGAGTCTGCATAGGATTTCTGAACTGGCTTTCCTGAAAAGTCAGCTAAAAATACTTGATATGTGATACATTAAAGAAGCAGTAAAGATGAAGACAAATACATCTGCGGAAAAGAGGAGCCATTGGTGGAAAACTCCATTTCCAAGACTTGTGGTTTCCATAATGAAAACACTGCCTCTCAGTCTATGCATTCAATTTCTTGTCAGAACACCTGACCCAGCAAGAGGCAGGAGAATACATTTGTCACTCCTCAACTGAGCACAGCCACCCCTTGCTTCTTTTTGCTTCTCTTGAAGGAAACATTTAAAATGCAGAGAGTTACTCAGTAGTCCTCATTCATCTGATTTGGTTATAGAAAGACTAAGATGCAATACAGAAGGTGGCAGACAAAGAATATGTACTCAGGTCTGGTATTCCACAGGAAAGGTAAGATGACTTAACTGTGCAATATTTACTCTTCCTGCTGTTTCCTCTTAAACATCTTCCTGAAGCAACCATACTTACAAATAAAAGATTGAAACCCCTTCCCACTCCAAAATTATCATTCAGACAGGTTAAGGGGATCAGAAAATCCCGCTAGGACACCTCCTTCATCACATAAATTAAATTGCAGACTTCAGATAAAGCAGCATGTTGTAAAGTGATATGTACATCTAAATGCTCCAGTGCAGAATAAGCCTGCCCACCACTCTGAGACGTTATGGATGTCAGAAAACAGCCAAAAATTGATGAGACAGTATTCACTATTCTTCTACAGTAAAAGAGCCACAGTTCTGCCTTGACCTTATGGGATCCACACAAAAGCAGCTGAGGGCTGCAGAAAGGATGCTACACACTCCATTGCTTTCATACAGCACACCTACCTGTTGCTTAGAAACAAATAGACTGAAGTTTACCATGTACTGACCTCTTCTTCTGCTTTCCAATCCGTGGAATTTTGACCAGTGTCTATAAATATAAGAAAAGTTTATCTTAAAGAAATGCATCTATAGTTGCAAAAGGAATAATAATTTATGTCAGCCTGAGCCAAAGTCAGCCATGCACACCACCCTCCGGTACAGTGTTTTCTTAGGAGATTAAGAGTACTTGGCATGGAGAACTGAGCAGAGACTACTGCAGTGCCAGGGAAAAAGATGAATATACATCCTCTAACCTTCAGAAAATACTTTAGTAAAGCCCAGGACATCTGGCTTGAGCTTTATTTAAGCAGCTTTGTTCCAGTATTATTTTCTGTCAAATCATCAGCTCCTTTAAATGGCTCTCACCTGCTACTCCTTGTACTTAAAGCATTTTATAACTAAGCTAATAAGTCCATTCTTGCTACGAGCTTGTTCCATAAAATATATATTTCAAATGCTGTAAAGACATTAAGATAAATAACAGTGGCTAAAACTGTATTTAGGAGACTTGCATGCTTGCTAAATTAGCATGCCTTTTCCCATTTTGATGGCCTGTCCAGCTTTTCTAGTTTTACTTTATCACCTAAGCTGAAACCGTATATACCAGCTGCCTATCAAGGACAATCTTAATCTTACTGACAAAATTCTATAGGAAGTGTTCTGTTATTTCCAAGAACAGGTCTAGGGAATATATTTCTTTACTGAAGTTAAAAAATACTAGCAACATATCCAGGAGAAACTTTGAAGTCCCCCTTAAGGTAGGTAGAAAATTAACATGTTGTGGGTAGAAGGGCATCAAAAGAGAGGACAGCTCACAAAAACAACCATCAGTCTGTTTCCCAGTCTTGATGATGCAGAGTGGTGAGGCAAGAGTTTCTCACATCCTCACATCTGCTGCTGAAGAGCTTAACCAAGCTGTAGGCACAGATTAGACCAGTACTCCAGTAGGAAAAGTAACCTAGCCCACTCCAGTCAGTCTTAATAGGTTCCTCTTCCACTCTGAGAGACAGATAATGCTCTCTTCCACAATATGTAGAAGATGGCCAACAAAAAGACCAGGAAATAAACACATCTGATAAATTAAAGCCTTTATTAACACAAACCAGTGCTTCCATGATACTCTTTCTGCTTTTTATGAATCATAACTGCAAATTCAGAAGAAGCAAAAGGAGTCTGTTGGTTTGGAACAGGCCAGTGCTTGAAATGCATATCTGAATGTTTGACTGAAATTGCAGTGATAGCATCACATAATTCCCTGAGCCTCTTTGGGTCTGTTTTTTTCTGTGAAATCAATGCTCCGTTCCTAGGTAAGAAAATATCATGTGTCATTGTAATTAAAAGCTATGTGACAATACATATGTGGCAAAGGAAGGACTCAAAGTCCAGTGAAAACTGATCCTGGAAGCTACTGGCCTTTTATATTTGATTAAGCCACTCTAATAAAACTCTTGTCGGGTTACATGACATGACTATAATTGACAATTTTGGAAGTACAGTATTTACTACATTTGAAGATACAGATATGTAAACTAACTTAATCTGTAGAAACTGTGACTTTTCTTGTTAGTGATGTGTACACATTTCTTTCATTATCCCACTTAAACACTTCAGTAGCAATAAAAATAAGATTCTTTATCCCAGGTCCACCTTTGAAATCCATATGCTTTACAACACAGTGGTCTTTTAATTGTCAGTCCTTTACCTTACATACTCAGAGCCTGAATTCTTCCCTGAATAAGATTGTTGCACTTTGTCTTGTTTGTGGGGTATCCGCCCTATGATACCAGCTGTTTAATGGTGTCCTCCAAGAGGATTAGGATTCATGGATTTCTGTCTGCATCCTAAGTACTTGCTAAACACTTCTTACAAATACAACTTTGTTTCCATAGCAGAAAAATTGCTTAATAAATCACAGCATTCAGAAAAAAAGGGTTAATTGTAATTTGTATAGTTGTTAATTGTATATTTCCTATATCTATCTTAAAGTACCTCATTCTTTTGATTTATGCAGTTATATTTTGCTGTCACTCTTGACTGACTAAAAAACTGTCTGGATGGTCAGGCCCAGAGAGCGGTGGTGAATGAAATCCGGCATTCAGTCACCCATGGAGTTCCCCAGTGCTCAGTACTGGGGCCAGTTCTGTTTGATCTTTTTGTTGACAACCTGGACAAGGAGATTGAGTGCTACCTCAGATAGTTTGCAGTCAAGTTGAGCAGGAGTGTTGATCTGCTGGAGGGTAGGAAGGCTCTGCAGAGGGATCTGGACAGGCTGGATCAATGGGCTGAGGCCAGTGGAATGACTTTCAACCAGACCAAGTGCCGGGTCCTGCCCTTGGGTCGCAACACCCCCAGGCAGCACCACAGGACAGAGTGGCTGGAAAGCTGCCCACACGAAAAGGACCTGGGGCTGATGGTTGACAATGGCTGAACATGAGCCAGCGTGTGCCCAGGTGGACAAGAAGGCCAATGGCATCCTGGCTTGCCAATAAACAGTTCCTTTTCTCCACAGCAAACCTTTGATATAGTCAGAAAATGACATATATAACAGTTCATTTATGTTAACAGGAAGCATGAAAAAAACTCTCAATAGCTCCTTTAGTGGTTGTTCCCTCCCTTTCCTTTCCCACCATCTCCACCAAATAATGTTGTCCAGTTGCTGTAAAATCTGTCAAAGTTGTTCTGTATTCTATGTCCAAGAGAAAACAGAATACACTTTGATTAAAGACAACTCTGTTAATTATAACCTTCCTTTCATTATACTACTTTCACCGTTGTTTTGAGTGTTGTTGACTTCTCTAACTAATGAATAGTAAGTCTTTAATTTTTTTTTCAAACAAATAAAACCAGTTAGTAAAAAAGTACTCGGGAGCTCATGATACTTTTTTTCCTTGTCTACTTACATCTTAACAAAGAAACATATCAATATAAAAATGTAAGAGCAGAGTCTTTTGACTAAGCCATGGGAGGGAATTGGTGAGTAGGCTGAAAAAAACAACAAAATCCTTTTCACTGCTTTTCCAACGTTGTGCTTACTTATGCTGATTGCACACACATAAAATTAGCTTTCTTTTTAGGGAAATCATCTAGAATTCCATGGAAGCTTGAAGGGCAATGACTGCTTACCTCCTCAAAACCTACACCTTACTCTGTGCACATGTATCATGCTGTTGGGGCACAGTTTCAGGATGTTGAGGATCTCTTCCTAACCTTCAGGAACTCTTTCCTAACAGAGTTTCAAGGAAAAACGGGGTTCAGGGCAGCATAGGATAACTTGCACTTACTTGGAAAATAGCCAGTTTGGACTGAACCTGATGTTGACTCACTGTGTGGAGGAATGTGGGAAGGAAAGCCTGAATGAGACAAAGAGATTTTTTTCCCTTAGGTGTGGACTGTGTATTTCTAGAAAAAGATCTATTTCTGAAATCCGGGAAGATTCCCAATACCAGGAAAATATGGATATATGTTTCTATGGATGGTGTGTAGATTGTGCAATGAGCTCAGTTGAAATGCATACAGATTACAGATACAGTAATGACTTCGCAGTTACTGTCAGCCTGATTGCCCTGGTCTTGTAAGAAAGTTGACAGTTCATGTATCTGACAACAGCAGCATGACTGACTCATTAGTCACATCAGTATCCCCTCTCATTTGTCCTCCTTTTTCAAGTCTGGAGCACATACAAAGGACATCAGATCTTCTACCAAAATCAGATGCCATTTTCAAGTACCTTGTAACTGAACCCACAGATAAGTCACAGTCAGATTCTCTCTCTTTCTAGAACAACATGGGTCAAAAATGAATAAAAAGAGGAAAGAAAGCATCATTCTGTGAAAATAAACTCCTACATAGTTCAATTTCTCTGTAATGTTCCTACCTTGCCAAATCCAGGGTACCCAATATCACCTTAAATAAATTTAGACATGTTTTATAATATAGATGAATATCAGAGATATTTCTTGAGTCTCCCTGAATAAAGAATTTTACACTATAGTCACTGAAGGCTTTCTAGACCTTTGAAATATTAAGTCTCTCACTCAGACACAAAAAGAAATGAGAATAATAGTAATAGTAGACCATAATCCCGCTTGCTGAAGTCAGAGACTTCAAAGGGTCCTTGGCAAAGTTAAGAGTAGGACTACTTTTTCTCTAAGACATTCAGGCGAAAATGTCTCTTTTTGAAGATCAATGCCTCAGCAGTTATTCCTTAGAACAGCATCAGTATTACGATTGCTTGTGTAAGCTCTGTTGCAATGCAGCAAGGTGAAACGAGTGCTCAATGATACAAGGACACTTCCACTGAGCACAAAGAGAGAGTATGACAGACAAATACATCATGCTTAGCCTGCAGATCCAAGTGCACAAAGCAAAGCATGCTGACAAACTACCACACATGCAAATAAAAGCAACAAATGACAGCACAGTGGATGGGCATGGGTGGATGAAATGAGGAAAATACAGTGTTAAAGATGATCCTTACTGCTTTCAGAAACCAGTCAAGACACAATTATCAGGCTAAGGTTTTCAAAATGTGATGTGGAGCATCCAGCTGGAGATATTGGAGCCGAGTTTTCAAAATGTTGAAGATGAGCAAGTCAAAGGCAGACATAGCATGACAAAAACCAAATCAATTTACCTACTGCTGAGAGCACAAAACCTAAGCAATTTTGAACTATTTCCTGTTGCACGCCTATTGTCCAACTACTTACAATTTCAAGGAACTGAATTATTAGAGTTCCATTCAGTAATAAGGAGTCTATTAAATGATATGGAATAATGTAAGCAATCAGAAGAAGTCACCTTATTTTAACATGACAGCAAGATGATATAAATCTCATGCTTGCACAAAAGCATTGAAATTATTTTACTAGTTATTGTGGTTATGTTTATTCAGCAAAATAAATTATACTAGCTGAGTGATTTTAGGGAAATAAAAAGAAATAAATTAGCATAGAAAAAACCTAATTGTTTACAGGTTGTTCTTGTTGTTATTATAGTTGTTACAGTTTTGTTGTTCAGACTTAAATTTGAACAAAGAAAAAGTGGCCTAATATACATATTATATTATATTATATAGAATTCAAGAAAATGTCAAACAACAAACTTTCAGCATGAAACTCACAGCTAAAGTGACATATAATGATAATTGGGAACACACTTTCAACTGTGAATTGCAAACCACCTTGTCAAAAAACGGCTTCTATAGGATAATTAATGTGTTGGTTTGATTGGGGTTTTTTTTCAAACTGAGAAAAATATAGGCAAAAAAAAGAAAAAAGAAAAAGAACAAAGAAGAAAATTGTGACTGTTTATTCAGTAAATATTTCATTGGGAAAAGAGCTCTTGCAAATTGCTTGTTAGGGTAATTTCACTATATAGATCTTCAGAATTTAACTGATTCCTTAAGTCCAACATATTTGGTCTGGTCACTAGTGGTCTCCCCTAGGAACACCAGTTGAACAGACAGGGCCCAGTCCTGTTTAATATCTCTATTAATGATCTGGATGAGGGAATTGAGTCTACCGTTACCAAATTCATGACTGGCACCAAGTTGGGCAGGCATGTTGGCCTGCTGGAGGGTGGGAAGGCTCTGCAGAGGGATCTGAACAGGCTGGATTGATGGACTGAGGCCGATGGTGTGAGGTTCAACAAGACCAAATGCCAGATCCCACCCTCGGATCACAACAACCCCAGGCAGCACCACAGGCTGGGACAGAGTGGCTGGAAAGCTGCCCACAGGAAAAGGACCTGGGGCTGCTGGTGACAGTGGCGGAACATGAGCCAGTGTGTGTGCCCAGGTGGGCAAGAAGACCAATGGCATCCTGGCCTGGATCAGCAATAGTGTGGCCAGCAGAACCAGGGCAGGGACTGTCCCCCTGCACTTGGCGCTGGTGAGGCGCTGTGTACACAACACCTTGAGTGCTGTGTACATTTCTGGGCCCGTCAGTTCAGGAAGGACATTGAGGTGCTGGAATGAGTCCAGAGAAGGGTAATGAAGCTGGTAAAGAGACTGGAATGCATGTTCTATAAGGAATGGCTGAGGGAGGTGGGATTGCTTAGCCTGTAGAGGAGGGGTCTCAGGGGTGACCTTATTGCTCTCTACAACTGCCTGAAAGGAGGTTGTAGCAGGGTTGGGGGCAGCCTTTTCTCCCGGGCAGCTATGACTAGTACAAGAGGACATAGTCTCAAGCTTCTCCAAGGGAGGTTTAGGTTGGTCATTAGGAAGAATTTCTTCACAGAAAGGGTGATGGACACTGGAATGGGCTGCCCAGGGAGGTGGTGGAGTCACCACCCCTGGAGGTGTTTAAGGAAAGACTGGGTGTGGCACTCAATGCCATGGTCTAGTTGACGAGGTGGCATTTGGTCATAGGTTGGACTCTATGATCTCAGAGGTCTTTTCCAACCTAATTGATTCTGTGGTTCTGTGATTCTATATTTCTTAGCACATACACATCCAGCAGCACTACAGGTGCTTAGAAAACTTAGTGACCAACCCACCACTGAAATCATTTTACCAGGCAAATATCTCCCAGTATATATCTCCTTAGCTTCCTATAGAGGCAATGTAACAAGCCAGCAGAAAGGATTATCAGCACCAAATTATCCACATACTCTTCCATCTCAAAGGAAGAAATTTTTGGATGGTTATTTTCAACATACAGACTCTACCAAAAAAAATTACATTATTCACTGTCTTGTCCTTTGGATGGTGTCCCAGCAAAGTTAACTACTGTTGACCTTCACATTCACAAAATTTGAGACTAGAAAAATCAGGGTTACAACAGACTCCATCTCTGACATTAAATTTTCATTTTCAATGTAGAGTGTACTTTTATTTTCAAGAAAACACATGGTTGCAATCTGAAAATAACAGCATTTAAGTTTAATCAGGATTTTTTCAGACTGCAGATGAGACAACTGGAATACCCCACAGATACATTAGATGAAAAGGAGTACTCCAATATCAGCTGACATTGTGAGGATTATACAACGTGATTCCCGTGATGTGACTTCTGCTTTGACAAAGGACATGTTTGACTCCTTCCTTCTGGTTGGTTGCATGAGAATGTGAGACACTACTGTCATTCTCATATATTTATACGGTCTCCAGATGCAGAGAACATGGAGAGCTGGAGATATCTCTGTGGAAATTCTAAAGTGAACTCTAAAGTGAACCTATAATTGAATCTATTAGCTTGAAATAGAATAGTCTGCTACACATCTGGCACCAGGTCCTCTCTGTTCTTTACCAGCTGAAAATAGGACAAAAGTAAGGGGATGTACACACACATGCACCAATCCATCTGAATTCATGTACACATTGCTTCTTGAATACTTTCTGCTGCTGCCATGGCAAAGAGCTGCCTTCTGTGGGCTTCTGATACTGAGCAGCAGAGCAGGGTCACTTTCATGCAGTCCTTTTGCTAGCACAGGACAAAATAAGCTGCTCACTTATTAAAATACTTTTATATTTCATCAGTTGAAAACCTTACCATGCAAATTTGCTGTACTGCAATTAAGTCCTGATGCGTGGAGGGATTTTATGTCCTTTTGGATGACAAAGAGTTTCCACTGCTGTTTCTCAGGTGAATTTTGCTTCTCCAAAGGTCATTTTCAGAAGGATTTGCTTGTTCGTACAGGAGATTTCTATCAGAACACTAAAAATAAGCTTAAACTGTCATGGAGAAACTTAACCATAAAGCTTGCTAAAAGCACAAGTTGAAGTTCTGCTTGCCGCTGGTGACTACAGGTTTCTGTCAGGCTGGAAAAGTCAGCTGCTTCAAGCCCAGCAGCATTTCTGTGACAACATTGTGTTAAAAAAACCTCATTTTAACACCTAAAAAAATTTAAAAGCTAATTTCTTATGGTTTTAATTCTATTTCCTACTATGCAGTTTACTGATCTCTAGCTAATTACGACGAAAATTAAAGCCCTAAAGCAAAGCCTAGAGTCTCCTCCTTTGGCTACTGCAATTACTAAACTAGAAATCCTTACCTCCTCTACGGCAGTGTTGCCTTACCAGTGTCACATTCTCCCCTGGTGAGAAGCATGATCATCCTAAGGCCTAAGAACTGTGTCCTGGGTACAGGGACAAGAGGATGGAATTTTCAGTGCTGTCTGTTCCATACCCACGTCACCACTGGAGGGGAGAGGTCCCAGCAGAATAAACGCCACGGACAGAAACAGGAGCAGCGCCATCTTTAGCCGTGGCCCGTAGGAGGGTGTGGAGACCAGAGTCAGGACCGCTGTGCCACTGGGCACCAGGGTAGAGCCATCTTCACAGCTGCTGTAGCCACAGGAGCCACCACCCTGGAGCCGCTGTCTGCTACCCTGCTGCCACTGCCACCGCTGCAGAGAGAGAACCCCTGCACCCATGCCACTGCTGTCACCGTGGCCACAGAGAGAGACAGCCTGCACAGGTATGGCTGCCACCAATGGAGTTGGCATCTCAGCAGTACAACTCCTGATTCAGACAAAGTAACTTTCCAGGTTTGGTTTTGTCCCTGTTTTCCATTGCTTCCGAGCTGGGAAGGAGGAGGTTGAGCCACGGGAGCCTCCCCAGTGTGCAGACTTTGTTTTGTCGGGTGCCATGTGGTGATGGTCGCCATTTTGTCTGTGTTTAGAGATCGCGCTGAGTTCTGCCCAGGGGAGTGTTTGGTGGTGAATACCCTTTTGTGGGTAAAACTCTCTCCTCTCTGCTCTCTCTTCCTCTTGTACACTCTTTGTTATTAATATTGTTGTGATTATTGCAATTTTTCCAGTAAGTAGTGTTTCTAACTTATAATCTCTCTTAGTATCCTCCATTATCAGAAGGGGCGGGGGGGAAAAGGGGCAGCTGGAGTGAGTTTAATTTTTCAGCTGGGTTTTAAACCAGCACAAACTGAATAACTGAAAGGCATAAATAGGACCAAATTTGTTACAAGTTAGAAAAGAAGACACTAAGAATGATGGTAAGTGCCATGTGTCCTATGAACTACTATCAACAACATCCCTCACATGATATACTGAAACAATGACCATGTAACTGTACAAACTGCTTGCATAATTTGCACTAAAATATAGTCTCTTGTATACTAACAGCTGTATATAAGATTTACTTACCACACTGACTAAGCATTCACCCGGCTTCTCTGCATCGCTTTCATTTCCCCTCCTTGTTTCTAGCAGGCTTTTTCTGCAGTTAATGCACTGAGACATGCTTGGCTGTCTAAGGCTTTCCTACAACCATGAAAATTTGGCCTATGACTTCAAGTGCAGGTTGAACCACAGCCCAAAGGCTAAACTTCAAGTCTCAAAATAATATTGCCTCCAAATCATGGGTATTTTTCAAATACCAGCTTTTTTCTTGCAGGTACAAATTTTGGCACACATTTCATTGCAGTTCAGGGAGGGCTATAATTTGTCAGCCAGCCCTTCATCTATATCTGTGGAGACATGGTAGCACATGGTGTTCACCCTGTTCTTCCTGGGGTAGTATATGCTTTGATGGCTTTCCTCCCCCAACTCTTGCAGAAATTGTGTCTTTCTCAGAAGAAGTTTCAAAGCATGGAGAAAGCATACACAGAATGAAAGCTCCAAGGGTCAGGTTTATCTTGAGATAAACCTGATGAGATACAGCTGTGGGTTCTGAGGGACTTGGTGGAGAAAATGGCTCAGCTATCCATCATATTTGAGAAGTTATGGCAAACCAGTGATGTTCCTACTCCCCATTTTTAAAAAGGGAAATAATGAAAACCCAGGGAACTACAGGAGAGAAGCACATGGAGGACAGGGAGATGATTGGTCACAGCCAATATGGCTTTACTTAGGACAAATAGCGCCTGACAAATTTGGAGGCCTTCTATGACAGGCATTCTTCTTCTACAGTGTTGGTGGATGGGGGAGGAACAACTGACATCAGCTACCTGGACTTGTGCAGAGCGTTTGACAGTGTCCTGCATGACATCCTTGTCTCTAAACTGCAGAGACACAAATTTGGTGGGTGGAACATAGGTGGATAAGGAATTGGCTGGATGGTAGCACTCAGAGAGTTGTGGGAATAGCTCCATGTCTAAACAGTGATGAGTGGCATTCCTTGGGGGACCAGCACTGTTTAATATCTGTGTCAGTGACATGGACAGTCGGGGCACCCTCAGCAAGTTTGCTGTTGACTCCAGTCTGTGTGGTGTGGCTGATGCACTGGAGGGCAGGGATGCCATCCAGAGGGACCTGGACAGGCTGGAGAGGTGGGCCTGTGTGAACCTCTGGAAGTTCAACAAGGTCAGATACAAGGGCTTACCTCTGTATTGGGTCAATCCCAAACATGGATACAGGCTGAGTAATGAGTGGATGGAGAGCAGTCCTGAGAAGAAGGGCTGTTGGTCGATAAGAAGCTTGACATGACCCAGCAATGTGAGCTGGCAACCAAGAACGCCAACCATGTCCTGGACTGCATCAGAAGAAGTGTGACCAGCAGGTTGAGGGAGGTGATTCTGCCTTTCTATTCCACTTTTTTGAGACCCAGCCTGTAGTACTGGATCGAGATCTGGGGCCACCACCTNGAGAGGTGGGCCTGTGTGAACCTCTGGAAGTTCAACAAGGTCAGATACAAGGGCTTACCTCTGTATTGGGTCAATCCCAAACATGGATACAGGCTGAGTAATGAGTGGATGGAGAGCAGTCCTGAGAAGAAGGGCTGTTGGTCGATAAGAAGCTTGACATGACCCAGCAATGTGAGCTGGCAACCAAGAACGCCAACCATGTCCTGGACTGCATCAGAAGAAGTGTGACCAGCAGGTTGAGGGAGGTGATTCTGCCTTTCTATTCCACTTTTTTGAGACCCAGCCTGTAGTACTGGATCGAGATCTGGGGCCACCACCTTGAGAAGGACATGGACCTGTTGGAGTGAGTCACCACAACAGTGATCAGCACTCTGGAGCACCTCTTCTACAAAGACAGGCTGAGACAGTTGGAGTTGTCCAGCCTGGAAAAGAGAAGGCTCCAGGGAGACCTTCTAGCAGCCTTACAGTACCTAAAACGGATCTACAAAAAAGCCAGAGAAGGACTTTTTACAAAGGCATGTTGTGATAGGAAAAGGGCAAATGGTTGAAGAGAGCAGATTTAGAATCATAGAATTGTTTGGCTTGGCAGGGACCCTAAAGATATCTAATTCCAATTCCCCTGCCATGGACAAGGAGACCTTCCACTGGACTAGGTTGCTCAGAACTCCATCCAGCCTGGTCTTGAACACCTCCAGGGATGGGACATCAATAGTTTCCCTGGACAACCTGTGCCAGTGTCTCCCTACACTCACAGTAAAGAATCCTAATGTTTAATCTAAACCTACTCTTGAAGCCATTCCCCCTCTGTCTTGTCCCTACATGCTCTTGTAAAAAAGTCTTGTCTTCATCTTTCTTGTAGGCTCCCTTCAGGTACTGGAAGGAAGGCTAAATATTAGATATCACGAGATTTTAAATTTCAGACAGTGCATTACCATTGTATTTTTCAACTTCTTCTTCACATTCTTTTGGAGTAGAATCTTAATTTACAATTGGATGTTATTATTCTAATATGTGCAGGCAACTAAAAAAGCTGAGGTGTAGACACAGACCATGCTAATGCTCCAAGTCTTGGGATAAATCTCCTGGGGACAAATGTGGTGTACAATGATTGTTTAGTTCTGCCTAGAATGGATGCCAAGGCCACTGAGCATTTTCAAGCTCTTGAAGTATTCCAGAAGGTCAGATCATATGCCTGTAACTCATTTTTGAGTTGCATAGCCAATAATTCTGAATGCCTTTCTCAACTTCACTCTTCAGATCTTTGGCTATCTAAGTTAATATATTTCCTCAAACTTGCTGAACGTTTTCTAAATTAGTGTTCACCCACCCATCCGTTTCAATATGCTACCAAGAGATTTGAGCTCCAAAATAATTTTGTCATTTGCTATCATTATCTTCTATCAAGAAAATGTTCTGCTTCATTACATCTTCATTAAAAAAAGTCTCCAAGTGGAGTGTGGATGAACAGTGCCCTTCAATTTCATTTATGTCATTTGTGAAGAGTGGCAAAGAGCAACTGTCTGCAAGAATCAATAATTTTATAATTACATATATATTAGTGTGGCTACTTGTATGATGTATTACATAATGAGGCATCCTGCAGAGTTGCTGGAGCAGCAGTAGACTATTATCCCATAATTTTCACTTTGTTCACCATCACCATACATTAATACGTATGCACTCTGTGCAGTATGGAGGTTGAACAATGTTACTCCAACATGGCAAGACAATATCATCATCTTCATTTGGAAAAGAAATTATTATTGTACTAATAAAATTATATTTGTTTAATATAGTTTTACCTCTTAATTTTTCAAGATGATGAGACTTGATTGCCATTACAGTGAGGATTCGACTTTTCACATAGTCCTAGAGGTCAGATGCTGGTGCTACTGTGAAGTAACTCTTGCTCTGAGGTGGAATTGCCTTGTGGGAATTGATGTGCCAAAGAGCAGTATTAAATACCTTTCTTCCTTTGCAACACCCGATATCAAGTCACATCTGAAAACAATAATGCCTGATCCACAGCTCAAAAATCTTGGAAATATATATCTGGTTTAGTTCAAATTCCTCTTAGTTGTTTTCCTTAAGCAGTGTCCATTTCTGAGTCAGCACATGGAAAGCTATTACAGAAATCAGAAGTCAAAAGGTAAGCTCCACTCCAGGTTGTAGATGTATTTATCTTCTCTGTGAACATTTAAAGATTGGTTACTGTATACAGTTTTGCCCATGAAGTGATCATTCTTCAATACAAACCTCATCCCTGCCATGCTGATGTTCTCTGACAGACATTTTAAAATGCTTTGCAGAAAGTCAGACATTTTTAATCTTCTTGCAAATCTAATTCATTTTTTATTACTACCAGAACTCCTCACATGAGGCTAAAGAAGGGTGCTGTGAGAAATATGTGCTGTTCATACTCATCCTTGACAATTAGGAAGGAAAACTCTTTGCGGTCATGTTGGTCTAGTTTTTTTCATGGCCTCCTATTTGGTTGAATATTTAAGTAAAGGAAGAACCATTTTTAAAATCGTTACCACAGTGTGCACCTGGATTTACACAGCTGCTGGCTCATGATCACCTCACAGATATGTCATCATACTTTCTAGGAAAATGGGAAGTTTTGGACTTCGTAAAATTTATTAGCCTGTGATGATTTTCAGAGCTTGGCTTTCCTTCAACCTTCTGTGAATTGTACATAACTACCAGTTAAATCTCCATTTGCAAAACACATTTTAAGGCACCTTCCTTACTTGCCTACCTTCTGACAACATAAAATGTCTGCAGCCGGGAAAACATACAAGCATTGTATGAAATATTTACACTACTTAAAACAAGTAAGAAAAAGATAAGCAAAGACTTTCTCACTGATAGAAGTTCCTCCAATTAAGACGCGGACATAACATCTTCCAAGTTTCATTAAAATACGTGACAATACACACCGTACTCTTACTGGGACCTGGAACACAATTTAGAAAAAAAACCAGAAGTGGTCTAGAACATAGGGTTCCACATCCAAGGTTTTAAAAGCATAACAGGTAAATCATTATCAAGGAATTCTAATACATTTTCATCATTATTCTTTTATGTTAGCTTGACACAGATGAATGTCAACAGTGAAAAATGGCTGATGAAACACTTAAGTTTAGTTGAGATGGAGCAAAACTGGGTTTTGATAGAAAAAAAGACACTCAGCATTGGAGGGCTATAAGCTAGCAAACAAAAATCCCATCCACAGCTGTTGTTTTCCTCCCACCTGTGGTCCCATTGACTCCAACAAAAATATAAATCCTGTTTATCTGTCACAGGAATTCATTTAATTCAAAACAAAACAAAACCCCAGCACCCACCAACCCCCCCAACAAAACCAACAAAACAAAACCCAAACAAACAAACAAAACCCCTCAGTGTCTTATCTTTGTTAATTTTAGACCAAATCTAGACCATTTTGTCTACAATTAATGTATTTTAACCCATAATTCAACAATTCTGAAAAAGCTCAGTTGAAAACACAGGCAGGAATGACTAATTTGATATGGTTTAGGGTGTCTTGGTAAGACAGTAGAAAAACACGTGCAAACAAAAGATAAAGCAATATTCTGAAAGTTCTAAGTAGTTAAGATGGATCCCTATGTTCATTCAGAACCAGCTACTGGAACAGACATAGATAAGACCGAAGTTTTAAGAGTGAGTTGGATTAATTAAACATACCAATAAGGGTTCTGGTAGTTTAAATCTACACTAGATTAAACAGCATCTCTGAAAGAAGAGACATTACTGCTATTAAACTCTTATCACGGCCCCAGATATGAAACCAGCACTCCATCAGCTCTGCCCTTGAGGACAGTCAATGCATCTGTCAAATCAGCTCAGTGGAAGAATTTTTTTTTCTTATCGTATATTTTTTCTTATAATATATGCTATATTATATAGCATACATGGCAGTTAAACTTTGAGGTCAGATGTCTGGAGGCACACATTCCAGGCTATAAGGAAAAATTCTGCAATTTTGGGTGCTTAGTAACAGTAAAGTATTTACAGACATAAGACACAGCTTTGTGCATTTCCTTCCACCTGCTTTGGCTCTTCACTGAACTTAGAAATACAACAATTTTTATTGAATTATTTTCTCATTAAGATGAGAGATATTAGGAACTGATTAGTTTCTGTTTTCAGATTTTGTATGTACTCTCTGGCTTTATGTTATTAAAAAACTATTGCAAAGTTCCCATCTGGTGGAAAGCCTCAAATAAAAAAAAGGAACAAATCACTCAGTTATTCTACTTGGGTTTCATGTACGTTATTAGCACCTGTCTTTTGAAATATTTGTTAAATACTGTTGTTTTATCAAAGTGTTTTAAAAAATGCAATACCCAAAATTTCATTAATTCACTGTGATGCTGTTTCTTGTCTATGTTTACCATAAACTATTAGGAAAGAGGACTTCATTAGTTTTCTATGGATCAAGTCAACTGTCACCAAAGCTTATACAAATGATTTTAATAAGCTGACCTAGACAGAAAAAGTTGAAGACCTAAATAAGTAAAACTGAATGGATTTTTTCTTGTCTTAACTACAATCACTGAAGACCTTTTTTAAGGAGTATGAAAGTGCAAGTTTCCACTTGCTATACTGTGCACTGCACTGTACTGTACATGTTCTGGTAGTACTGCCCTGAGTCTCCCAGCACTGAAACTCTCAAATCCCCCAAAATGCTGAAAATATTCCTAGCTTTTTCTTAAGTAATTCACTTAAAAGGTTGTTAAGACAGTTCTACAGGTTGGAAATGAATGTTGAGACACGGCTAAATAAGGAGCAGCTCACCATGTGGTGATAATTTGACAACAGAATAGTTATTTATGTATTCATGTATCATTCTAACTCTACAAAAAAGAAATCTGAATTATCTTTGCCTTCAGGAAAAAAAAGAAATGTCAATGTATGTCATTATTTCCCAGGACAGTGTTGACATTTTCAAGACTGATTCCTCTGTATGTTTCATTAACATTAAAAAAAAATTAAACGCAAAAAATTAAACTATTTTTTCATGCATACAATCTTAACCATGATCTGAGAACTTTGTAACAGTGATCAGTATAGCTAAAAAACCTGTTCTTATAATCTTTACAGATAAAGTGTATTGACATTTTTTCACAAATGCATTCTATTCATTTCATAATGATTCCAGGATGTCTCAAAATCAGACAAAGATAAAAATGTTTTAAATAGAATATAGATTTTTGTTTATTCAGTAGCTGTGCTTAGTAGGTGTACAGGCAGGTAGTCTCGCAAAGTATTATGTATTTTGGTCTTTTTCTGTGGCTGAATTGATTCTTAGAATAACTTCAACACGTCAAGAATCATCCATGAGCTTAGACTACCTTTCTTTTCCATTTTATTATGATACTTTTTTTATAGTGTTGGGATTTTTTATATATAGCTTCCTCCCTGTACAGAAACTGCCAGCTTGACTCTACATCCAGGATCAAAGCCAATGTCTATCATTCTATAAGAGGAAGATGAAATTAAAAACAGCTTGTTCATCAGGATGTTTAAAACATCTCTATTTCACCTGCCTAAATTTTTTTAAAAAACACTTCTTTAATTTTCTGTGGATGTTGTGTTATCAACTTTTTTTTCCAAGGCCATATCCATGGTATTACATTTGGTGAAGTGAAAAAAAAAAAGACAAATTATTAAGGAAAAAGCCTAGAACTTTGGCATGCTTTTTTTTCTCAATTATTTTTAGGGACAAAACACTAGCAGAAAAGCATATCAAAATCATACTATTACAGGAAACAAAATGTATGTAGAGGTCTTCAATACTATTCAATTGTCTTGCTGTTGCAGAACACAAAAATAAAATATGTCTCTAGCCTTCACAAGTTGTATAGCATAATTGTATTACATTTTTTCTAAGGTTGTACAAATCCTTTAAGGTATTGCAAGCTCCAGGAAGACATATATCAGCTACAATCACATTGTTTTAGACCAGCAGGAGGGTATTTTTCTGTGCTAAGTGTGCTGCAGGCAATTCTAGCTCAACCAAGAAGGTAATATGAAATCGTTAGTGTGAAAAAAAAAGATACTTAATACTTCAGTATTAAGAGAAATACACAAACTTCATAGAGAAAGAAGTAGACTCTAACTTAATTTTAGCTAGTCTTCAGGAACCACTGAATTGGAATTATTTCCCCTACCTCATCAAAACAGCTCAAAAGAGAAGCAGAGTAAGTTGTAAGAAGGGGTACATGAGAAGATGAATAGAGAGAAAATTGAAGGAAGGCCTAAATTCTGGAGTTGTCTTGCAATTCATTCTGTTCCTAATGTCTAGAGAGATATCACCGCACTGCCTCCTAGAACAGATCAGACATTTTACTTACTGAAAGCAACATCTGAGACTCTCAGTATATGTGTGAGGAAAAAAAAATAAATTAGACCCTGTGGCAATGAGATCCAAACTCAGTGCTCTTCTGCACAGGGTATACCTCATCCTGCCCACCCTGAAACTCGTTGTGCCTTTTACTTCATATATGTCTTCAGTGGCACTCATACTTTGTGACATTTCTGTACCAAAGTCTAGGCATAGTCATGGTCTTTCTTACCATTTTTTTGCATTAGTTACTTCTGTTTTGCTTTGCTGTGGCTTGTAGCATGCTAGTATGCCAGCCTTCCCTTTAAGTGGTCTAAAACCTTTTATGATTTAATTAAACTAATATGATACTTACTCATCTGCTTCCTTTCTACCACTAGGCTTCCTTTTATTTTTTTAATTAAATTCTCCTGATGGTGACAGATGCAGACAAATTACTGCAGTTGCTCTAAACACCTGAAAAATATGGCCACTTTTTTAGGTGTCTCTATATGTATTTATGCAGCTAGGTCCTTGTTTTAGCGCTTGAGATTGACGACAGCTCTTGCTTCTCATCCAGGTGAATTTCAGTGCTCTTTCCTGACTCAGCAAGGTACATACTTGTCTCTTTTCCCAAGCTGCCACATAGAACAGCCAGACTCACATGAAGAGGAAGATGTGACAAGATTTCAATTGCAGTTTTTGCTGATCAACTCCAGGCCTTAGTTACCCAGTTGTTATAGACAGAAATCAAGCAAACCTCACTAGTGTATGTTTTGAAATGGATGATATCAAGTGCAATTAAATAAGATAAATTAAACTTTCATTCAGCTCTCTTCATGCCATTCATGAAGACAACGGCAAGTTTGGGTTGGATTTTGTTTGGTTTTTACATTTACCAATTGAGCTACAGGTTTGAAAATCAAAATCAACACATTCATAAACATATTGAAAACTATAGCCCCACAGAGAACTGGGTCTTAATACTACATATATACACCGTAAGCGAGCTTACGATGGGTGGGGAGAAGGAGACCATTGCCAAGGATTTGCAGAGAGAAGTAAACGCTTCTTGGCTATTTTGGTATTTAGGCTTAGCAGGATCAGCGTCCGGGGGGAGATCCTGGGAGGCATTTGTGTGCCTGCTGTCCCCCATGTTCTCAGCAGGCGCTGGGGTGGGCTGGCCGGCAGGTGG
>VZRJ01012130.1:174926-198484 GCA_013397565.1 Ptilonorhynchus violaceus | reverse complement strand
TTCTGATGGCCCAAGCGAGTGGTGCGGCTGGAAGAATCTGGCAATGCCACCCAGCTTTCAGAGGCGTTTTCAGGGGTGCAAAGTCTGGCAATGCCAATGCCATTCAGCTTTCAGAGGGGTTTTCAGGGGCAGCCTTTTAAAGATAAGTGGATTTCTCCCCTGTGTGTCAACAAGTTTCTGAAGGGGAAATGAGTTGAATACCGTCTTCCTAAGGATAGGTGGTCAAAGAGGGCAAAGAAAATGTGTCAAATTACTTGAACGAAGAGGCTTTTCCATAGCACATAATTTGGCCCTAGTCACACACCTTATTTCGTTTTCTCCTGATGATTATTCAGAGAGCCTAGTTCATATTTTTTCTTCTGTGGAGAAGTGCTGCTTTAAGTACTTCATTAACTTGCTGTC
The DNA here is from genome assembly GCA_013397565.1 of Ptilonorhynchus violaceus. Taxonomy (NCBI): domain Eukaryota; kingdom Metazoa; phylum Chordata; class Aves; order Passeriformes; family Ptilonorhynchidae; genus Ptilonorhynchus; species Ptilonorhynchus violaceus. Next base: position 198,082 of record VZRJ01012130.1, on the reverse strand, counting down.
TGATAGGTGTCTTTCAGATGAGTTTTCCAATAATTTGAGCTTTGGCTGGACCATACCTATTTCCGTGCAAATTTGTTCAGAAGAGAATTATTCGTTTGGAATTCCACCCCTTTATTTATAAGCTGTGATCAGAACTGTGCTTACGTATACATGTGTGTTTTCCTCAGCACATTCATTGAATTCCTACAAAATTCAGTATTTGAAAGATCTCTGGGTTGTTCTCACCTCGTTCATAACAGGAGAGATTTTTATGAGTTCTGTACACCAAGTGCTAAGGGCTCGCTTTGAAAATATGACTGTCCAACTGGAGGAGTGTGTTTATGTGTCTGTGTTTGCTTGTGTACAATTGCTTTTTCACATACTCCTGTCAGGTACTCTTCTATGTGTTGACATACTTGCTTCCCATTTGCAGAGGTTGTTGAGAAATATTCCCCTCTCATTATCTTCAACTGCCATAGTTAGAATTGAAGAGTGTGATGTGATTCTAGAGGTGGAACATTCTGAAATTAAATTTCTCTGAGAGCCACGGAGTATGACAATGGGGGAGTTGTGGGGACAGCTGACCACAATTCCCCTACCTCCTCTGTCCTTGGACTTCTCTGTCTGCTACACTGTAATTAACAGTCCAGAACTCAGGGGAGCTCTATAATATTGTCAAAGAGAGTCTGCATAGTAATTCTGTGAGCTTTGGCGCAAATTACACTTTGCAAGTAACTATGTATCTGCAGCATTTTCAGTATTTCGCAAAGGTGAAGTAAGGTACACAAGGAGAACAGTGAAACCCTTGTAAAGATGGAGTTAAATGACATATTTTGTTTTACTACAGCTTGAGGAAAGTTTGTAAAATACCTGGAGTCCACAAATCCTTCAAAATTAAGTTTACGTATTTGTTCTTTTTTAATATACCCTGGGAATTGCTCTGAGGTTTGCTAATCTAGTCCGTTTGGAGGAAAACTTTAGCATTTATGAGCAGAAGAGTAGCACATCATTTCAAAAGAAGAAAATATCTTTGGGCTTTTCAGAAACATATGATAAGGGAGGAGTGGAAATAATTAATGCAACAAGCTAAGTGAAAATATGCTGTGAAAGCTGTCCAGCTGTGCTGCAAAGTACCTGATATTCCTACACTATCATACGGAGTTGTGATTTTTGCTCATCATTATCAGAGCCATGTTCAGCATACAATTGAAATATGCTTATCTTTGCTGGTACCCTTACTAAGCTGAAAAGTTTTCCTCATTACTTGTGTGTGTCTCTGACAAGAGACAGAAACAGACAGAAACACCTCCGAATTCCAAACACGTCTTCCTTCAAGAGTAATTATGTTATATTTTGAGCATTGTTTATATTTTCAAAAGCATTGGAATTTCTCTTATAGGAGTGTGGGGGAGGATATAATTTAAAATATATACACAAAATATCTTGAGTGTCATGTCATTTGGGTGAAAACACCTGAATGTACATTCAAAGAAAACAAAACTTGAGTCTCAAATAGTTATTTTCCTTGCTTTAGTAGAGAGCCCATTTCAAACCACCAAACTGATGTGGAGAGATCGGTGGAGAACAGCAGCTGTGTGCAAATACCTGCAAAAGAAAGTGTATCTTGCATCTTTTTACTCTGCTGGCATTACTGAGCCCAAAGCAGCAGAGCTAACAAGAACAGTTTAAAAGTCAACTCTCTTCAAGTGCTTCTTCAGCCTTTCATTTAGAAAGTTACATTATTTCCAGTTTGTACAATCAAGGCAAAATAAACCAGAAATATCCCTGAAATTTACTCACCCTGAAACAGGTGTCCAAAGGGCAATTGCATACGCAGAGTTTAAGTCACACTTCACAGGATTCTCATAGAGCATTTCTTTTTTGTCATCACTTTGTCTCAAAAAGGTCACTACTGCAATGCCAACAAACCAGTCATGAAAGTAAAAGGCTGATTATATGTAAATATTTGCTCATTAGTCTGTGTGTCATAACCTGATATCTTGTAATACTAGGCAGTTCTTCAGCAGAACTGCTCTTTTCTTACAGTGGAAATTAAAGTGTAGGTGATTTGTGCATATATGATCTGAGGCACTGAGTTGTAGTAGCATGCTATACTAGAGCAGAGATTGGTTTATGTTCTCAGAAATTATACACAAATACGTTGCAAATTTTTTTATACTTGTAATTTTTAAATCTATTAGATTTTGTGTGTCTGTGTGTGTGTGTAACAGCTTCATGACTGGGAAACATCCTGAGGGATTCAGTTCACCTAAATTTGCAGGTTACAAGTACTTTTTTTTATCACTATATAAAGTGTTTATCACTTGCTAAACAGATTCAGAACTTCAGATACCTCTGAGCCTGTCTGTGACTCTGAAATGGGCTTTTCTCAACACCACATGTGTGGGACACTGAAATTGTTCAGGTATTCATGAGGAAATGTGAGAAATGCAATATTTAGAGTGATACAGATGGAGGAAGCTAATGGCACGGGAGACTGTGAATGGCAGGCGTCCTTTCTTCAGCCCACCGGAGATCAGGTTCATCAGAGGTGTGCCAGTGCAGTCTCAGTGTGAGGCAGCGATAAACACTTTTGTGCTCTGCGATTACCTTCCTCCATCATTCTCCTCTTCACACGTGTAATTGGTCCTCACGCTGTACACCTCAGGCACCGGGAGAAAGCGACCCTTATTGCCGGCCCGGGCGGCGCAGGGCGGCGGGAGCTGTCCGAGGTGTCTCAGAGGCAGCCGGCACCGGGCGGCCGGAGAAACGGCAAAACGCGGAGCTGCAGCAAGCGGCGGTGTGAGGCAGGGGCGGAGTGACTGAGGGAGGGTGAGGGTCGGGTGCTGAGGCTGGAGCACGCCTAAATTCCTGACTTTTCCATCTCTGAAGTGAATTCATTCAGTCTCGGCAGGATCAGATACCTTGCTTGTGCAGTTCTATTGCTGAAAGCTTCGGGCTGGCGTCAGACCTCCTTTTCTCCCCGCATTTGAGAGCGAGATTAAAATATGCATAGTTCTTGTTGTAACACCAGCACTGCAGAAACTTTGAGTGTTATGACTATAATTATTTTCCAGGATTTGATGAGTCAAGCAGCCTCTGATACTTTTGTTTTGTGTTTTATGATATCCCCCTAGCAGTCTATATGCCAAAAATGTATTCTCTCTAATAGTAATGAAAGTTATTATTTTATATTATAACATTAAGTAGTATTATCTCACTATGAGAATATTTTTTTGTTTCCAGACAAGTCAGGCGCATTCACACCTGCTAAATGAAAGGCTATGCTCCCTCTGTAATCAGACATGAGGGGATTTGACAGCTGGTTTTAAAAGCACTAGTTCTGCATTGCTGGAAGCCCACCAGTGCATTCTTACAAGAACAAATGCCTCGTAAGGTGAAGACAACAACAGAACAATTAGTAATCTATCACTCTGTTGATGGCCTTTACCCATGCAGAAGGCCACCCTGAATCCAGGGAGCACACCATATTGCTGCGTTTCTTTTGCAAATGTAGTCTGTAGCCTCTAAACCCCATAGACCTATAAAGTCTTTCTCACAGTAAGTTGCTTCTCTCTCTGGCAAATGCAATCTAAAATTCAAGAGCCCATTCTTGATACAAAGTAAGGTTTCATCATTTTCCATTTTCCTCTCCTCATATACTTGTCGAAAAGTGGCCTATTATCTTAGTTCAGGCTGTCTTCAGTACCATTTCTTGTTGCTTGCACACTACAGTGGTAAGGTTTTAAACAGTGAAGCAGAATAATAGCCTCTTGAAATACACTAGCAAAAAGAGCAGGAAAGAAATTAAGGGGAATATACTAAAGCAAAATAATTGTTACTTTGTTTCTGAAAAGTATGGTTGTAAACCAAGCATTCGATTCCTTTCTTGAATTCTGAAGCATAGCATTTTATTAATTTGGAATTTATAACAAATGAAGATCAGACATCTTGAATCAACTGTGATAGCATAGAAATTTAACAGAAGACTGGTTTCTTCCTGGTGTGCCTCAGAACAGCATAGATGATACTTGTGACTTTTTATGCCCCTCTAGACAGTGATGATTCTCACATCTGTACTTCTCTGTAACACTTGCCTACAATTTGATATAGGATGAGATCTCTTCAGAAAGATATGAAACACAGTAATTCTGAGGAAATACCTGAATTTAATTTTAAAAATGGAAAGTAAAGTGCAGAATGACTAATGGTTTCGTCTGAGAGTTCCACATACTACTGAGGATCAAAAATGCTCTGAGCCAGAAAGTCAGCCAGTGAAAGAATTCAAAGGTAACTGAAATCAAGCATGATGCCTCTTTTGGTCTTGAACTGTTTTGAAGCAAAGAAAACCCATCTTTTATTTCTTCTTCTTGCATGTAAAGTTTTCCTGTTTTATTATTTGTTTTAACATGAACTCTGGGTTTCACTTTATGTGAATGAAGTGAAACTATCACTAGAGCTGAATTTTTAAGTAAAAGGAGCTTTGGAAAAGGTGAGCCTAAGGTCAATTTACACTCTACAAAGTCCCAAAACTTCCAAAGTCTACCACTATTTTTTTTCCATTTGAAGCAATAACACCAATACTAATATCAGCAAAATATTTACTGTGTTCAACTTCCCAATATTATTTAAGGGAAAATATGACAGTGTAATCACAATTTTTTTTTTTTTCTTTTATATTCACATCTTAGAAACCAAGAATAAAGACACTTCCATCTTCTATATCCCAACAAAAAGATAATGTTCCGGTTGAGACTACTCATTAACAGCACTTGCACTGTTCCGAAATCTTTAATTTTTTTTTTCCACAAAAGCCTCATAGGATTTGTGCAAGGCATTCATACTCATAGTACTCATAGTCCCACAACATTATCTTGTGCCATGAGATCACATCTGTATCATATATTATGCTGAAGATCAGGGCTGTATCAGAGTTAGTGTTCCAAATTTTGTGGTACTTTCATGCTTTTGGAATGGCATGCTTTTGGAAAACAACCTAGTTTTGCTTAACTTGAGCCAATTTTCTAAGTCATATATCTGATTTCTCAATGCTTTGATGTCTTCATTAGTTTCAGAATAACAATGTTTCTGCATGTTACTATCTGTCTATCGTTAGTGTCCACTAAATTGCCTTTCCAGCTGCTTATCTCAGTCACAATCATTCCATTGCCCTTCCAGCAAGGGGAGAGCTAGAACAAAATGTCCTGTTTACTGTCCTTTTCTATCATCAAAGAAGCTGTAACAAGGGTCAGAATCTGGCAAATATTTCCAGTTACTAGCCTTTCACCTTTTTTATACCACTGCCAACCATTTAGGTTCTCATGGGTTTTAGGGGTCCTAAATGAAGACGTATTTTTCCTGATGTGCTCTATTGAGCTAATATCTCTTGGGCTATCCAGGATGTACAAAGGTACTTATATATCTTTGGGATAGCAAGCAAATGTTGTGGAAAGAGAACAGAAGATCAGTGTGCTTTTATAAGAAAGGGTGAGAAATTCTTAATTGTGTGTGTGTGGCATTGTAATGGTGCCAGTGGTGCTGTAGTGTGTTGGGCCATATAAGCAAAACATTAGACGCTGCAACTGCAGGACGAGGGTCTGAAATTACTGAGAAAAGGGGGCCAAAAAAAGCACTGCTTTATAAAATGTAGAGGATTTGGAGACATGAAGGAATCAGTAAGACCTATACATGTCTGGGTGACTTCATAGTTAAAGAAGACTCCCATGTCATAGATGGACGAGATGGAGGAGAAGGCTAATGGTTTTAGAAGTGACATCTGAAAGTGGTCATAAGGAAGGTCTGCAAAAGAAGGACAGGTTGATGTTGTCCGGTTACCTTTCAATTGTGCTGTAAAACACAGGAATATGAGATAGAAGGATACCTCCGGGTTTATCATATCTAGCTGACTGCTGCTTCAGGCTACACCATTGTAGAAAAAATGCTGTTACCTATCATGCTCCGTCTTAAAGCTGGATAGGCTATTTGGTGCTGTACATCCTTCTAGGAAGCTATATTCATCAGTCTGATGGTCGAAAGCCTTACAATTTCCACTGTAAATATATTCAGTTTCACTATGCATCCATTAATTAAAATATTGCTCATTCTCTGGTATTCAGCCATTTTCTATATTTCTACCTTACTCATCCCTGGTGGACAAACCAAGCTCTTTAATCTCCTTTCAAAATGTAGACTCTTCATTCTTTTAATTACTCTATAGTCCTCCTTTGTGTGTGTTCTACATTGAATTCACTTTTCCTGAAACCTTAATGAGTTTCACACAGTATTCCCCAACAGAATAGGTGCTTTCACCAGGACACATACAAATTCATGAAGAAATGTAGGTTTCATAGCTGTTGAGAAAGAACTATCATCTTACCCAGATTTCTTGATTTATGACATAATCTTGATACTGTGCTGTTTGTTACGATAAGGTTCTAAGCACAGTACTTCAGAAATCTAGTAAGTCAACAAGTTTGTTGGAAAACTGTGAAACAAACAAATTGTATCTCTGATACAACTTAGTTTATTTTTGCAGTGGTAGATTTTGTACAGCAGTTCTACCTAGATGAAGCACAATTGTAAGGGTTTTTTTTTTTCCTTCAGCTCTACAGTGTTTTCTTGGCTTTCTCAGAAAGAAGTTGCATTTGCCTGCAGAAAATATTTTGAAGATATGACAGCTGAAGTTCATCTACAGCCAGTTTAGATAAATGAGAGGAAATCAAGAGTCTGATAGGAGAAATTGTTAAATAATCAAACTGGTTAGCCCTCTGCATGTTTGGGGGCAGCACTGGTTCAGCATTCAGCAGAACTGTGGTCACACATAGCCACAGGAGTATGGCCATTATTTCCCTTTTCCTGACTGAGTGATCTAACTGCCCTTGATTTGACTAAGGGTGAGGTGTGCCTTTGCAGGGCTGCATAGCGGAGAGACTGTTCTGTGTTATCAGTGACTGCTACAGGCTGCCCTATGTTATTAGCGCTGTTCCAGGCTCTTGCGGCACAAAAAGTAGCAGGAGTTACATGAGTTTGCTGTTTTGCAGTAGCCTTTGCATTTTCTGTGAGTAAAGGGAGTACACCCACACTGGAGAAGCTGGTTTTTCCTCTGGCCAGCACTCCGCCTTGCCTTCATTCCTGAAGGTCCATCACAGGGAGTCACTGTCTACCTGAACTTTCCTCACACTGCAGTCATAAGGTGTGTTACTTGTGTGACAGTATTTACAACCACTGCACCCTCAACAGGATAATCAGAGAGAGAATCAGAGGGTCTCACCATGGCAGAGGAAGAAGCACATCTTCTCTTATACATTCCTACTAAATATTCTTCAGTAGACCAAGATCTGACAGGGGAACTTTCTTCTGGAAGATTTCTTCACACATCTTTGTAAGCAAGCTGGTAGTTTGGCTAACACCAGCATCCAGAGAGTTAAGATCAGTTGCTGTGTAATTATACCCCTGAGAATCTATAACTTAGTGGTTGTCTGTAGTTTTTGAAGAATATTCTTTTTTCAACCAACATCAGTATGTTTGTTGGAAGGTACATTGTCAAGCAGAGTGTAAAACAGTAAAATGTGTAACATTAGAAAGCATTAAAAATAATGCAAAGAGAGCTGAAAGTTTTTAAGCATTAGTAAAATATTCTTCTACACCCTCTTTTAGTGTTCTGTAGTTGGCACTGTATTTCTTTGTAGCTAAGAGACATCCAGTGATAACAGAAACTCTATGGAGAGAACAGAGATAGAATTGATTTACAATATATTACTAAAGGACTCGGAATGCATCAGAGTGCAAAAATCTTGCCTGCCTGTGCTGCAATTTGATATGTTTGTATTGAATGTTTTGTATTGTGTTTGAAATCAAGTCAGTGAACTTTGTTTGCTAGCCTTTTCAGTTGCATGAATCATCTGCTATGAAGTTAATCCAATTAAGACGCACCAATATGATGAAGTAATTGTGTTTCAGTCTGTCATGTGTATAGAATATCATGTGAAATTATGAACAGCTTAATCACTTGGTTAATAGCACAATCCATGTTGCTACAGTACAATTAAATAATACCAGGTTTGAATCATGTGACATTTTTTGTTCTTTCCATGCTGTGTCAAAGCAAAATTTCTATAATTCCCCCACTGTCTTATCGGCATCAGCCAGGGTCTCTGACTCTGCTCCAGTGGCGTTTCCATATTATGGAATTGTAAGAAAACAGGAAAAATAAATACTGCAGCTTTTTTTTCATGTACATCAGAACAGATCATTTTACAAAACAGAGTATTATTTCTGCAGAAATATATGATTTTCTCATTGTCTTTATGGTTCTTTCCTAAGGATCATAGGAAAGATGAAGTCAGTGGAAGTTGGAGGTGATTTGCTGTTTCTTTGGTGTCATGCACGCTAATGGAGAACTCCCTGCCAGCTAACACTGTGCATCCCAGGCCAGTGCTCTTATCCATGAATGCAAATAACATTAGAGAGTCCTACTTGTTAGGTACCAATTTTGTCTGGTTTATGTTCTCTTTCAGTGAGAAATAGGAGCAGGCATGTCTATGCGTGGACTTCAGTTATTTGTTTCTAAATTGTGAGTTGCTTTACCTGTAAAGGTAAAGAAAGTAAAGGAGCATGCTATCGTGCCATCTTCTTACCAGGATGTAATCAAGTTCTGAAGAGCAATTAACCCACAATGGTAAAGACACAAAGCTAATAAGTAGAGTGATGTCATACTGCATGTCCTTAACAGATTCGGGTGCTCAGGGTTTCTGAGTTTTCATATTCAAGATCTGTATTGTGTTGACCTCACATAATTGTACAAAAAAGGCTTCAGGGTTTACCTATCACTTCCTGAAAAATTGTAAATGGTCTGTATGTTTAGTTGTTAGGTGGCTGCTGAGCAGCCAGGACATTTTACAAGTTTACAATAGCTGTAGGACAATCGGTGAAACACTGTGTGTGCTAGTATAGCTGAGCCCAGAGACTGCACATTTTTTGAACAGTGTGTGGAGGTTTTTTTACTCATTTCCAAATCTGTGTCATGAACTGCAGCATGGTACTTGAAGAAAAATATAGTAGCCCTATAACTCTTCCCATACAAATAATTTACCTTTTTCCTTAGACAACATTTCAAAAGAACAGCAATATACAAAAAGACACTAGAGGAAGGGCAGATTGCATTAAATTACTGCTCACCAGATACCCGAATGTCACAGAAGTAGCTTTGCAGATAGACAGAAACCTCAACATAATTGTCTCCCAAGACACATTTTACCTAATTTCTGTGGTGCACTCACTGCACATACATTCACAGGCCAGACTGGTTCTGCCACCTTATTACACACAACCATTGTCTCCTAGGTCCTGTAAAGCCTCAGGCTTGGCAGATGTGATGGATCTAGTGCTACATACAGTGGAGCCAGTTGCAGGTGCTAGCCAGGCCCTTGCAGCATTTTCTGCTCCTCTTTCTCTGGGTAGCACAATAAAAAATGGCTCATCCTATACAGAGGAAATGTGTATTCCCTCTAGCTTTTTAAGCTGCGACTCTTGAGACTCCCTGAAAGATGGGTGCCAACAGATTTCACTTGGTATGCTCATATTCAGCGATTTTCTTCTGCTCTGTTTTTGTTCTCTTGTTCTTTTCATCCTCACCCCTCAGTTCACTTAGTCTGCATTTACACTCTTTCTTTGAAGGATTTTCTCTCTGTTACCAAGCTTATAAAAAGCATTATGTGCTACCTGGGAGAACAGTAACAAGGAGTCAGGGCCTGTGTTGTTTCATATGGGTTCAGACAAGAGAATTGTCCTGTGACTTCATCGTGCATTGCAATCCCAGGGACCCAGATTGCACCTTTCACTTTCTATGTTGGTGGCTGCTGGGAGAGAAAATGTAGACATCATGCTATATAGCATGTGCTGTACTCTGCACAGTTACAAGGATATATTTTCCTCAGAAAATTAAATGAAAGGCATGCGACTGTACAGTTTATTCCACCATCATTCTTCACATCTGCCCAGTATTGCCAAAGTCTGGAGCTTAAGCAGGATGTGTCACTGAGTTGTAAGTAGAGGATTGCTCTTGTGGTAAAAATCATAATGTAACTTAGCCATGTGAACAAGAAGAAAAAGCAAGGAGATGAGATGGAAAAGAAATAAAACCAGTTTATCATGGACAAGAAGAAAGATGAAGAGGGCGAGCAGGAAAAGCAATGTTTTGCTCTTCGAAAAGTAGAAGTAAATTATTCCATAAATGGAAAAAAAAAAAAAGAGAGAAAGGAAGAGGCCCAAAGGAAGAGGCTTTGCAGACTATGGTGTGTTTTGTGGTTGCTAGAAGTAATTGCACATTTTAATTTCAGAAATAATGGAGTATCAGTAGCATTCATCTAGAGAAATTGAGATTTTTATAAGACTTTTGTCTGTACTTATTTAGGGCTGCTATAATTAATGTGATGCTAAAAGCAGTGGTTACCATGTGAAATATGTTTATGCCGGGCCACACTTCTTTCTGCGTGTTGTAGTTCCCAGGAAGAAATTTCCAAGTTGAACTTGGTTATTCAGGTGAGGATCCAAAAGTTCTATATATGGCCATTTCCAGTACACAAGCAAATTTATTCTGCTAAATTTCTAACCTATTGTTACTGTTACAAAATTAAATTTCTTATATTCCCATGATAAATTCAAGCAGCATATGCTAGATGCTAGCTGCAGTTAAAAGGTAGCTGCATTTTACTGTAGTTTGGCATACTACACAAGTTAATATGGATATAAGTGCTCTGTCTGGTAAAGAAATTACGTGAACAAGGAATTTACAGCAATAATGTAATTTCAAGAGATTGTTGGAATGAGGAACCCTATTCTCAGCTATTGTCATTAGATAAATAATATCCTCACAAAAAAAATCAAACACAAAATAGATATAAATATATAGACGGAAAAACTTAAGGAAACCCTGCTATAATTTTGAGAGCATGTGTGAAGTTTTGTAGTGAAATCTAAGGAAGTTGAAAAGAGAACCCTGAAGAATGAAACCAGGGGTGAATCTTTCTACCTGCTAGCAATCCTTCTGAATATACAATGATCAGACTTCCATCTGGTCAAACATGACAGTCATCACGTAGAATGAAAGGCAGATGGTTAGAACACGTCCTAGTTGCACCTGCTCAACGTAAAGTGCCATTACACAACTTGACCTAAACGTGCAGTTTAGTCTTGCTGCAATTTAAGCAAATGTCTACCCGAAGTTGTATGAATTGTCTGAAGACGTGGAGGTTACCTGGATGGTTAGATTCAGCTACTTACTCTGGTGCTTTCAGGATCAAAGTCTTAGCAACTAACTTCAATTCATGTAACTATTTTACAAATGGAATTTTATCTTGCTTAGGCTTATCTTAAAGTGCAGAGTAAGTATTTCAATACATCTAATTCAGTCACTAGATTAGAAATAGAGATCATTGTGTCTTATCACTCACTGATGAAGGTCATTTGCATAATATTGCAAATATCTTTAAGGCTGTTAAGATTCAAGATTGTTCCAAGGAATTTAAACAGTCCATGTTCACTGGCAGAGATTACACCTAGATCAGAAATCTTAACAGTTGATTAGAGCAGCTCATTTTCTTGGAAGGTTAACATGTTCATTTTCCCACTCTATTAACAGGAAAGACTTGGTACGAATTTTTAATCAGTCTTAATTTTGTTTTAGCTTGATTTTGATGATGAAGAGTTCTGACATGTTCTCTCATTGGATCCAGTTAGAAATTGGATCGCTTGACATTCAGTTTATTCAGGACTGAAGCATGACAAAGTTCCTATGTGAAACAACAGTTTAGTTCTTTCTAAACACTGATGAACACATTTTCTATAACAGTGATTTTAATTTGAAAATCATGTTGGAATGGAAAATAAAGGTAATGTCTGTCAAATTGAAGAATTTTTTCTTTTGGCCTACGGTTTTTTTGTTTTGGTAGAACTCGTATCTATGATTTGTCTCAGCAGTGAGAACTATCTGATAATTCATATAATCCAAAGATAAGAGGAAGTATAAAGGTGCCTTGTGCCGTGGCTCAATCACTGATTGAATTTATAGTCTGGTATTTGTAGGTCGGTTGTGTGGTGGAATGAGTGTGAAATATGTGAAGTGTATTTTTGTTGATCAATTTCCTTCAAGTTATTAAATTAATTTATTGGTTACAGTCACACTCTTTTCTAATTATGTAGAGCAGCAATTACTGAAAGTGTTGCTGCTGGGTAGGCTTATTTTCACCAATAGAAATTGTCTGAAGTATTTATGTCACCATTCCTCTTCAGTGTTTGGTAGTGCTTATATATTTTATTGATTTTTTTAAAGCCAGTTATGGGTCTTCTAGAACTAGCAAAGGCAGGTAAAAAGTCACTGCTGGACTGGACTGATAATCAGGGCACATAATCAGATTTTTCCAAAGACATACCTAAGGACATCCTTCAACTTCAGAATTATATGTTATTACTTCGCTTGTCATCAATATATAGAACAGAAAAGGAAACATCTTGTCTGATTTGCTTTAGAAGTTCTACCATAGCTGTGAAAATATGTTTGCTTCATTGCTTGCTCTTTTTGTTCTTCTCCTGTTTTTTCCCCTTGTCCCACATGTCTCTACCATAAATTACATCTAATTCATGTCATATTTTTACGTTCCTTTTAGGTATTGGAGTTGGTGTGTTGGTGCGAGAATACGGCAAACTGTCTAACTTGGACAAATTCTACTTTTCCTTTCCTGGGGAACTGCTGATGAGAATGCTCAAACTCATCATTCTGCCATTAATCATATCAAGTATGATCACAGGTATGACTGGAAATGTACTGTTAGCTGATGAGATCATCATTGTGGGTTAGCTTTCTTTCTCAAGGAAACAACCCCTAAAAACAATTTGATGGAACTCTAGACTGAAATACAGGTTCCATACCTTTAGATTAAATTTTTCTTTATATAATGAGAATGGATTTGGAAGGATTAGCATTATTATCTATTACCTTATAAAGAGCTGTGGGATAATAACTGCATATTTATAGACTCTTGTATATCTCTCTCCGTGTTTTCAGGACTGGCTTAAGCAGTTGCAAATTACAAACCCTAAGCTGCAACTGCATATTCTTAGGTACAGAGCTGACTGTTGTTAGTAGTCTCACCTTGCCATTTCACAAGAAACAGAGGGCTGATCTCATAGCTTACTGTCATAAAAAGAGGATGTTCCTGATTTACACTTCCTTGGTCTCAACTAACTTCCATGAGGTACCTTGCATGAGCTCTACCATTTGCTGAATCCTTCTATGAGTCCATTCAATTCACCAACCTGACAGAAATAAATTACAGGAAAATAAATCCACTTGTACTTCCCCAAAAATGAAAACTCCTTTGAACCAAGTGAGCGCAAAGGGAGACTGTGTGGCCGGGAAGGGGTTATGGAAAGAAAAGCAAAGCTTCCATCTTTTGGGAAAAACAAGAAAGCTGTTGGCTGGAACTGTGCCTTGCATGCTAGAATTTGCTAACAGTTCACCTGGTGGAAAAACTTTGGAAAGATTTGGTGGAGAAAGCCCAAAGCAAAGAAACAGAACTGAATGTCAAATAGCCTTTCTCTAAAAAAAATTTAAAAAAAAAAAAAGGAAAGCTAAGCAAACCTCTCTTTATTCTTGAAGTCTTTGCTGAGGGTACAAGGATCGTGACTATTTTCTTTCAGCTTTCTACAGTGAATCAAGACACATTATTTGATATTGTCCCTTTTCATCTCCATGAAACCTCTGTTTTCACAATGTATTCATGTCCAGGTATTTGTTGATTGGTTAGATGTTAAGGAGAATGCATCAGACATTTCACTAAAGAAAAGGAGAGCATACTGTGATCAGAAAATGAAAGGGGAATTTTGAGCATGTTATGAAAGTGCTTTCAAGAATAGGATATTGAATACAAACTTTCAAGCTCCTCAAAATTCATGTCCAAAAATATCATTAATTTCACGGAAGCACACCCCAAAATAAGCCTATGACAGAAAGTTCTTAAGGGAAGTTGTCAAGGCCTTTTGAGCCTATCTGTAATGGAGGGTTATAGGAACCCAGTGTTAGAATTGAAATGGAGAATGTCAAGAGCTGCAAAATTCAGAATGGAAAGCTGCCAAAGGCAGAATGAGAAATGATGGCACAAAATAGTCAAGCATTGTGTCCAAAGGAACAAAGGGAGATGAAACAGTTGTTGGTATGTAAAGGAGAGGAGGACCTTAGTCTGTGACAGAAGATCCAGGAAAAGCTGCCGAGATAAGATTAATATATTTCTTTTTTTGAACAAGCTTTTATTTTGGGGTGAAGTTTGGCCTATGTCTTCAGAAATAAATTAGATCTTTAGAAAAATCATGAAATGAATTATTTATTAAATGTTTTCCTGTCCAGCACTTGCAAGGGGAAACAAGAATCATCCTTTTAAAAATATTGTGCTTTTACATAACGTTTAATGTTCCAGTATGGGTAAACTGCATTTGTAACTACTAACACAAACCTGGATTTTAAAGATTGCAGATTACAGGAGTTAAATTCATATGCAGAGATGAGAATGAGATGCTCTGATTCTGACCTTGGCATATCGAATTTCCATAGAAAATAAGGGCATTTTTTTTCTATACTTCTATGTTAGGTTTTTAGGCAAGGAAAAGAAAACAAGATTGATACAGAACAGAAGCTACTTCAGTAGAGTATGTAGGGTTTTGCTGCTACTGAAGACAAAAGCACTAACAGCCTGTGTGCAAGTAATGATGAAATGCCTGGCAAGCCAAAGAACTGTGCATGATGGTTTTCACTATTCACCTGCATCCATCCTCAGGATGTTGATGAGATATTTTCCTCTTTTAAAATAGGTGTGTTAACCTTCCAAACCTCAGAAATGCACACTTGAATTGAATAAGCAGACCTGTGTACGATCATGAAGCATACTGGTCATTTTTGTTCTTTCACACAGAGTCATACAGAATGATTAAGGTTGAAACCATCTAGTCCAATCCCCCTGCTTAAGCAGGGTCAGCTAGAGTAGTATGTTCCTGTTCAGATTAAATTTCATAGTTTTTTTAATTTTTGACTATTGTCTCATGTCTTGTCTCTGGGCACCACTGCTAAGAGCCTGGCTCTGTACTCATGCCCACTCATCAGCAATTTATACACCTGAATAAGATCTCTCTGAGCATTCTCTTCTCCAGACTAAACACTCCCTGCTCTCTTAGCCTGTCGTCATGCGAGAGATGCTCCAACACCCTCATGATATTTGTGGCCGTTCACAGGACTCGGTCCAGTAAGTCCATCTTTCTTGAACTGGGGAACCCAGAACTAGACCCAGTGCTCCAGGTGTGACAGGTATTGTTTTTAGAGAGATCACCTCTCTCCACATGCTGACAGTGCTTGTCATAGTGTTATGGCTATTGGCCACCTTTGCTACGAGATGTTACTGTCTCATGGTCAGCTTGTTGCCTGCCAGGACCCCCAGGTCCTTTTCTGCAGAGCTGTTCTCCAGCTGGTCTGTCTTCAGCATCTACTGGTGTCTTGCATTATTCCTGCCCAGATGCAGAACTCTGCATTTCTTCTTGTTGAACTTCATAAGATTTCTCTCAGACAAATTCTCCAGCCCATCCAGGTACCTCTGAGTGACTGTATAACCATCTCGTGTATCATCCACTCTTCCCAATTTTNGTCTCACAACCCTCACATTTAAGAGTTTTTTTTCACTATCTAGTCTAAACCTACTTGTTTTCAGTTTAAAGCCATCTCCCCTTGTGTTAGCACTAGATGCCATGTAAAAAGACCCACTCCAGCCCTCTTGTAGGCCCCTTCAAGGTCCTGGGAAGCTGGAACATGTCTCCCTGTAACCTCTTCTGCAGACTGAACAAGCCTGTGAACTTGCTGAGGGAGCATTCAGCTCGGTCATTAGTCATTGATAAAATGTTAAACAGTATTGGCCCTGGCACTGAACCCTGGGGTACATCAGTACTGACTTGTTTCCAACCAGATTTATGCTGGTGATCGCATCCTTCTGGGCCTGCCCATTCAGACAAGTTCCAATTTGCCTCGCTGTGCAATTATCTAACCTGTACTTTGTCCGTTGTTCTCTGGGGATGTTATGGAAGACAGTGCCAAAAACCTTACTAAAGCGGAGTTAGACCACATAATCCCTTTGCAATTCTGACTTTTAGCACAAAAGCAAAATTCACACTTTCAAAAATTACTGTAAAGAAGAGAACAAGGAGGGGAATGAAAAATGTAAGAAGGGTCCAGGATGTGTCTTCACCTGTGTTTGTAAACAAGACAGCTCACTCTTTGCCTCACTGTCAGTGGCAAAGTCAGATATTTCTGCATTTGGCTGTACCTTCTCTGGACTGAGACCCAAAACTATTTTCCTCCAAAGTAACCTCATCATTATTGATTAAATGTAGGATGTACCAGGAAAGCACCACAATCTGCATGCTGGCTGGTTGTCTTTGGTGTGACCAGATGTGTTCTGAGGATGTCCACCTCCTTGGAGTATGCGTATTGTGCAGACCCCTATAGGGTCTGTATCTGATGATCAGAGCTGTGGAATCTCTATACATGTTCATGTGCTCAGCAACAGACACTTGGGGCTGCAATACATACAAAGTTACTGCAGTAAAAGTAGTGACAACACATCAGCTGGTCCTGAATGAGTGTCTTTTTAGTTCACAAGTTAAGGGGATGCAACTTAGCTCACCGTGAAAGAAAAACATTGTCACGTTATTGGGCCTTTGCTGCAGGTTGTGTGTGTCACCAGAGGCAATTGCAAAGGCTCATTTGGTACGTAACTGTAACCGGCCTGTGGTGCTGGGTCCAAAGGCATCTAGGAAGTTTTGATGCCTTTTGTAAATGTATGTCATGTCAAAATATCAGATTTTGGTTACTAATAACATTTTTGCACAAGACATTTTTGAAAATGCAGTCTGTATTTTCTAGGATTAGAATGTCTTAAAAGGTAATGTCACATCCTGAAAAGAATCAGCTTATGCTTTAGAGATGGGAGCTGTGCACAAACGAATTTCCCACAACCAGATCCCAGTCCATTTGGGTGTAATGATGTAAATCAAGCCCACAGCAAAGAGAGTAGAGTTTGGAATCACTCCTTGAGATTTCAGGATTTTCTTCAAAATTTAAAGTGTTAGTAATTTTAACTTGTTGGACTAAATTCCATCTTACTGAAGAAACTCTCACCGATTTCTTCAATTAAATCAGCAACACGCTTCATGCTTCTCTTTGGAGCTCTAATCAGAGCAGGAGCACCCTTACCTCTGTCTATTTTCAGATTCAAAAGGCAAAATCCTCCCTCTCGTTAAAGACGGCTTTGTAGAATGTGGGTTTTTTACAAACCCAGTTCCTCTGAGTGTAAAAGAGGAAAAAAATTGTTTACTACTTATGTAGTGTACAAGTTGCAATTTGTGGCATTTTTCCACTAACCTGCCTGGAAGCTGAACTGTAGCCTAGTAAAAAATTGACATAAACACCAAGCATGTATTTGTTTTGAAAAATTTGAAAATTATGGTTGATAGGACCTTGCTTTGGTGATGGAATAGTCTGACCAGCGTGATGCTCTTTTAAATTATGCTTACTCTGCCTCAGAGCCAAATTTTAATTGTTTTCTTCTTCTCATAATAATTTTAATGGGTTCTGATGTAAATTTATTTATTCTGACCCAAAAGCCCACCACTGATAATTCAGTTCAAAATATAGAGCTCTTTTGTCTATCCATGAGATTTCTAACCCTCAAATTAGCTAAGAGCATGCTAATGCATCATTCATGTGAAGACATTATTTGTATTTTCTGCCTCCTGCTCTAGTGACATGGGAAAATTGAAAATGAAAACCAAAAGTCTAGAGTGTTAGTCAAGATCTTTGCTGACACCAGAACTGCAGCGGTACTGAATTTAATACTCCACACCCCAAATCCACTTCTTTTGAAGCAATGCTCTGAAAAAAGAAATTATTAGACAAATACAAAAAATATGTTATTTTTAAGTGCCCTGTAGGGAGAAAGAATTGGGAGAAATCTCTTGTGTTCTTCATGGGAGTTTTGAGATTTAAATCTAATCATTTTGGGAGTACTGAAAACATATAAAATGTCTTTGAAAGTCTTGGAAATTCACAAGTCTAATTTCTTTCTGAGAATAAAAATTCTCTGGAATTGTGCAGTATATTTCATAAAGAGTGCATACTGAGCAGACTAGTCCCCTTTAATCCCTTTTAGCTTTCTTTTTCATGAAGTGAGATTCACACAGTATGCAATGGTAGTAAATGTTTGCATATTTGTTTTCTGTCAGGATCACAGTAGAACTTAGGCTGGAGACAACTGTCAAGTTTCCTGAACAGTTGTTCCCTTGTACTTGAGTACAAGCTGGGGAAACTTACATGCCCAGCCTGAAGCTAACTAATCCACACAAAGTGTCTAGCCTTATTTCCTGCACCTAAGTTCCTTGTTAGTATCTAGTGTCAGGAGATCTGGATCTTAATGTAACACCCCCAGACATCCAGATACTAAGAGAATACCATGGCTCTGCTTTCCATCTCTCTTCAATTGGTCCTTCTCAGATACGGTATTTTCATACAGCCTGCCACATTGATTTTCAAACTATAAGCCATGGATCTTGATGTGGAAGTCTTTCTTCAGGGCTAGAACGTGTTCTGTCAAAAAAATCACATCACATGTGAATCATCTGATAAATGAACTTTCTTTGATAATGTTTCCAGAGTTACCCATAAATGCCAGGAATTTTAGCTTTGTATTAAAAGATGTGACACATAGGACAGCAGGTCCATGTCTCAGATCTCAATATTAATGACATGATTTTATCAGCTATTCAATGTCTGTTTTAAGTTCTGCAGTAATCTCTCCCTCATTTCTTATCTTTCCTCCCTGACAAAATTTTAATAAAGCCTTTTCTTGTGTTTCTGAGCTTCCCTGCACTTTCAGCCTTCACAGACAACTTCAAAGAGGCTAGAACAGAAGCATGGGAATTTCCTGCTTTGTGAATTTGTGCAGGATCAGCTATGGGGAAAACCAAAATTCCTTAAAGCAATTGATGAGGTATTTGCAGGTACACACAGCATACTTCAGGAACAGTGGAAAAAACGACAGTATCAATTACCTTTCTGAGGGCAGCTGTATGTGAGCTATAAATACGAAGTCTCCTGTGCTGTGAGTCTGGCAAAACTACCAAGTCTCCATGACTATAGAAATAAACTCTAGCTTTGTTCCAGGGCCTGCTTTGACTACTGGTCCACTATTGTCTGAAGCATCATGCCAGTTCCATCTTTCCCAATGCCAGCTACACACTCTTATTTGCACTTGTTACTCATAGTACAAAGGTAATGATTCCACCAATCCACAAATTCCACCACAAATCTGGCTTATTCTGACAACTGCTTGAGAGAAAAAAATATCCCAGTGAATTACCTTGGCTATGTGACTTTTCCCATTTGCAGAGTCTGTTGTTTTTCCTGTGTAAAGAGTACGTTAGATTGTGGCCAA
The DNA here is from genome assembly GCA_013397565.1 of Ptilonorhynchus violaceus. Lineage (NCBI taxonomy): Eukaryota > Metazoa > Chordata > Aves > Passeriformes > Ptilonorhynchidae > Ptilonorhynchus > Ptilonorhynchus violaceus. The sequence continues at coordinate 178,583 of VZRJ01012130.1, read as the reverse complement.
TCAATGGGTGTGTTGACTAGGTTATTTGTCCTTTTCAGTTGTTCAAAATTGAAGTGTGAGTTTCCCACCTTGGATCTGAGTTGAATCTGTGTCTGGGAAGGTACTAGTTTGTTTATCACAGTGCCACAGAACTTGGTGGATGAAAACAAAATGTACAAAATGGGATACAAAAGAGCTAGAATGCAATGAGGAAAAAACAGAAGTAGAGTATTACTAAGATTGTTCTTATTCCTCATGTTTATCTTTGAAAATCAGAACAATTCAGATTTAACAAACATTTACTTATTTATTTATTTTGTCCACTGTATTTGTAATTTAAGTTAGAACACCCTGAGACCATGCCTATGCCCAGGAACAGACCTGCTAGTTCCATTGGATATAAAATGTACACAGATTCACAGTACTGTAAAGGAGTACAGATAAGGAAATGGCGGGAGGACAAATCTGGGTTTTTTCCTAATGCAGGGCTTCCAAATCCATTTTCCTCTGGCATCACCATTCCTGGGGTGGCAGCTGCCTCGGTAGTTTCCATTTCTAAAAGTCCAAGGAGCGCAGCAATTGGGAGATCTTCCATTACTGAGGCATCCTTAACACGCCCTCTGCATCACCAGCACAGTCCTTGGGAAATGTCTGGTCTAGCTGAACATACTCAGGGACTGTCTTTTGAAATACCTGCATGTTCTATGCATGCTTTGCTGTTTCTTGAGCCAAAAGAACTTTCAAGAAAATAAGATTCATTATGGAGTATTAGTAAACTAGTTATCTGGGCTCAGACGGGAGACTCACCTTGTCCTTCTGTATCATTAATTGTGTGAAGGACAGAAAATGTTACATTACTGTTAATGAATTTTGTCTTCAGTTGTACTGAGGGTTATTGGAAGTCCTGTCCCTGCTGTCCATGTGCAGTCATTGAAGCAGGCAGGACAGCAGAGTCATAGGCTATTAACGGACAAGGCTTTGTGCCCATCTTCTTCGGATTACTGCTATCACAGTCATCCACTCCTTTCCCATCAATATCAGTTGACCTTATACAACTGAAACAGTCCCTACATTATTTAAGGTTTTAAATTATCATAATAAAACTTTAAAGTGCACTTATGGTTCATGGAGCACGATTGCCACCAGCTCTCAAGGGCAAAGAGCCCCAACACAAGAGCCATTTTGTTGCACCAGCTGTCACCGCCTCCTGTCCCAGCCATATCACTGAGGGGACTGCTGGTGCCACCACTGTGGATGGGTCTAAAGTCAGTTGGTGTCTTCTGCTCTTCTGTTCTGGTGCTCAGGACATAAACAACTGTTCCAAAATATGAACCAGATTGCATTCACTTTTTCACTCCATTTTCCTGTGTGTAGATATCACAATTGATTAAAAATGCAGTGAGATGTTAAAGTTTTCTTTTTAATAGCTTGGAAGATAAACCTTGTCTACCTATACGTTTTGCCACCAATAATTTTGAGGGAATTCAAGTATTTTCAATTCTACGGTTTTTCTGTATTCACTCCATGCTTGTTTTGCCAGCAACAGTGCAGGGGCTGTATTTCTGCTACATTCATGAACTGAATCTGATTTCTGTTATGACTCTTGTTAGCCTGGCCATCTTGGCAGATTGATGTGTCATATTCCTTCCTTATAAATTTTTATTATATTCCAGGCAAGGAACATCATCTCTCCTGAACAGGCATTAAATTTGGATTATATAATCTCTAAGATCTTTCTAGAGGAAAAATTAAAATGTTGGTAGAAGTGATACTGTTTGCAAATAAGATGAATGGAAGACAGTACTAATGCCTTCTTTCTCTGTATGGTTTCAATAAGGTCTCTAGGGAAAGATCATAATACAATGCTGCAATGCTGATTGTGCCAACTGTTGAGAAGACAAGCACAACAGTCCGTTAGCAAACTGATATCCAGGGTCAGAAATTTTTCTTTACATCTTACCTGAAATTCCTTCTGTTTTATAATGATTTTGTCCCTTTCATTGCCATAAACTGTTCTTCTCCCATTCTACCTTTTTTATGTGGCATTTAGAAAGGTTCATTACAACTACTTTTTCAACTTCATCCTAAATGATACAGGACACCTCTCAGTATTTGGACTGTTCTTTGTAACTATTATTGCATTCCATTCATTAGTCTGTTTGTTGAGGTTTTTTTCAAATGATTTTTTCAATGCCTGTCCAAAGTTAGAAGACCAATATTTGACATGTTAATCCAGTTGAAGTATCACTAGATCATGTAAGTAGGAATTGAGTGTTTTCTGATTTGAATTTTTTGGTGGTATTTAAATAGCACAAACAGATGCTCATGCAATACCTGCATGCATCTGTCTCTCTTTCCCACTCTCTCCCTCCCACTGTCCCCCTGCCACACACTAATTTTTTTCATTTCATTTGTAAGACATTCTTCTGTTGCATTTATACAACAGTACTAGTGGAATAACAATCATTTGTTCTAAAGAAGAGAGATTAATTAAATTTCTATCAAGTCCATTGAAAAGGTAATTGGTACAGGCTGCCATAGAAATCCTTTTCCTTTACAGTTAGGAACAATGACATTTGAATAGACAGGATGACTGCTGTTACAGAAGGATTGACAAAATAGGAATGGAAGACTTCTAGTAACAAACACGAAAGAGAGTAGATCATCAAAAATCTCATTTGAGAGCCTGCATATCACTGTGTGTTTGGGGCTTCCACTTGCTGTAGCTTTTTCATTACCTGACCTTCTCAGCCAGCAATCTAACTCAGAACTGTCCTCTTAATGAGACGTATCTATAGAGGTCATTCAGTTAGCTTGTGGAAGTCTAGTTGCAAAATATTATTCAGAGCCCCATGACACAGTAAACACGAGGCAAAAGTAAAATTATGAGATGCATATCAAGTGAAAGATGTCTGAGAATGACCTACAGGTAATAGTAATCTGAGTCCTTTGTCTCAGATGAGTAGTGAAGTTGTGTATAACATCATGATTGCCGAAGTCCTGAATGTGGGTGATATTATAGTAGACAGATCTGAATTACTTATTTGGCCCTGATAGTCTTGTTCATACACAAGGAATGTGGTGTCGCACTTCCCAGGGAGTTCCACAGAGCGGCAGGAAAAAAAGCAAAAGATTCACCATTCAGTTTTTGGAAGGAAGCAACAGTAATTGGTGTTGAACCTAATTTGGAAACTTCCTTTTCAGGGAGAATATGAAGAAAGTGAGCTTTCAGGAGATTAATCACAGTCAGGGTCAACTGGTACTACAAAATTATGCAAATAAAAGGGCAAATGGGAGAGAAAAGGCTAAGAGTCTGAAATTGGAAGAGGGAAAAATCACAGATGAGTCAAAGATGGCTTCAATAAGCATAGACTCTGAATTCACCAGTGTTACAGTGATTCCCCACTGCACTTATTGTCTGAAGTGTATACAGAAGGGTTTTCCTTTCAAAAAGTGAGCATAGACCAAGGACAAAAGGAAATACTGGTCAAAGGCAAAAAGATGGAGGAAAACTGGCTTTGGAATCCTTTCTTTACAGAAGCCCTGAGAAAAGCATTCTTCTGAATTTATGTTTGAACAGTCCCAAGTTTATAGAACAGCAGAGAGGACCTTTCCCTGGGATGAAAAGCAAAATTTTCCTTTTTGTATTACCCAACTATTAAATTTATAATTTATATT
>VZRJ01012130.1:164225-174712 GCA_013397565.1 Ptilonorhynchus violaceus | reverse complement strand
GAAAGAGAAAGAAATAGAAGAGAGGTGGGGGGACAGAAAGATAGAGACAGAGACAATTACAGAAAATATCACCATTCAGTGCATCCCAATGATGTTCTGATGATCCTCTCCATCCGGTCTTCTTGGTGGTGAGGGTGGCCCCAAGAAATATAGAATCCCACGGATTAATTTACGTTCAGGCTGGGTGGGAATGTCCAGGCACCTTCGCTGGGGAGGGGGGCAGTTTGCCACTGTCCCCTGCAGCACACTCTGGATCTGTTGCATCGCTTTGCATCACATGCAGTCCTGTGGTGCAAGGCCTCTGGCGAGTACTTCGGGGGGGCTTTGACGGATTATGACACCCCCTCAGCTGCTTCTCACATGCATGTCCCATGCATGGGGCTGTCCCAGGGTTGGCGGTTTCATAGCTGAGACAGTTTGTGTAAGGGAGGATGAGTTCACCGCCTCTGACCAGAGGTTACCACATACCTGAAATCTTCTCCCCCCCACCTCGGCTGGCGGGGAAAATCTGTGCAAACCTGGCCTCAGCAAATGGGTCTGTGGGCTATGGCTTCCCACACCCCAAACCCAGCCAGAGATGATTCTCAGCACAGCTGCTGGGTTTGACTTTCATTCTTTTCCCTCAGCCTTGCTTGCTTCTCCCTCGACCTGAGATAATTGAACAATACTGTTCCCTTTATCTAATCTATGTGTCTTAACTCATAGTCCAAGGTTCCAGCCAGGCATCTCCAGGAAGGGATAAGCTTCAGTAGTTGTAGCTTCTTTATGCAGTTTTTTGCTATAATTGGCAAAACTTCATAACAATGTTTAAGGTATGAACTATTTCAGACTCTGACAAGTATTGGTAACAATTCTTCATTGCAAGTAGAAGAAAACTATGCCAACTAATTCAAAATTTTCACTTGTGTCTAAGAAAGATTTTTTTTATGACATGACCACCAGCTCTTAGATGACCAGCAAATTAAATGAGAACACTAGGTAAATGACATTCTAAAACCACTTTGGAACAGAGTGGTCATACCACACAGTTAGATATAGCTGAAATTTTGATACTGCTCATGTCTTAAATTAGAAATTATCCAAGCTCCATCTCTTAAAGCCCAGGAACTTCATGCACTTCAGGCAGCTGCCCATTTATCAAAGGCACTGTGTCAGCACTGTTTTGTTCTTTTGGGTTTTTTCCCCCAGTACATTTTAAAGAATAAATCTTATCTTTTTGCATCAATACATAACATAGTGCACCCCAGCAATAAAATAACAGTAGTACTTTTACATAAAACTTTGTGGTTCCCGTAGAAGGATTGCCCATTGAAATTCTCTATATGCATTTTAAGATTCTCTTATGTTTTCTATTTTCATATGTCTATTGCAACATTCTGTAAAAAATTTTTACTCTCCTGGATGTTCACCAATCATATAATTTCTATGATGTAGTGACTGCATATTGCACCCAGAAGAGCCAAAATGGACATGAAGAATTAAAGTGCGTACACCCAGGAGAAGCTGAGAATTATTTTGTATTTCATTCAGTGACCACAGAAATTCCTCAATTAAAGCAATAAGGCTGATGGCAGTTTGGAGCAGTTTCAGAACTGCATTTTGCCCTTGAATCAGCATCATTGTCATAGATGAGAAGGTGTAAAAGCCTTTCAGTTCTATTCTTCAGGAACTTTGTTGTTATATTTTTGTTATAATAGGGAAATAGACATCAGAACTCTGAGAGAATTGTGTACAGTTGATGTGCACCATACTTGAGTTGCTTTTCCTCAGAATGCAATTAGCTCCTAAAACTAATAGAGAAAGGCACCAAAAGGCTGGCAGTTGGGTGAACTTGGAAGGGCCTAGAGCCAGACCCTTCCTGCTGCCCCTAGGTCACTTAAAGAGAACAATCTGCCATCAGTGCTAGGAGCTGGCTAAGTGGCATCATGAAAACTCACATCTCGATCCTTAAGTGTAGCAGTGTTGCAAAAGGAGTTAAACAGCCTAGCCTTTTATGGATGGTACATAATGATCAATGTGTCATGTGGATAAAGTGATGGGATAGTGGAAGAAACAGATCCTGTTAGCTTCCACCAATCTTTAGAGGCTTTGAGAACAGCTAAAGAAGTACTGCAGGAGATGCACTTGATTATGACACTGAAATTTGTAGAGCAGCAGAAAAAAATGCCAAGGGTCTAGATATGATTGTTACTGCTGAACAGAGTCGAACACTGCACCACATTGTATATGTAACCTCTCATAATACTGAAAAACAGCACCTGGAAGCATAAATCTGTGTGCACAGTTGCACGTATTCCACTCTGTAGAATGTTATGACAAACTCTAAGGATGCAAGTGTTATCCCCTAGGCAAGTAATAAGTTGATAAGCACTAGAAGTCAGGAGATCCCTGTAATTGTTTCCAGTCCTTCATGGAACCCTTTTCATTCCCAGATCTCACAGGACCACAGGACTGGTCTCACAAGAGCATAGTGAACTACTCTGGAATTACAGTGTTATACCCAGAACCAAACCCATTTGGCCATTTGTACATATGCATTTGTACAGGCCTCTAAAGTGAACACACTTTATGTTCGGTGGCTACTGGTAAAAAATTCTGGAACACCATGTTTCATATATTAGTTTTGTTTAAATCAGACTATTTCCTTAGGTAAAACAGCTTTATATTTATTTTTAAATATACACAACAAAAAAAGATAAAGAAAATTAAGTGGAACTCAAAAGTTGCAGATGACTAATGGTGCTATCATCCAGTCTTAACAAGACTCGGGTTTGATGCATTTAATGCATTACTCCAGGTAGACAGGAGTTCTGAAGTTACAGCTGGAGAAGTTATGCGTCTTCAACTTCGCCAATACAACATATTCCACATGCAAAAATAAGTAGTTGAACACAATACAATATTAAACTGGTCAGTTGCAATCACTCCATTTTTCCACTTCTGATTTTTTTCAAGTTCTCTTGAAGGTCTGGTACCATCCTCATCCCTGTTGTGCTTTGATGCCTTTTAATATTATGTTAAACAAAATTACTAACATTAGTTTATCATCCTCCCATCCTGTCCTCTAAATAAAAAGAAAAATTGCTGCAGCGCAGCATTTCACTTTGGTAGGGTTTTGAGATCTTTGCACAAGAAAGAGTAAAAGAGAGAGAATAGATTTCATTAATTGTTTTGGAGTTTATTCTTTTGAAAGTGTATGTGATGCAAAATAGAGAAAACTGGGCAAAAAAGAGAAGAAGAGTAGGAACAGCTTCAATTTGGAGACTGTAACATAGAAAACATGGAAGGTGAATTGCAAAAGACCAGGCAACTGATTCCAAAATTTGACTTCAGTTATTAAAACCTTAACTTTGTTCTGCTAAAATGTTATGGGCAGAGAGGTAGATGAATTAACATTTTAACACCAGTTGGTGTCTCTTGTGATGATCTCACTTAAGCCTTTTCATATCACAGCCGCCTAATTGCATTGCATGCTTCAGTGGCTATAGCTGAATTAGAAAATATTTTAAAGGAAAAGTTAAGGGACTAATGAGAAATACTGCAGTTTTGAAATGCCCGGGGATGGAGGAGAATCCATCATGTCTATTCAAACTCTGTACAGTAAATGATATTAACAGTTTATCTTCTCAAACCTCTTTAAAGAATTTCAAACTTGGGGATAGACTGAGGGCAGGAAAGAACAAATAAATTAGTTGTAAAAGTTTAGTGGTAATCCAAAGTAGATGACCAAATTAATTACACTGCTTTTGTGATCTAATCTTGAGTTATGACACTGCAGGCTTTCCTTTTCGAGTAGCATATGTGCCATCTTAGTTTGAGAAATAAATTTTCTTCTGAACTGAAATTAGTGTTGTGTAGTAGTTTAGTGCTTTGTAGGTAACAGTTGTGTTAGTACATCTTCCATTAATTCTTTCAGTTATGTCCAAAAAATTGTAAAGCCGTAATGTTACTTCAAAGGGAATCTTAATTTTCAGTTGGCTTGAGAAGAAGACTACTAGCTACCAATTATATCATCAATTGCTCAGTAATGACAGCAGGATATATCTGGAGGGAAATCTATTATTATATTTCATATTTTTGTATGTGTAACAAGCTAACATGAGAAAAAAAGGAGCTTAGCAGCATAAAACACCTACTGCAAACCTGTGACTGTGGCACTTGTAGTGAATGCTACTTCAGTCTCTAAATGGAAGTGTCATTCTGAATGCAGGTCTCAGAGTACAGCAGCTTTCAAAAAAACACAAACCCCACATCCATCATCCTCAGACCATACTTGTACTTATTCAGCCATGTGTGCGTGAATGATTTGTGTGTTTTTATGGTTACTAGAAAAGCAGCACCAACATGACAATGGAAGGACAGGCTGAATCCTAGCACAGCTTGCTCACTAAGAGTATCATTCCCCAGTTTAAAAAGACAGGGGCAAAATAAATTCCATTTATTATATCTCTGTAACTCCACTGAGCATAACAGTTTGCAATGGGATTTCATTTCGAGCCAGAAGAATGCCTGTCACAGGAATTTCCTGTCATATTAACTGTAGGATCTTTATAACTGAGTACTCCAGGGAAATAACCTTGCATGATTATTAGGCCCTTTACTGAGTCAGCAAGACTGTCAGACACACAAAAAAATAAAATTAAAGCACAAGTTTTAGAATAAAATTCCATTATTTCTAGTTTTTATGAACTTTTCATTAAAAGATATGGAACTGTGGCAATACTCGTTCGCTCTCTTTTAAAAACATGATGTGAATTCTTCCAAGTTAATATATCAGGTGCAGAAGTTTCAACATTGACAGCCTTTGAAAACAGGCCTGTCCACAGAAAGCGTCATTTATTACTATCAGTGCAAATCGACTCATACAGGTAACCAAGGCAACCACCAAGTGACAGCTGAAATGCAGAGAGTAGATCTATTTCATTGCCTGGCTAAGGATGGCAGGTGGCAGAGACGCATGGGGACACAGGCTAGTGTGCTAAGCTCAGCTCATCCTAGTGGGCAGCGTGGAGGAGCGCTCGCTGCCTGCCTCAGTGTAACAGAAGGCTTCTTGAATGTCTGAGAGTGTTTTCTCTCTCTACANATCTGCTTTGAAAAATTCGTTATCCTATGTAATATCATCATATTTGCTGTCATTTGGAGTGTCTCTGCCTCAACCCAGGTCAAGGCAAACCTCTTTGAGAATAACTCAATTTTTCAGAAGTTTGTATGNAATAAATGGAGTTTCCCCACACTGACTTTTTTTATTTTTTTTTAGCATTCCCAACTGCCAGGTCACTTCGATCTAAACTATTCCCTCCTCCTTGGCCAAATTTTCTGGTTAGCCTCTACCCCGTCCTGCCTGTGCATGGTCAGAATGGCAGCTCCTTGGATAGCTCATCTCATTCCTCATGGTCACTTGCCCAGGAATCAATGAGAGGAACTATGCAACCAGCTGCCTTATAAAAGCTAATGCAGCTACTCTGTTACCAGTAACTTCCACATGAACATTTTCACACTTATTAACAGGGTTGATGTAGTTCCATGAACAAAATGTCTTCCTATTGCAAAAAGCGGTGTGAATTGTAATTCAGAGGAGTTTGGGGTTTTGCTATATAGTTCAACTTCTTGCAAACAAGTTTAAGATTGTAAATTAGGAGTTAAGAGATCTGAAACTCTCTTTTAAAGGAATTAGAATTAATTTTCCTGCATATTTATTTTCAAAAATAAGGATAAAAATAATGGATTTAAGATTCAAATCCAGACACTCTTGTAAAGATGAAGGAAAGCCCCACCCTTGTAGAAACTGTTCTTGCTTTTGAATAGATTTTGTTTTAAAAACTTGAAAACTAAAAGCAGGAGTTTGTGAAAGATCTGTAAGAGAGATACAAAACTTGTGCTGCAGTATATAAAATGTCTTTTTCTGCACTGGATTGAATATCCACCAAATACCTAATTCATGCTTTCTTTTTGCAATCGTTTGAATCTGAAATTGGCATTTGGAAGGTAGGTACACAACTGCGTTCCTGATTTTTCAGTGTGTGAAAATGGTCCTTGACCCCAGAATAACACAGGAGAATCTTCCATTAGCCAAGATTAATTTCTGAATTCAACATTACAACAGAGCACACCAAGTACCTGATTCTTCCAACACAGCCTTTTTAAGAGGTTTTTTATTTTTCTCTTCTGCCTATATTTGACAAATCCTATAANCTGGTTTTAATCCTTTCCTCCCAAAATTATCCATTCTCAGGTGTTGTCACTGCCATGATTTCCACAGCTGAGCCCACAGCAATGCTAAAGTCCTCTTTTCTACCTTTATTTTTACAGTTCTCAAGGTGAGAAGTAGAAATGATGGCCCAGATTCTGTGTCCATTCTGTTATTCATGCCTCAAACAATATCCTTAGTGCTGACAACTTCCTGTAATAGCTGTGGCATTGCTTTTTCTGTGCATTGATCTGTATTCCTTTGCCATATGAATAATTCATTAATTATCCTTATTTGCTCTACAAGCAAGAGAATCTTTACATCATGATTTCTGTATAATGTGTAGTTCTTCTGTACTCAGTCTGGTGATACACTATCCCATGGAAGGCCCCAAAATAATCAAATAGGTTATGAAATAAAATAACCTTCATTCTCCCCTCTCAGTACTGTTTGCATTTTGAATAACAATTAACAGAACTAGTAAGACATTATACGAATACTCTAGGCGCAAGTTGTCACTGCTGTTAATATACCTTCTGAAAGAGATATCAACACGTGGTTAAAGTGTGCTTGCTAAGATCCTTTTTGAGCTCAAAGATCAGTAAGTTACATTTATGTCAGATCTCTTGATTTTTCTTCCTTCGCTTTTGAAACCACTTTTTTCCTACAACATCACTCTTCTCTGAATCTAAGTATCCTGCTGGTGGTTTTGCTTTTGTATACAAAGGAATCTGATAAATGGACTCAATAAACATACACATACAAATGGATTGCAAATGTATAACAAAGACACAGCAGTGAATTATTAACTAATGTTGTTATAAACAGACAAGTTTTAGAGTCACAATGCTCATTTTCCCTGGTTACTGAGTTGTATGTGTACCAATATAACTGTCAATCTTTTAAACAATTAAAACATACTTCATGAGAAGTTTGACATAATACTGTTGCCAGGAGTTAAGTTGACCTCAGTATAATATCTGTCTCAGCATTTTCCCTACCTTCATCAATAAATCACCCTCTGTTCTTGACAATGACATAAACAGGTGGAGAAGTGTGAACAACCCAAACTTCATAAAAGCTTTAGTCAAAAAGAAAAAAAAAAGTAAACCTGTTAATGAAGACAAAATGACCAGAAATGATCCTTACTTGTCTGGTATGCCTCTGAGCAACCTGGGGTAACAGCCCTGAGCAACTCCCTTCACCTGGCTTTTTGTTTTAAAGCCAAAATGTTACAGATCTGAAAAAAGTGAAGCTATTACGTAAGTGAATATGGAAATAAATTGTCACATACTCTGATAAACCAAAGAAGACTAATTCATCACTAACATCAGAGAATCAGGAAGGCTTGTCTTTTTCCCAGAAAAATCCAGGGAAAATGGATTTTTGCAAAGAAGCAGAAGCAAATATACTGGTCTGCTACAGATATTTTCCAGAAGTGCAAATGTCAATTAGGTATTTAGAAATATCTTGAATAAGGAAAAATTTCCTGCATAGAAATAAGAGACAATAATTACTTGTCTCCACAAAAATAACAACATTCTTATAACACTGTGTTTTAATGTTTTGGTTTTGTGGCTGTTTTTTGCAGGTGTTGCTGCTTTGGATTCCAACATTTCTGGGAAGATTGGTTTGCGAGCAGTCATATATTATCTCTGCACTACAGTCATTGCTGTAATACTAGGTACTCTGTAATTCTGTGACTTTTCAAATCGTCAGCATTGCCTAATTGCAAATGTACAGCACTGTGACATTACTAATTTCCCAAGACAGGATGTGGAGAGGAGACAGGGAATCATACCAGACAACTTGACATTACTTGTAGCCAGATACAGAGAGAAGGTAGTCCTGCTGTTCACAATTGGGCTGTGTTCATATTTAATGTGAAGCCACAGCCAATTTTGATATATATTTCAGCTCAGGGAAGATTAGAGCTGTCTGCTGAGATAAACAGTGACCAGCAGTGGGAAAGCTGAATGAACATCTAAGGCCAACCTCAACTACAAAGTGAATTTCCTCAATAGCAAAATGATAGATTGTTCCTGACTCTTAGATGTGAAAAAATGTAATGTGTCACACCTGAAAGAATGACCAAAAATACTGGTTTCCTTGTCATCTCATTACCTTCCTTATAGGTTTTTTCCCCCTCTGTCACTGCCAGGCTCCAATCCTACGTCTCTGAAATCCACATCTCCTCTTACAGGAAGTTCATTCCCTAGAAGCTACACTGACATGTTCCATATCTGCTTGCAGAAATATTTTCAGCCAGCTTTCTTAATTAAGAAACTAAATAGAACCATCTATCTCATATGTCTGGGAAAATTCAGTGAATACATAAGGAGGAATATTAGTAAGACTAATATTAATGTGTAGCTAACTTTGAAATTGTCCCAACTCTGGGCGAGGTGTTAAACCAGACAATCTCCAGAGGTCCTTGCTGTTCTAAGTTGTTCTACGGTGTTAGGACATTACTTGTTTCATAGTACAGAGATATGCAAATGCAGTACTGCTTTTATTCACAGGTGTCATTAGAAAGACTTGTTCCTGGCTGGTTGAAGGGTCATCCAAATGCCTCTTTCTCCCTTCTTTCCCCCTTCACTGAAATTAAGTAGTTTCATTTGCTTTAGATTTCTTTGGACTTGTATAAGGAAAAAAATAAGAGAGAGAAAATAATATGAATTTGGAAAATAATAATAGTAAAAATACTTAAAATGAAACCACTTAAGTAAATGAAAAATTTGTCATTGATATCAAGTATTTACAGGGTCAAATCTAGAATTTCTTAAACTACAATTTTTCATTTCTGTCTTTTTCTGAAGCCCTTCTGTTATGTAACTTTATTGCTAACTGACTTTACTAAAACACCTTGTGACTTTGGGGTCACAGGACGGCTCGCTTGTACTCATATCTGAAAGCTAGTAACAAGAAGACCTGCATAAAGGAAAAGGTAAATAGCAATTCAATAGATTCACTCTGCAAGAGTTGCAGTCCATTCGTCTGAAGCCCAGCTAAAATAATTTACCCTCTTGGTGAGCTGCAGTGATGTAGTACCATACATACAAAAACAAAGCTAAAGTGCTGAAGTCTAGTGGCAAGCCCGCAAGTAGTTCCTGTATTAGGGGAATCCCCACATTTAAGGACACCACCTGCTGACTTTTCTTTTCTGAACATACCAGCATGAGCACCCAGGGAAAATGTTTGGTGAGTTGAGCTCACAAAGAATTTGGCTACACGTGATATAGTGAGGAAGAATGCACCAATGCCTCTGCTTGCACTGTGAGCTCTCTGCTTCTCCTTCCGCAGGGATTGTCCTAGTTGTGACCATTAAACCTGGAGTGACTCAAAGAGCGAGTGAGATTGACAGAGTGGGTAGTACCCCAGAAGTCAGTACTGTTGATGCCATGCTGGATCTGCTCAGGTGAGGTTTTAATTTCTAGTTTCCATATCCGTTTTGCAGAAGTTCAAACAAACACAAATAAAGTTGTGATATGTAATACAATAAAATGCTTTCTGATATTGCTTAGATGAATAAGGGGAGAGTAACTTGTATTTCAACAGATTAGACATTTTAAAATATACTCAAAGCAGTTTGTTTAAAAATTCTCTTTACACCATAGACTTTGGTTAATAAACCAGTGATGAAAAATACTTCCTTCACAGAAATTGACATGCGAGATTTATCTATTATGAGGAAAAGATCTGTAAAGGATTGGTGGATTACTGGTGGATTAGTGACTGGCAGCTTTTCTGTCATCCAGCAGAGACATCCAGCTGAAATTGCAGTGCTGTGGTTCTCCTCCTCAAGGCAGAGTGACAGATGCACTATGTAGAGATTTCTAGGGGTTCCACAGTCAAGAAGTTTGCTGCATCACCAATATCTAAGGCAACCTTATAATGTGCCTTTCCCCATCAGCATCATGGACAATGATACTTTATTGTGGTTAGAAGGAGGAAACCCCTAGAAAAGTCTGCAGAAGACATGTGCAGCTTTTCAGAGCTAATGTGTTTAAGGAATTCAAATTTAAAAACCACAAAAATGTTGGACTTCCAATAGAGGCTAGATAGTTCCATCAAAAGTGTTTCTGTTAATTATTTTTTTCTCCTGGTGTAATTAGTCTCTGGTTTGAGTCACTATTCCTGCCCACCATTTTCTTTTTGTAGAATTTTTACTTAATCTGTCATGTAAGAATCAACTGCCACATATCTAAAATGGGATTACTCAGCAATTTTAATTTTAGGAAATATGAGTGTTGTTTTCAGATGCAACTCCAGATAGACTGTTTCTTGACACTTGTAAAAT
>VZRJ01012130.1:128321-163475 GCA_013397565.1 Ptilonorhynchus violaceus | reverse complement strand
AGGTACACAACTGCGTTCCTGATTTTTCAGTGTGTGAAAATGGTCCTTGACCCCAGAATAACACAGGAGAATCTTCCATTAGCCAAGATTAATTTCTGAATTCAACATTACAACAGAGCACACCAAGTACCTGATTCTTCCAACACAGCCTTTTTAAGAGGTTTTTTATTTTTCTCTTCTGCCTATATTTGACAAATCCTATAAAAATGCTGTGTCTGGTATTCCTTATACAAATCATGGGGATGATGTATCAGGGAAAAAATACACTGGGTTTACTATCTTATGAATAGAAATGTCAAATACTGAAAAATAAGCCTGAAAGTTCAACAGCAGCAAAACAGTCATTGGGACTCTTAAACCCTTAATTTGTTTGGACTCTATATCTGCTGATGTGAAATATACTGCTTTCTACTAAAAGAAACACAATGTAGTCTGGTTTTTAAATATCAAATTTTATCATTTTGTTTATAGCTAACAACTTTTTCTAAGAATGCTATAGTATTGAAATGCTTCTATGCTTTTTAACAGGAATATGTTCCCAGAGAACCTTGTTCAGGCCTGTTTTCAACAAGTGAGTTTGAACATTCCTCTTTACTTCTGTAGTTTTCAGTGTTAATTATTTTTTTATGTCACAGAAAAGATGTCAGGCAAGACTTATTTCTGAGAAGTCCAGGAATATCTTAATCTTCTATAAAAATGTGGGGATTTAAGGCATCTTGGTTCCATTTCCATTGTGATAAACACTCTGCTATCAGCTATTAAGTCCTTAATATTCTGTTGCAAAAAGACACCGTTTAGGAGCTGGATGCAGAAACCAAGCATGAATAAGACAGGATTTTTACTTTGGGGACAATGAGAGCTAGAAGAACCATCTTATGAGGATCAATTTCCTTGTTCTTAAGGTCCCCCAGTGTCTGATGAAGTCTGTGTAAGTTAGACCTCACCCTGAAATGTCTTACATCAAATGTTCATTGCCAGACCAAATCATTTGAAGGAAAAGGCTGACAACTAGTAGAGTCTATCTCAGACATCTTTCAGGAAAAGTGAGTGTTGCAAGATGAAAGAGGAAACTGCTGTCTATATATTAGACTCATTAGTTAACCTTTCCCAGAAAGGGGTATCAGATGTGCTACTGTGCACAATCCAGTGTGTTTATAAAACTTCTCCATGTAGTTTTTCTCATGTATTACTGTCACCCAACACTAGGGGACAGACAGGCTCTTTTAGGGATCCTTGGCAGAATGATGGTGGCACTAAATTGTAATTTTATTTTCTTAAAGGAGTATTATGATTAGTGTAGCACAAAATTTATAATCAGAACAGCACAGGATTTCTGTGGCCAGAATCAGCGCGGTACAATGTTATTATAGCACCATTTAACTAAAGTTTTCTAATCACCTGGAGCCACTGCAGATTTGGTCAAATCTTAATATCTTGGTTCGATGTATCAACATAACAACCATAATTTAGGCTTGAAAAACATACAAAGGAATACAGGTTGGTCACTCAGTCCTCAGAGGAAACAGACAATGATGGAAGCATCCCTGACCACTGGGTCTCACTGTCCAGCAGCAGCTTTGGTCCAAGTTACCCATTAGGACTTGTATCTGCTCAGTTTTATGGACAGTGCACCTGGTGCTGTTACATTTCCCTGTTCTGTGACTGTGTCATCAACAGCACTTGTATGTCTGGGTGCCTGGAACATTTAAGACAAGTAAGGAGAGGAGTCAGCCTAGTGCCCAGGAATCTGGAGTAGAGAGAGGAAGAGTAAGTCTGTTTGGTTTGTCTACTTGGTGCACAGGACCTTGAAGACCTGACAATGTGAGGAAAGGGAAATAGGTGACCCATTTGATCACAAAGAATGGCTGTTTGCCTTACATAATGGCATTAGTTATCCTGACCACCTCACCAAGTTGCTGGTTATATCTGGTATATCTGCTCTAGAGACCTCTCCTGGCATGGCTGTCAGCAATTCTCTCCAGACTGTTCCAGCAAAAAGTTTTCTTGCCATTGTCAGGAACTCTAGCTCATGACCCACAAGACTGCAGCATGTCCACACGGTATCCAAGAGCCTGGGGTGTGGAATTCATGGCATATTATTTGTGAATCACTTGTTTGATTTACAGCTTCTGAGGTACAGAACCCTGATAGCTCACATGAATTGGGAAATAACATCTTTGTTTATGTTTGCTACCTTGAAGTCAGATTCATTAATTTTTCTCTTATTTTTAGCAGGCAAAAGCTATGCATTTGTCTATTCTTCAGTTTCCTCATGTTTCTAAATAACGTCTTCTCTTTTTTTTAAAACTTCTCCAGTATAAAACCAAACGTGAAAAAGTTGAAGCTAAAACTGCTGTGGATAAAAATAGCTCTATATTTCCAGAAGAACCCTCTGCAACTGCTACAACAGCAAAGGCTTCAGAGGTGAGACCTCTGTCGTTGTATTCCTTCATAATATATGAAGTAGGGAGAAAGAACGCAGACTAAATTTGGTTTAGTTCACATGGTTAGCGATGAAGAAAAGAAAGGAAATAGCACAAAGATGGATTTTAGCAAGAGCTCTGAAGTTAATAAGTAAATGCTCAGAGGTCATTGCAAGTATCTTCCAGTAAGTTTAAGAACATCACAGGAGTCCACAGGTAATTTAACAGTCCAAAGATAATAGATGAAGATCGATTAAATTTATCTGCTTATGAATTGTCAATTTTCGGGGAAATTAAACAGTCACTGTCAAAAGACTACATGTATATCATCATGAGATATTTGAGTAGCAATAACATAACTGTAAGCACTAAAGAAGAAAAGCAGTTGAAAATAATAAAAAATCTTTTTTAATGGAAAATGAAACAACATAAAGTATTTATTAATTAATAATTTGTTACGCTTAAAAAAAATTGTACAGAGACAAAAGTGAAGAAGAGATTTAACAAGCCTTTCACTAGAGGTTTGGAAAGTTTGTGGGTGTTAATGGTGTATAAAGTCTAGACTTAGTCTGGAGGAGAGGGAGAAGGGAATTCAATAGGATGTGAACACAGAACTACAAAAAGTACCACATCAATATACATTTTATTATACTCCTTCCAAATTTCATCTCAAAGTAATAAGAGCATGGGAACATGACCTATATGAAGAAACATTAAGTAAATTCTGGAACAGAATGTAGTGAAGAATTGCACCCTTTTCTTCATATGTTTATACTGTACAGAGGAATGTGTGAATACCTATTTAATAGGATTGTTATGTTATGTGCGTACAATTCTCCTATAAATTATGCAGTTTCACTGATGTCCCAGTTGTTATGCAATAGTCAATTTATCTTAAATCCAGATACAAACCCTCAAGTTTCTCAGAAATAAACACAAGGATTCTACATCCGTGTTTTATTCTCCACAGTGGGGCGTAAAGTTTGAATGTAGAGCTTATTGAAAGCATGACTGTGGATACCTAGACCTTGCCATACTTCATGTCAGAAGTCTTTAGAAAGGACAACATAAATTAAGGAATGCTTTACTTCCTGCTAGGGTTTAGTCAGATCCTTGCATGGCTTTAAAAGACAGAGTGTTCGTGTTCAGTTTAATTCATTCCTGAACTTCCAGAAAGCCAATAGAGTGACTGGGAAAGAGCTCCATGTCTTTTCAATGAAAAATCTGAATGTGTTTTCATTTGAGAACTCTTTTAAGTAAATTCATTGTTTTCAGATAGTAATTTTTTTCTCTTGATTCCAATCTATAGAACAAAACCCAAGAATATAAAATCGTGGGCATGTATTCCAACGGCATCAATGCACTGGGGTTGATTGTATTTTGCCTTGTTTTTGGAATGGTTATTGGGAAAATGGGAGAGAAAGGACAAGTGCTGTTGGATTTCTTCAATGCACTGAACGAAGCTACAATGAGAATAGTTCAAATAATTATGTGGTAAGTCCAAGGATATAGTGGCATTTTCTAACAATTTCTTTAAGTGAATTTTGTTATTGAAGAGGTAGGAGCAGACTCAGACTTCATGTTTGCTTTTACATAGTGCTTTAGAGCAAGCAAGCTTCAAAAAAACATTGGTAAAAAGTTTCTGTTCTACAGAATTTGATTCTTCTGAGGAAACTGGAGACAGAGCTTCCACTTACTATATACTAAAGAAACAGTCCTGTTGGTAGCTGCAGGAGACCTTTCCCATCTGTGTGTGATTATAGAATACAGATACTGGTCTCAACCCTGCAAACTTCCAGCCCAAAGGGAGCCTGTGGCTATGCATAAACATTTGCTGTAATAGGGTATATGCCCATACCCCTTCCCACATTCTGTGTATTCTGTGACATCAAGTCATACAATACTTGCCAGACTATACATAGAGTTTCATTTACTCTGATTTTACAATCTCTTTTCATCAACTCTGTTGTAATCTTGCTGCAAATGAATAAAGCCAGTTGTTTAACATAAGAAAAAAAATCTGCTGTTGTGTAATAGGATACCAAAATATATTTTCTATGTGTTTTAAGAAATTGCCCTGGGAGAGAACATAGTCCATTATGAGCATGCAGTATTTCTGAGAATGCATTTTTGATAGTTTTGTTGTTGTTTTCTAGGTATATGCCAACTGGTATCATGTTTTTAATTGCTGGGAAGATAATAGAAGTTGAGGACTGGGAAATTTTTCGTAAATTGGGTCTTTATATGGCTACAGTAATAAGTGGGTATGTCATTTTTTAAAGATGAAATTGTATGTGTGCAGTTTTAGAGCTCAGTTGATTACTTCTCAATTACTCACCACATCCATTCTTCTAGGTCAGAGACAAAAATTCTCATCGGTGAAAATCATGTGAGCATGTGTGAGGATGGTTTGAATGCATGTTTTGCTGGATGCATG
This sequence comes from Ptilonorhynchus violaceus, assembly GCA_013397565.1. NCBI lineage: Eukaryota > Metazoa > Chordata > Aves > Passeriformes > Ptilonorhynchidae > Ptilonorhynchus > Ptilonorhynchus violaceus. The sequence continues at coordinate 158,615 of VZRJ01012130.1, read as the reverse complement.
TTTTGTTTTAAAAAGTCACTGCCTTGCATTCTAAAAAAAACAAAACCCAAAAGCAAATGCTTTTCTTGCATTCATTGTTTCATCTTCACAGCTTGTGCTGAAACAGATCATTGCATTTTTGAGAGTAGTAATGCTTCTGTTAGATACCAGAAGAAGCTGGAAAGGGTGAGTTTATGAATTATGGCTTGTTGGGGGTTGCCAGCCTATGAATATGTTGAGAACCTCCATGGGATTTTTGGGCCCAAGATGTTGCAGCATAGACCAAACTTTCCCTGCCTAATACAAATACATAGTAAGTGTAGTGCACAATAAATGATGCCAAAGAGACTGATCCCTTCCCTCCCCAGTACAGAGCAGACAGCTGACATCAAGAGAAGCCCTGGGGATTGCACTGTTTGCTAATTACTCCTTCAAGGTAAGGGTAGAGGGTGAAGCTGCAAAAAGAGAAGTTGCAATCTGAAAAACGTAGCCAAGCATCAGAACTATTTTTCAATTCTGTTTTCTTTACCTTAGTCTGTGTAGAACAGTCTGGGTGGAAGAGGTTACACCTGCACAACATGGAGCCTTTCAGCAGCGGAACTTGAGAATAATTTAACTGCTCCAAATGATGGGTTATAACACCAGCTCATTATATATATCTGAAGACTATCCTACAAAGGACCCTTTTGACAGATAAATGGATATTACAGTCCCAATAAGTTAAATGAATTTAAATTTCTATTTCCAATTCAGCGAAGCATAGCCTTCTAGGCTGTCTTGGTTCATTACCTTAGCATCCACTCCTACAATGCCTTCAGTGTACTAAGGATTTATATATGTTTTGTCTAGAGGCTAGATTCAAAGTTGTTCAAGAATTTCTTTCCCCACATTTCATGCATTTGCATGCTCTTCTTCAAACATCATTCACACACTTTCTGACAGCCAAGCAGAGAGAAGGGTAATATATTACTCTTAAATGCAAACTACTTTATAAATAGTCAGGAAGGATCTCTGGGTTTTTTGCATTAATCTATGCTAGATAAGCACATTTATTTCAAAGTTGTTGTTTTGTTTTTTGCATAAGCCAGTATGTTTGGACTAGCTATTTGAAAATCACAGATAAAATTACTTTCTAAATAAAAATTACAGCTCCAGAAATAGCACAGATTCATTACTTTTTCAAACTGTTACAGAAATGAGTGCAGTTATGTTCATCTAATGCATTATGCATTTTTTGTGAGTATTTGTTTGCATTTGGAAAATGCCACGTTTTTAAAGATTGCAAAAGTTGATATTTACCAAGACTGTGAATCAAGACTAATATTTTCTAAACAGCTTATAAATGAGACCCCGACTACAAGTTAGATAGAAGTCATTGACAGAATGACAGTGTGTAACTTCTACAGGTTTTATATGTTATTAACTCCAGTTAACTCAGAGGAGGAATACATTGGATGGATTATTACAGCCTTTTGACTTCAGTTTTACATCAGATAGCAAGTTTTACAGTTTGAGATGTCATAGCAAGTTTTATGACTATTTACCTATTGGTTACGGGTTATTATCTGTACTGTGACAAGGCATGTCTTGCTTAAGATGTGTGTGAAGACACAGTGTCTTCTCTAAAGTATTTTGATTGCAAAGTAAACTGCCACCGCATAGTCTCCCGTTTAGCTGGTAACCACGGGTTTGACAGGAACAACAATTTTAAGTCGATTCCCAGGTGCCATCAAAAAAAGTGTTTGAAGTGAGGGTGCCCACCTTCATATCCTTGGAGAGAAAAAGACTGTTCCACCCAACATGACACCATTTTCCCTGATGGGTGCTCAGGTAGATCTCTGCAGCATTTCTGCCTCCTGCAGTGTAACCTCCCATGGGTGCTGCTCAAGGTGTCAGGGAGAAGGGCTGACAGCAGCACATTCTCTGCAAAACTGACCGTCAGGGAGAGCATGCTGTAATCAGATCACAGGAGCAGATATGAGAACGTACACCCAAGGCCATAGGCTGCAGGGAAAAGGCGCTTGTTCTACATTTTTCAGCCTGCAAGAATATCTTTTTTTTCTCACCTCTCAGGAAAAAGCAGAAATGTTGCTCTTTGTTTTGATTTCTTAAAAAATGCTGTTCCCACCATCTTTTTGGTTTTCATTCGTATGTTCTTGACCTTGCCTGTTTGTAGTGTATTCTGTTCATCAGCCTTTTCTGTAACTGTTTATCATCCTCTCTTTAAGCTTGATCCTGAGAATAATGGGTTATCTTAAACATTTCTTGTATTCCTTATCAAGAAAATTGTGCAAGAGCATGAGGGCTGGTGTGTCTTATCCTCCTCTTTCTTTCCTTTAACCTCCCTATCCAGCTCACATTCTTCTTAACTTTATTATTTGTGACCTTTCATAGCCTCAGCCCTACCAGCACTCATCCACCATTGTCTGCAGCTCATCTCAGTCTCTGTGTCTCATTCAGGTCTCCATGAGGGAACAGACCTCCCCCAGTGGTTTTGGTCCAGTTTACCACTAAGTATCACAAGCCCCTCAAGTGTAATGGTTGCAGAGCCAGGATGAGGACATATTAGAAGTTACAGCAGAGGAAAGCCGAAGTAGGGGCTGTAATTTAAGTGCCAGAGGGAACTCAGGCTGAAGGGGGGGAAAAAAAAGGAAGCTGCAGCAAGCAGACTCTCCTTGCCTGTGTCTTTGTCTCTTCTGAAAGCAGCAAGGCAGCATCATGCCTATAAGGGATATTCCTATAAGGAATGACAGCTTGGGATTCTGAGGGACAAGATTCTTCCTATCTTAAAAATGAATGCTATTAGAATTTCTGTTTTCAGTTACCAATTATGATTTTTGGTATAAAAATTTCTGCTGCTAGCTGAGAATTGCATTTTATGCATGAAAATAAATACTACTTCAAATTTGTTTCATGAGAATCAGTAGTAGCAAATATGCACAAATACTTTATTTTGAATAATGTCATGTTCATGCTGCTACTAAAAAGGTGCAGATCTAAATTTTTCAAATAACTAAGTCAGTCTGCTTTTAGACTTAGACGTACTTAAAATGTTTACTCTCATTAACATTTTATTAAGACAACAAATGGCACCCATCCCACTTTATATTTTTTTCTATATATTCTGCAGAATTCAGTTTGTTCTCAGGCACTGTTGTATAAATTGTTAGGTTCCTTTCCAGAGTTATTTACAAAATTTTATCAATACATGTTGCATGCTGTTATTTACATTCCACTAAATAAATCATATGTTCTCATACAGAATGAAAATATTAATGTCTGTTACCTTTAAAAGCATAATTTTTCCAAGGAAACAAATATGTAGGTTTTGTGGGTGATTTTTGATGCTGTTGTGGATTTCTGTACTGTGACTACTGCAATCTTAATTGTCTGGTTTTGGCAGAACAAATGGTACCATGATTTATTGCTATCTTTATCAGCTGCTCTGAAATAATAAAGCACTATTACAACACAGGAATGTGCACATGAACATGTTGTGAGGACATAATAAAAATTTCAAGGTCATACATGACGCCAGTTCTTGGATTTATGTTTCTAGGTTACGTGATAATTTCTTTTCACAAAAAGCTGATATTACTGTAATTGCTTGCAGCCTTCAAACATAGCAAATATTTCATAGACCCTTCACATACATTTCATTTCAAACATACTTACAGCGGTCTATTTACCTCTAATCTTAATGCCCACCAGCTCTGCATTCATATGCATTCTGGTTAATGCACAGTGTTCAAAATTAATGCACAAGTTCAAGGTTGAATTTTTCTGTGAGACCTATACAAATATCCAGGCAAATACCTCTAAGCTGCTAAAGTCAAGAGTGCAAGTTGATCTCCTGTGAGTCAAAACACAATTTTAAAAATTAATAGTTTTGAAAGATAGTATTTAACGATCTTACAACATTGAAAATGCCGAGACTACATATACCTCATGAATACAGTCTGAAATCCCTCACTGCATTTTAATTGTAGACTTGAACTTACACAGTTCTCCTCAAAGTAGATGTGGATTTTTCTGTAGGTCCATATTTGAAGTTTCTGCAGAAAGATGTTAATTTCAGCTGTCCCTGACTGGAAAGCATATTTACCTTTATTTCTGAAACATGTTCTGCAACAAGGACAGTTAAATTTAGAATAATAATTTTATTTGATTTTCTTATATGCTTCTAGTTTGGATTGTAAGGATTTTGCAGAAGAGTGGAGTGTTTTAATGTTATTTCAAATCACCCCCTGCACATCAGTTTGAATATTATTTGTTAGCTTAGGCTTCTCATTTTCCACAGTTTAAAATTATTCCCAATAAATTAGTTAATTCTTGTTATGCTTAGGAAAGAGAGACAATTCATACATAGTCTCTCTCTCCTTTCCAAAAGGAAGTGTAGAACAGCATTAGTCTGCTTTTTATTAACTTGTCATTCTCTCTAAGTTTTGCACATAAGTGTCACTAAAGTCACCTTTAGTGTTTCTTAAGTGTACTTGAGGACAGTACTGGATACCTATTATCACCATCTTAGTAAAGCAAGACAATGAGATGGGTTCATTTGTTTAACTAGTCCATTTTATTTTGCAGACTTGCAATCCATTCCGGTGTAATTCTGCCACTGATATACTTAATAATAGTAAGGAAAAATCCTTTTCGGTTTGCCTTGGGGATGGCTCAGGCGCTTTTGACAGCCCTCATGATTTCTTCCAGGTAAGCAAAAGAAACATCTCCTCTGTAAAGTACCTGGTAATAATTACATGGCTTGTGCTCTGATTTCATTGCTGTTTTGTTACAAGCCCTTGTATCAGCTGGACAGTTCTCAGTCCCCTGGAGGCTGAAATATTGCTTTCATCATTTTTTCTGTGGTACCCAAAGGGCACTATTGCACTATTGCATGCAGAGTGCATTGGCCTTACACCAAACAAGAGTCTGTCTCTCCCAGGAGGACGCGGTTCTTTGCCATTCAGTCCATTAGTCACAGACTTGATAGAGTTTAAGCTGTTGCACAGCTTTTGTGACTACATATACCATGGCAATTTTACCATGTAATTTTGAGAACAACTAACATTTAGCTATTTCTTCCAATAATTAGAAGGTATAATAAAAGTTGCTTGGCTTTTTCATGGTGCAGCCTCCCTTCCTGCCTTAGATCTCTGTTTAAGTCATAGAGCAGATAATGCTCTGAGGAAAAGGAAATATAAGGGAGAAGGTGCATTGTTGCCTGCACTTACTTTGTGTGTTTCATTATGTGCCAGTTCAGCAACTCTGCCTGTCACTTTCCGCTGTGCAGAAGAAAAAAACTTGATTGACAAAAGAATCACCAGGTTCGTTCTTCCAGTTGGAGCTACCATCAACATGGATGGCACAGCTCTTTACGAAGCAGTAGCAGCCGTATTTATTGCACAGCTGAATGACCTAGAACTGGATATTGGCCAAATAGTTACCATTAGGTAAGACTAAAGCCATCACATGCATTTTGTGGGAAGGGAGCTTTTTTGTAAATGGTACTTTAACTTTGGATACCCTGTGGGAAAGTTTAAACTACCATTCACAGCACAGGAAATAACAAACATTCTCATTTCTTGATCCCAAGTCCTAGCCAGTGCAACCTGATGAGAAGGTAGGATGGGCCAGGATATACAGCTGGTATACAGCATTGTTTTGGAAATTGCCATTATTCTTCCCTGCAAACACTTGCAAACCCAACACAGCCTCTACCTCTGCTGTGTCCAGTTTGCTTGTTAGACATGTGTTGCCTGTTATTCTGCAGTGTAACCATAATAGTATCAGTACATGACTTGCCCTATGAGCTTGACACTAGACTTTGAGTAAGTACTATTCAGGAGGAAAACTGAAATATTTAGGCTTCCTTCTTGCAGTGAAATTACTGTCTGTGCCAGCAAACAGAGTTTCTGTGGGCAACATATCTTCTGAATGCCTTTTCTGGTCTTTATTTGTGATTTAGTGTCACAGCTACGGCAGCCAGCATTGGGGCTGCAGGCGTGCCCCAAGCCGGACTTGTCACCATGGTGATTGTGCTGAGTGCTGTCGGCCTGCCTGCCGAGGATGTGACTCTGATCATTGCAGTTGACTGGCTTCTGTAAGTTTAAGGCAATTCACATTTAACTATTTTTCCTTTTTTTTTTTTTTTTCCCTGATGTTTACATAAGTTGTCTGTACAAGTTCCAATCATTTTCTTGAAGGATTTCTGGCAGCAACCTATGTATTTCACAGATATATTTAATTCATTTGATTGTATAATTTGATATTATGTAGAGAGGAAGGCCAGTCTCCAGAAAATCAGGGCTGTTGGACGGATCCAAGAATCTATTCAATTTATCTATAAGCATAAGGAACCATTTCCATCCACAAGTACATTCTCCCAATCAGCTCTCTGCAACAGGGTCTAATAGTTTTGTTTGCTGTGCTCCACAGTCATTTTTTTTTCTCCAGCTCTCTTCTATTCCTAGTGGGCATTTAATTTTTTTAAGGATAGTGTAGATCAGTACAAACCACTGGCTCAGAGCAGGTATCTAAAGAGTCTAAGAACAGAACAAATGTATATTGATTCTTTATCCAAAGTACTCTCCCAGCCTCCTGCAAATTGCAGCTCACAAATTTCGCGAGTTAGAGGTGGTTTTTGTCTTCTTCCATGAATGCCTCATTGCTTTGGGATCCATGTTTCCACAAGTCCTGGGGAGATTAATGCCACATCTTAAAGATGTGTTGTGCAGAGACATAATTGAATTTTTTTTGTTTTAATCTATGTCCTAATAATTTCTTTTGATGCCCTCCACTTCTTTTATGGGTTTGAGAGAGAGAGAAAGAGAACAGTAACCCCCTATTTCTCATAGCAATCATGACTTTATGGAGCTGATCTTTACTCCACTTTGAAGGTTCACAGTTTATGTGATTTTTAGATACAATATTAGTACGTGGAAGGTACTTGTTCCACCATGAAGCATGCAAATAACTCAAGATGTTTCTAGTTCTAATTGAGACATTTTTCAGACTGAAATATGTTGCTGTGTAAAGTAAATTAAAGATTAATTTAATATACCAGGGATCATTGCTAGTGCATTTTGCACCTCAGGAGATGGAATGCACATCGTGATGGCACGTAGGTTATTAACATTTTCACCTTTTGTACTTATTGCCTAAAACGTGTAATTTTGCAAACTATTTGCTGGTAGTGGCTCATTAACAACCCACTGGTTAATTCTGAACTTAACAAGATTTTATTACATAGGCTCGAGGAGTATTTCCACATATTAAATTAAGAATAAAAATTTAATAGAATACTACTATTATAAGAGAGGAGTTTCCAGTGCTGTTGATATCCTCACTTGTCACACTGATACTATGAGAATTCTACTTTACTGTTCTCTCTTCCTTTCCCTACCATATACTTTTGTTCCACATGGAAAACTTTTTTAGCACTGAATTCAGCAGTTCTAGAAGTATTGCAAAATATTGTGAATATATCCACCTCAAGGTGTCTGCATGGAAAGAGAAACTTCTCCCACAGAGCCTTTGCAGTGCTGTGTAGCTGAAAAGAAAAACAGGGAAGCATGGCCTTCCACTGTCCATACCTTACTTCTATGCCAATTTTCAAACTTTGTTATATTGCACAGGTTTGTCGCTCCTCTGCCAAGTAGTGGCAGATTTTTAAGGCCTGCATGTCACATTTCTGTTTAGAGAAAAATCATTAGTGCAGAAGTATTATATTCCTTTAAGTGACTTGTTTAGTAACACTTTGTACTTCAGCCCTTTAACAAGGAGAAACTAGCAGAAGATAGGCTTTTCCCTTTCCCAGGGTTTGGACCAGAATACTGAAGGTACTGGGCTAGGTGCTCCTCTGACTGAGGACACGACTGTTAGAATGACAAAAGGTACAATGCAGACTCTGCTGCTGCACCCCACAGTCTCTCATCACAAAGAGAACCAGTGGCGTAGCATACTTCAGGGCCTCAGAGGTGATCTTTCCAACATTTTGTTAGGCTGTGCCACAGCAGTGGAGTTACTGCTCTAACAGACAAGTGACATGACTTGCAGTTTTGCATGTCCTGTACAAAGCCATTTGTCATGAAAATTACTCCAGGCTTCTTCAAATACATGTGGGGAAAATTCTGTTTCTTGTTTTACAAGACTTTTTTCTTTTAATTGAAGAATTACCTCAAGTCTGCACTGGGAAGAAAATAGCACTGCATGAGCTAGAGTAGCTTACTTTTACCAAAATGGTTTTCTAAATAACATGCTGAATGGTTTGTCTGAATATTTTTGTTCCATAGGGATCGATTCAGAACAATGGTGAATGTCTTGGGTGACGCCTTTGGTACAGGAGTAGTGGAGAAGCTCTCTATAAAGGAGCTGGAGCAGATGGATGTCACCTCTGAAGTCAACATAGTCAATCCTTTCGCCTTGGAAACAGGAATACTTGATAATGATGAAACAGAGGCCAAGAAATCTTACATCAATGGAGGCTTTGCGGTAGATAAATCTGACACCATATCCTTCACACAAACATCCCAGTTCTAAAGCCAGTAGCTTTCAGATAAAACAGGAGCACTAAGGGACATGGCCATATGCAATATCTCAAAAAGCTTAAAGGATAATTGAGAATGAATTACATCTCACTTACATTTGATTTACTACACAGACTGATTCTCCTTACCGGTTCTGCCCCTTCTCATCTCCTTCAACAGTTTGAACTCACCATTGTTAGTCCTTACTGATAGGTTGAAGAAAACTACAGTTGTAAGATACTATTTTATTTTTTTTTAGAATAGACACTATTGCTGAGGCTATGAAATGCCTCTCTGGAATCAGCATGCTCATAAATGGGTCATTAGCTGGGACAGCCAAATGTGTTTTACTCAGGAGTAGCACAGCATTTCACATATTACCACATCACAAAGCACCTGTATGAAATCCCGTTTTACATCCTTGCCTTCTAAACAGGTTGCACTGTACTTGACAACTCCTGTAACTTGATCATTTGCCAAAACGCTAATTACTGCAGCTGAGGGGATACTACTTGCGTGATTCAGGAAAAAACAGACCAGAAGGGCCTTGTAATAAGTACATCTTACTGTGAATAGGGTTTAGTTTTTCTTTAATTGTGAAATAATTAGGCATGGGCAAATTTCCAGTATTTATGTAGCTAAGTTTCCCCATGCCTTTCATGTGAATGCCAGCTACTGGGATTGGCCTTCAGATGTGAAATAAATTGCTGTGAGTTTGCTCTTCTTGAAGAGCTTTTGTAAACTGGTACTTTATCTGTTTAGGTCAACTTGAATGGCCTCCTGGTACATTTCCATCAGAGACAGAAATAAGTCCATTTTCTGTTGTCCACCTTTGATTCTAACAAAATATTAGTCAGCCCAGAAGTAGGCAGAGATTATGAAGACAGAAGTGCAGAGTGCAAATTCTAAATGTTTCTTCCTTGGAATAAAAACAGATATATTATCAAGAATATAGGAATGATACCTTTTTCCTAGAAAGAAGCCACTCTCACTAAACTTCAACATGGACTGGTTGTTTTTTTGGCTCCTTGGTTTAGTTTGCCAGTTGAACATGCAAGTTTATAGCTGCAACACCACGACAGTGCCAACATGTCAGCTAAACTGTATCTTATGAATCATTTCTGGACCTAGAAAATCATGTCCTCAGGTGGCTTGCTATAGGATAAGCACCACCGAGAACTTCCTCATTAAAAATCTCCATTTTCTATAACATTTTATACAAGATTTCCATGGTGCAAAAATCACTCTCTCAAGGGAGGAGCTGCTGTAACAATTTTTTTTTTGCCTTGCATAATGAAGTAGTTAGCCATTTTATATGTAAAGTAAACTGAAATTCATATACAGTTCTTTGTGAGTAAGCTTGTGGTAAGCATAAAATCACACGTATGCTAACAAAAACGCCTCCAGGTACCTGCAGTGTTATATACTCAATTCAATCCTACACTTTTGTATTTAAAGAGACCAGAAGTGTGCCAAAGAGAACTGATTAAGAAGAAAATATTTACTGTAGATTTTGATAAATTGCACCTTAAATTAATGAGACATAATACTGTATTTAAATTTAACATCATAAACTATATGAAAATGTTAATCTAAGTATTGGTAAATTTATACAAAATAAAGAAAATGTACAGATTGAGTAAATCAATCTTTTACCTTTGCAGAAACAGTATGAGACAGTCTTTATTTGTGCAGCTTTGCTTAGGGGAGGAAAAAGCCTACCAGTTTCCATGACTAGCCTATAACCTATGCCTTGTCTTTAACTAGCTTTTTAAGTCACCCTTTTATGATCATCTTATTATGTAGTTACCCTGTTGATGATGTACTGTGAAAGTGTTCCTAACGTTATAAATAAATAATTTCTCTCTTTACTCTTGTTTTAGCCTGCTACCCTCTCCTCACTGTAGAGTATCGAGTTCCTCTAGCTATTACAAGAAAACCAAACCCCACTGAATTCAGGATTCATGTTATGATCTCTAGTGACTTAGCTGTAGCTTTGGCAAAAATTATGCCCTTCTTCCAAAGAAATGAATGCTTAAGAGCAGAGTTCTGAGATTGCAAGAAAGCCCTTTAAAAAGCTACAGATAATCTGGATTGGGAGCATGCTATTAAACACACGCTAAGCAGGGGATTGTTTATCTATTATTTATTTATCTGAATCACATTCAGCTGAGCAGGGGTTAATGGTGCTGTTTTGCCATCGACTCACAACCAAGAGACAAAACCATATACTGAAGGTCCTATTAAGTCCCAGGATGCTTTTCTTTACACAGTATTCCACGTATGTACCTTCTATAAATGTGGAAACACCCTCCTTGAGCAATGTGTCCTCTTCTCCATAGTCTTCTGGTCTGGAAGTTTTGGAGAGCGGTGGAGAGTCTCCTGTTAGACAAGCACCCGCAGATTTTGGCCCTTTACACCATGTTGTTATGTTCTTGTAGGGGATTTGGGCTGCAGAAGCTATCATAGGATTGGACTATGCATTTTGAACAGCGTTTGTGGCTTTACTTCATGGAGGACCAGGTTACCCACACCCTCATTCCTGCTGGAATACTCAGGGACTTTTAGTTGACTCTTAACTCTGAACAAAGGAAGCACTTGCACATAAACATACACAGGTCTGTCAACATGCACAGGTTAGATATATCAGCTCCACAAGGTCTTAAATTGCATAAAAACCATCATGACATGTGCAGTTCTCTTGTTCTTTAATGCTCCCTAATATGAACAGAAACTGCCCAGTGGTGCATGGGCAAGGAGGAGGCAGCCAGTGGACCACCAGGCTGGGACACCACGGGGTCCATGCCCTGGTCCTGCCACCACCACGCAAACCCCTTTTGCACTACTTGCTCCTCACAGGTCAAGGCCCTTAAGGTGCCCAGTGACCCATATGACCTTCCCCAGGTCCATGGGAATGCTTAGCCCCATCTCAGGGTGCTGCCTCTAGCTGGAGACCTCTAGCAGGGATGGGGACATCCTGGGGACAAGGACCTCTGAGAGCTGGTATAGGATCCTGTGAGGTCAGGGACCTGCAGACACTCAGAGGACATGCCATTGAGGGTCATGAGTGGGTGACATCCCCACACTGAGATGGCCCTGTCCCCAGCTCCATGACCTTCTACTTCCCCCACATGCAGCTGCTCTATCAGGACCAAGGTCAGGGTGTTAGAATCACAGACAGGTTTCTCACAGGAGGAGAGGCGATATATTTAAAATTTGAGATGTAAATCGTCATTATTTCAAAATAGATCTTAGACACAGCTGCCTTCCCAGTGCATGTTAGCAGTGACACAGGGACTACTGGGAGCCCTGGGACTGAATGTACTGGAAGCACTAGGATGGGGGAGCTGGGCTGGCTGTGCTTGGTGTAAGGCGGCTTGGGAGGGCATTCTCATTGCACGTTGTCAGTGGGCACTGGTAGCACAGAGATGGATGATACTGGGAGTCCTAGTGTAGGAGTACTGGGAGCACTGGGCTGAGGGTACTGGGACCACTGGGCAGTACTGGGATGGGAGGCACTGGGGGCAATAGGCGCAGTGTGTTTTGGGGTGTGGTTTGGGGGCTGGATGTGCTAGGGCGGGCTGTTTTGGGGGAGTATTTGGGGCCCATGGTGGGTGATTGGGGGCCATGGACTGGTTTGGGGGACTATTTTGAGGTTTCAAGGGTCATGGGGCAAAGGCTGCCCCACAAAGCAACTGCCCCCCCACTATGTCCAAGCAGTGGAGGTGAAGGAGGTTTGGGGGGTCAACATGCTGCTGCAGTGGGACCCCCCACTCCAAAGGCACCAGCTACACCATGCAGAAGGTGATGGGGAAAGTCCCACCCACTGCACCCCCAGAACCCCCAGCTGATGCCTGGGTCCTCTCCTGGTTGTGAGGGGACAGCCTGGATGCTGGTGTCCCCTTCCGGCACTGCGGAGAACCCCAGACATGTCGGTCTCCTCCCGGTTGTGGGGGGCCACCCAGACATCTGTGTCCCATCCTGGTCCTGGGGGGCCACCTGGGCATCTGGGTCCCATCAAGAGACCATCCAGATATCTGGGTCCCCTCAGGGTTGTTGAGGGCACACCAAAATCTGGATCCTTTTGTGGACCTGCCCAGATATGTGTCCCCTCCTGGCTGTGGACACCTGTGTTTTGGGATGCCACCTGTGCTCCATCTTTGAGAGCCCAAAGAAGGGGGAGCAGCTGCAGACAACACCAGCTCTCTTTGCTGCCCCCATATCCAGCTGGCTGTGTCTTTCCAGCATTTTGAGACTGTCCAGGGGGTCCCCACTCAGGCCATGCGTCCATGGGAGTGTGCCCCCAGGCCTGCCACTGAAGCCACCCCAGCTCCAGGAGCATGATGGCTGCTCAGCCCCCAATTCCTGACACACCGGTTGCTCGCAGTACCACGGGCAGCTGCATCACCGCCCTCAACTGTGCTATTCAGGGGCAAACCGGGGGGGGCGACACTTGAGGGCACGGAGGGGATTGGGGTGCCCCTAATACTGTCGCCCCCAGCCCAAGGTGGAATGTGGATGAAGATCAAGGGGAGCGAGGGAATTCTGAGGTGCCTAACCACATGTTTCTCCCGTCCAAGGTGTGGCGGCTGAAGAACCAGGGGCCATTAGGAGGGAGGACTCCTACACCGAGGGGATCCTGACCCACCACAGCTGCAAACGCGGGACTCGATGATCTGTAAAAAGTCCCTTCCAATCCGATCTCTTCCATGACTCTGTGGCAACCGGCTGCCAGGGCCAGGTGTTACCTGGCAACAAGAGCCACCACAAACACAGGCACGCGCGGCCGGGGCTCAGAAAGCCAGAGGAGGGGGAGAAAGGAGCTGCTGGCTGCCCACATTCCTAAGTGCCAGCTTCCCTCCGAGCACGAAGTCTCCCAGCCCCCAGGACAGGTGCTGTGTTTTCGTGCAGGGCAGGAGCCATGGCCTCAGGCAGCCTGTTACAGCTGCTGGATGAGGCCATCGGGACGCCTGAGGTCAATGTCAACTTAGAGGCGCTCCGCAAACTGCTGAAGCTCATGTTGGGACACCTGAGCCTGCTGGGCCTGCCGAACGTGTTCTCCGAGGAGGGGGCCCAGAAGGGCGTGCCCGTCCCGGCCGCGCCCCGCCCGGGGGAGAGCCATCCCGCTGGATCACAGCCCGGCCTGGCAGAGGAGGAGGGCAGGACCGGGGCACGGGGCACGGGGCAGCGGCCCCAGGAGCCAGGGCAGCAGCCGCCCGGGAAGGACCAGCTGCAGGGGACCGGGAGCGGGCCCCCAGTCACCTCCGTGGCTGCCGACATGGGACAGACGGAGAAGACCGAAGCCAAAGAGGGGGGCATCTCCGAGGTAGAGGCTCTTCCCAGCCCCCTGGGTGCTCCCAGCCAGATGCCCCCTCCTCTGGGGTCCGTGCCCTTATTTCAAGGTTTGGTTGAAAGCCAAGCTCCCAGCAGCATGTTGGGTTTCACTGTGGGAGAGGGAGGGAGACTTGGGGAGAAAATGTGGGGCTGAAACACTGCTCTGGGTGCTTTGGGTCCTCCCCACGCTGGGTCTTTTCCTGGTGACCCAGATGTACCACAGGCACCCCAGGACAGGGGTGTGAGTCTCTGGGGAGCTGCTTGCCTGAGGCTCACCCCACCACCCATGTCTCCTACGTCACGGCTCTCTCCCAGAAACCCCGTGAGAAGATGGCTGAGATGAAGGCTGTGCAGTCCAGCATGGGAGAGGACATCCAGAGAATCAAGGAGGGGCTTGACCAGGTGAGCTGTCACCATCAGCAAGTCATGGGTCTGAGACAGCAGCCAGTGACCTTGTCTCTGCATGTCGGAGGTTCAGCTGCATCCGGCCATGCCAGATGAATGGAGAGTGCTGCCCACAGTGCCTGGCTATCTGGCTGGGCCAGACCCTCCACTGTCCCTCACAGACCATGGCGTGAGTGAGGGTCCTGCAGGTTCCCAGGGACTGTGCCCTGGGGTTCATCCCCCCCAACCCCCTCTCCTAGGCCACGAATCTCTGCAAGGATCTCCGTGAGGAGGTCAATGAGGTGAAAGCCACACAGTCCCACATGGGAGAAGGTATCCGGATGATCCAGGAAGCGCTTAGCCAGGTGAGCTGCTGCCAGTGCCCTTGGGAGGGAACTGGGCCCTCATCCCCTCCTTGCCTCTCAACACCTTACCCTGCCACCCCTGCCCTGTGACCCTGGGTGTCACCCAGGTGAAGGGCACCAGGAGGAAAGAGGTGGAAAGAGTGTTCCATGAGGGGAGTGTGGAAGCTCAGCCTCGCCCACTAGGACCCCCCCACCTCTCCCTGTGGGTCAGCCTGGTGATAGAGGTCACTGCCTGCCTCAGCCAAAGGGATGCTGAGGCACTTTGAACTAAATGGCCCTCAAAATAGGGCACATGGGTTCTGGGAAGGAAAGAAGGTAAAGATCTGCCAGTGCAGGGCAGCCACAGCCTGCCCAGGGTGCCCCTGGCTTGAGTCCAAGCTCAGTTGTGGATGCTCCCGGGTCCTGACTGCTGTCCCTCTTCTTGTCCAACTCCAGGGGAAGCTCCAGGATGCTGCTGGCCAGCCACTGGTCCTCCGTGACCAGTCTGCCCCTGCCAAGCCCCACACTTCGGACATGGACAAGCTGGGGTGGTGCCCTGCTACCCAGAGCACCACCCCAGGGATACAGACAGGGATCCCCAGTGCCCAAAGTGGCACCACTGGGACACAGCCTGGATCCCAAGCAGCCCCAGCCATGGAGAGCATCACCAGAGACCTGCCTGAGCTCCAGGGCCAGGTGTCCTCCCTGCAGAACCTGGCCAGGGACCTGCAGGGCGAAAAGGAGAAGGTGAGCCCATGGCAGTCCCTAAGGGGCCTGCAGGGATGCCAGGGGGAGTTGGCAGGGAAGAGGCAGGCAAAGGAGAACATAGGGTCCCTGCCCTGACTCTGCCACCACCACCCTTCCCAGATCAGACAGTTGGAGGATGCTCTTGGAAAGCTGGGTGTGACTGTAGACGAGTGCAAAGTGGATAGCACCAACCAGATCCCCCTACAGCTGGAGTAAGAGCGTGGGAGAGGATTTCGTATCCCACGGGGCTGCACGGGAGTCGGGGGGGGGGGGGGCAGCTGGCGGTCCAGGAACATCTGGTTTGGGGAGGAAAGCTCACCTCTCAAGTGGTCTTGTGGAGGCTCAGCCTGCCTATGCCCTCATCTTGTTGGCCAGTTCTGCATTGCAGGAGATTAAGCAGGAGCAGAAGGAGTTGAGAGAGGAGCAGAATATCACCAAGGCCACACTGAAGCAGCTGGTCACAGCTGACCAGCTTCAGGAGCAGGTGAGGTTTGGGGGGAGGAGCACTGCAACTGTTGTCCTGAATGGCAGGGTGCTCTTTGTGGGGTTTCTGGCCACATTCCCTGCCCAGCTGGGACCATCCAGCCCCCATAGCACCTGTTGGCTGCATCCATCCCGTCTCAGTCAATTCCTTCCCTCCTTTCTGCAGCTGAATGAGCTGAGGGTGATGATGGGGATTGTGGGGCAGGAGCAGGCAGAGTCCCAGGCAGTGTGCCCTGACCGCAGCTCAGACACCAAACTTGTGAGGAAGCTCCTACACCACTTTGAGAAGCTCCAGGAGCAGGTGGACTCCCTGATGCCACAGCACGTGCAGAGGTCACTGCCACAGAAGACTCAGGTGGGCAGATGGCAGCATGGGGGGCTTGAGAGGGTGTGTCTGGACCCGTTGTCTGGTTGTGCTCACTGTAAGGTAGAGCAGCCCCTCGCTATCCCCCCAGTTTGATTTGGATAAGTTGGCAGTATGGCAGGAAATTAAAGCCGTGATACAATGTCCTGCTGGCACTGGGGGCTCATGGCTGCTGGCCAAGTAACCCAGATCTGTCGCTGAGGGGCAGCCAGACACCCCTTGCATGGCACTATCTTGTCATCTTCCTCTCTGGAGCAGGGTGAGGAGCTGCTGAAGAGCATCCAGGCCACCATTGTGCGGGTGGAAGGGGACTGTGAGCAGCTCAGCTATGTCACGGGGAGCCTCCGGGACGACCATCGTCAGCATCAGAAAGATATCGAGGTCGGTGGCTGAACCCTCACAGGGTCAGAGTATCCTCCAGGCACACCCATGCTGGGGACTGCCAGAGGTCTGATCCCCTGCCCAGCTACTCGCAGCCCTCTATGGGTTCAAAGGGCCTTTCCCAAAGTTTTTTGGATAGCAGGGAGTGTGGGGTGCTTGGCTGGCCAAAACACAGCTCTGACCCTGCTGTGGTGCCATGGGATGCTTTCTGTATTGGAAGGTTCTTTTCCGGTCCCTGGAGGGTCTTGAGAAGAAAGCAGACAAGGAGGACCTGCTGCTGCTGGTATAGTCTTGAGGGGTCTGTCTCCAGCCCAGGGGGTCTGTCTCCAGCCCAGAGGCTCTTGGGCAGGGTGGCAAATGCCCTTTGTCCTTTGGGTGCTCAGTGGCAAAACTGGCCTGGGTGTGGAAGGGTGTGAGTACTTCCAGACTGGCTGCAGATCCCTTGCCAGTTCCCTCTGTCTCCCCCACTAAGACCCTTCAGCTGGTGGGATTGACCCCATGGGGGTGATGCGGCAACCGGGACACACAGCCCTGAAAAAGGCACGATGGCCCTGCAGGAACGTTTCTACCTCTGTCCCCAACATGTGTTAGCCCTGTCTCTTGTACCTCTGCCCTGTCCCCACTGCTCTCCTGCCTTTCCTCCCTGCTAGAAAGTGGACAAAGCTGCACTGGGCAGCAAAGTCAGTTGCACGCAGTTTGATGCGAGCATGGAGCATCTGGAGGAGAGGATGCGGGAGCTGCTGAGACGGGTGTCAGGCCAGGAGCAGCGCTGGAAGGAGGCACAGCAGCAGCTCAGAGACGCACTGGACTCCAAGGTGAGGGGTGCCTTATCCTCAGTGCGCAAAACTGGCTCCCTGGGGGCTTTGCAGCCTGAGGCAGCATCCCTCTGAGGTTTCCCCCCCAGCTTTTCCCTTGGAACTACCATGTGTCATCCTGGGGCCGCTGGTTGAGGATGTGGATCTGTCCACAGCTGGACCGCCTGGAGCTGGGACCTTTCCAGAAGCAGCTGGAGGACACCTGGGGGAGGATTATCAAGGACCTCAAGGAGGAGTTATCAGTAGAGGTTGACGACGCTGCTGGAATTAAGCAGTGAGTGCAATGGGATGGTATTGGCTTTGGTCGCAGCACTGGCCTTGTTCCCTCCTGCATGGTACCCTGTGTGGTACCCGGCTTCAGACCAACGTAGCCAACAAACCGCAGGGATGCTGAAAAAGCAGCTGCACCTTCCTCACCCATCAGCAGCAGGTTCCCCACATCAAAGGAGGCACAAGAATGGGCATCTGCAGAACGGAGCCGTCCAAACCAAAAGTGGGGCATGGATGCAGAGGTGCAAGGATGGAGGACAGCATTCCCTGCGCAGGGGTGCAACACATGATTCCACAGGCCTCAGTCATGACCTGCCCTCCTTGGCAAGGCACAGGGGGGTTGTGAGCACTGACAAGGCAATGACACGGGGGCAAGGGCTGGTTTGGATGGCAGCATGTGTGCCTCTGCCCCTCCCCTCACATCCCTGCCTGCCCTGGGCAGCCATGGGCCACTGCCACAGTTCAGCCACTTGCCAAGGCGAGCTTTTCTCCTTGCCCCTTGGATAGAGGGGAAACCAGACTCAACACCCTGCAGTTCCCCCTGCAAACGTGGAGACTCCCTGCAGCAACATGCCTGGCACCTGTTGCTGCCTGTGAGCTGCTGGCTGTGTGCAGGCAGCACTGCGGCCCTGCCAGGAGTTCACTCAGCCCTTTCCCCCTTAGGCAGCTGCTGGTCCCTTACAAGTGCCTGTCCTGTGACCGGTACCTCAACATGCAGGTGCCTGGCCCGTGAGTAGCACCGGCACCGGTATATTGGGGGGCTGTGTGGGAGTGACGGGGTGGATGGGTGCTGGCGATGTCCTGCTGTCTCAGGCACAGGGGTAGAGTGTCTGTCTGGAGGGTCTGACTCTGATGAGCCCCCTCGGAAGCCATGTCTGTCAGACAGAGAGTGGGAACCCCTCCAGGAACTCCTCCCAGGGGAGGGATGTTGTGGGGTACAAGCCTATGGGTTTTCGTGTTCTAGCCCAAGCTGGGGTGGCTCATTTGTGCCCTGTCACCCACCCACGGCTCATGCCCTCCCCAGGCACATTGACACACTCCCGCTGTATCCACCACTGCCCAGCAGCCACGCTGTATACCCCACTACTGTCATCACAGAGGAGGAGCAAGTGCAGCAGCATGCTCACAGGTAGGGGACATGAGCACAGATGACTGCATCAGCTGGGGACATGGGGACCCATTGCTGGCCCCTGGGGTGCAGGATAGCCCTGCCTTGGCAAGGGAGATCTCTTCACTGAGTGGGAATAGAGCGGGTAGGGGCATGGGCAGGGCAGGGGAGCAGAGGGAGCCACAGAGGCCCAGCTGTACTTGTCCCAGGTCTCTGGGCTTTTACAGCCCCTACTGCACTGCTCCATCAAACCCTAGTCCCAGTGGCACTGGAGCCACATGTCACCAGTTGTATCTGGTCTCAACCTGACCTCAGGCTTGGTGGAAAGTCAGTTCAGCACAGTGGGACAGGCATGGGTTTCCTGCAGCAGTTGTAGGGGAGTCAGGAGGGACATGCCTCAGTGGGGAGCACCTTCTGCCCCGCTCCCTGCCACAGTGGGATGAAGCCCACAGTACCACAGTGCTGGACGATGAGCATTCCTGTGCCGTGTCTCTCAGGAAGCTGGTCAGTGGCAAGTTCCGCTTCAAGTCTCAGAGCTGCAGGGGCCAGGACATGTCCAATGCACAGCTCAATGATGTTCTGTGGCTCTCCAAAAAGGTAGGGATGGTGAAGGGAGGAATGACAGGGAGGAACAAGGCTGGGAGAGGGATGCTGAGCATCTGGGGGGAACCCTGCCTCCGTTTCCTAGGGGAGAGGTGGAAAGGGAGGGTTACTTGGGGATGCTGAATTGGGCCCCACATTGCAGCCAGCCACTCTCTCCTTCCCAGCCCAGCGTGACCGAGCTGCTGAGCACAGATGGCTGCAACCGGGGCCAGGAGGTGGCAAAGAGGGCACAAGATGAGCTGGGTATGGCCTATCAGGACGCTGGTGGTGGGGGGAAAGAGCACCAGCTGTTTGCTGGTGGTTGGGGAGGAGGGCTCTGTCTGCACGCCCAGGCAGGTGCAAGGAGGGTCTGGGGTCTGGGGCAGGCTGAGGAGGGGTGGAAGCAGGATGGAGGGGGAGGACTGGCAGATGGGACAACCAGTCCTTGGGAGTGTTCAGGCTGGGACACAGTGTGGAGATGGCCCTGGCCAGTGTGGGACAACAGCCCATATGTTGGAGGGCAGGGGTCAGCACTCTGTCCCGGAGGGTCTCTGGCCATGCAGGCCATGCAGGCCATGCAGCCCTGGGCTGCGGGGGGCTCACCCCTGTCCTTTGCCCCCAGGCTCCACCACCTTACTAAAGCAGCGGCCAGCTTCAGACCCCAGCTACTGATCCCAGGCACTGCAGCATTTGCTGCAAATCCAGTCCCTCCATCACCCAGGTAGCTGGCTGGGACTGGGTGCTTGGAGCCCTCTGTGAAGAAAAGACTGGGACAGCTGCCCAAAGAAAAGGGATTTCTTTTCAAGTTAATAAAACAATTGTAACCTCCTGTGTTTGGGATTTTCTAAGCAAGATTAATTTCAAAACTAACCCCCTGCTTCAGAGCTGCCATGCTAAAGCTGGCCAGGTACCACAAGGAAAGGCGAAGTTTCAGTGTGGGCAGGAGCAGGATAGCATGGGGCGAGCCACTAGACTGGGTCGTGTGGGTATACTGGAGGTGTCCCCAAGCCAGGTGGAGAGGCTGGGTTTGCCCCCAGCCCATGGGCTGTGGGGGTGCAAGAGGTGGAGTCCCTGGGGTGCTGGTTGCCCCCCATCCATACTGCCGGTGCCCCTGAGCTGAACTGTTTTTTGGCAGGACTGCAGCAGCACCATGCAATTTGGTGGGATTTGGGGTGAGCCCGAGCAGCACCACCTCCTCTCCCGCATCAGGCCCAGGGTGGGATTCAACATCATCATCATCAGGCCCTGGGAACATAGCAAACCTGTGGGACCCTTGCAGGGGATGCTCAGCTCACTGTGGAAGGTGCAGCAGTGACTCCACTGTCACCGCTGTCCTCATCATCCATGCTATCCACTGTTCCTGGTGACTGTTAGGTGACAGTGGTGTCCCATAGATCCCTGGTGTCCCATAGGTGACAGTGACCATGCAGCAGCTGCAGGAGTTTCTACATCACCAGTCTCTCCCAAGGTCGAGGCCCTTGAGATGTCCAGTGACTTCATCCTCACCTGCTTCACATTCCCAGGCCCTGTGGGGACCCCCCAACCTCGCCCTGGGGTGTTGCTCCCAGGTGGGACTCTCCAGGGGGATGGGGACTTCCAGGGGTGGGGACATTCAGGGTGGTTGATCTGTGGGGAGAGGGATGTCAGGGGTGTTGGGAATCTTAGAAGGCTGGGGACAACCATATGGGTTTTGAGACAGCTATGGGGACAGGGACCTCTGGGGCTGATTTGAGAGTCTGGGAAACACCAGGGCATCAGGGGACATGCAGGGATGCAGGTCACAGGTGGGTGTTTGGGTGCACAGGACCTTGACTGTCCCGCCAAGCCCATGGTGCTCAGCACACAGCAGGCTCAGCCGGGGACACTCACAGGAGACAGGGCCATGCCTCTCTCCTCACAGCCCCGCATGCTGGTGACCACTCGCAGCCTAGTGAGCATGGGGTGATGGTGGATGAGTGAGGGGTCCTCAGGAACCAAAATGTGTCCCCGTAGGGGGTCTTTTTCCACATGGTACTGGGCAGGTGTCCCTGGGCATGATCCAGGCAGTCACCTCTGCGGGCACTGTCCACCCCAAGACCATTCAGACAGCAAGATGGGGAGCCATAGTGAAGAGGGGCAGAACTAGTGATACTGGGGGGCTGAAGGTGGTGGAGGAGGATGGGGACATCTTACCCTGTCTGCAGGAAGTCAGGATGCTTAGGATCTGAGGTGCCTGAGAGCACACAGCTGGATGCCTGGTGCCAAGTGCTGGGGGTGGGTCCAAGACTGTCTGGTAGGTCCAGACCTACTTTTGGAAGACAGTGGATATTTACTCCAGAACTTCACTTCATCTGGGACATTTGCTGGGACATTTGCAGGCAGCAGCATTTCCAGCACTAATCTGGTCCTTTCTCTGTCTGGCTCCTCCTGTATCAGATACAGCTGACTTTACAGCAGTGTTTTTTCCCCCAAGTTCATTTAAACCCATTGCCTCCAGAACTCTGAAAACTTCATTATTTACTGAATTTGCATCAGCCAAAATGTTAGTCATCAAAACCTCTTCTTCTCCACACTTAACAGTTCTCCTTTCCATGGATGAGCCCTGAGCAGCCAGGGGCTCTGTGTGGGATGACACCCCCTCTCGATGAAGTGCTGGCTACGGGGCACCTCCATGAGGGAGGACAGACTTGTCAGCACTCATCCGCTACTTGTGTCTCGTGGGAAGGCTACTGCAGCATCTCTAAGTGTGGGGATGTGGGGGCAGGCTCCCTGGCCCTCCCTGGACTCCTAGCAGGATCATCCTGGTTTCTCCAGATCCCCAGGACGGTTGCACTGGTGAATGTGAGGCTGGCTGGAAACCTGTGGGCAGAGGTTGGGGGCCACAGCAGGAGTTGGAAAGGAGGTGTGGGAGTAGGATAAGGCATGGTGCCATGGCCCTAGGGGGTCCCTCATTTCCACTCTGGGTGAGTGAGCTGGAGCACCTCCTGGTAGGCTGGGAGCCAGAGTGCTGCTTCCTGAACTCTTCTCCCAGGACGTTGCATTTACTGCTTGAATCTGATCTTTACAGTGGGCTTGGACCTGCTTTAAACTGTTGTCTTCCTGCTTCTTGGCATCACGATTTTATGGCCAGCAACATCAATCACTGCTGGTCACACATAGGTGCCAGTATAAAGCAGCTCATTCTTCTCCTGGACTTGCTGTTGAGAGCAGAGACATGAGTGTGGTGAACCCTGATCCTGCCCCTGACCCAGAAAACATGTGCAGGTGGAGCAGAGGGTCATGGAGCTGGGGAGGGGCCCACCTCAACAGGGGCATGTCACCCACCCCTGGCCTGCAACCTTGCATGTCATCTGAGAGCCCTGGAGGTTCCTGACCTCCCTGGGTCCCCAACCTGCCCCAGAAGTCCCCATGGCCCTGAGTCCTTAAGCCTCCATCCCAGGCATCTTTGTCCTCACAGATCAACCCCCCTGCATATCCCCACCCCTGGCAGTCCCCATCCCCCTGGAGGGTCCCACCTGGGGGCAGCACTGCAGTGTGGCTCAAAAACACCTTGTTTAAGACACCAGTCCCAGGTTATGAGTGACACAATAAATCACAGCTCAACTAGTTTATTTAATCGAAGTTCAGTCTATCACAATTTCACCCTTTTCATAATTTTTTTGGAGTTTGGCATGTTTTCATGTGGGGGATTTGGGTGAGCAGTGAAGCACTGCTCACTCATCACAGTTCCATGGGGAAAATTCCTCCAGGGGGGAAATTAAGGCCTACAGCATGGATCCGAGCAGAGCGGTTATTTTACAGTTTAAAAGGCAAGAACTAAAAATCACCCAAAATTCACACTTCTTTTGCTCAACCCAGCTATTCATGCCACTGAGGCCCTATACTGCACTGTAGGGTCTCCTTCCCTGTATTCAGCTGTTAAAAAAGCTATTTAACTCAAAAAAGTTCCCCCTCTGAACGGGATTTTGGGCAATGAAGGGGCTTGGAGAGAAAAACGTCCTGTTTGGTTTCATTTGGGGGAGAAAAAGCCTCTTCTCAGAGCAGGGAAAGTTATGAAATGGAAGAAATTAAATTAAATGATGACATTTTATCCCAATAAATTGGGTAAGAAGAAGGGGAAAAGCCCGTGGAGGGGGAACTGGGCAAACTGGTGATGCTTGAAGGAACTTACACCCCCTTCAAGGAGGATTTGGGTTAATTCTGGGAGAGCTTAGGGATAGTTTTGGAGCTGTTTCTTCTCTACCTCCACTGCTGAAAACACCGAATCTTCTTATTTTCACTTAAAAGAAGACAGACTTCACAAAAACAAAGGGGTTGGGGGTTTATCAGCACTTTCTCCTCAAGGCAGCAATGCAGAGCCCACCTTTTCTTAACCAGTTCCTTTCTAATTTGGGGATTTCTTCCCTGTGGGCACTGCTTTGAGGTGGAAAATCCCCATTTCCCACTGTGCTAGCTGCTCCCTTGGGGAAAAGGCCCAAAATGAAGCAAAACTCCACAAAATCAGAGGATTAAAAACACTGACACGCCCCTGGTTTGCACTGGAGCTGCATTTTGTGTCTTCTGGATATAACAAGCTGCTGATTTCAAAAAGTGCCTTTTGAGCTCCGTTTTTATAAGCACTCACCAACATCCACAAATTATTAATGTGAACAGCTGTAAACCTGTCCCCAAAATCCACCTTTTTTTCACTTAAAATGGACTCCATTGAGGAGCAGAGGAGGCTTAATGTCCCCACCCTTGTAGAGCACCTGCAGTCCTCATTCACATTTGCCACTCCATGCCCGCCACACTTCCCTCAGATGCACAGTTCCTGCTTGGTCTGATCCTGATGTGTTAGTGGGAGGGGCAGTGTGGAGGGAAGCAAGAGGCGATGGCTAAAACCCTCCCAGGAACGCTCGTTCTCCAGCCCCAAATCCCCAAAAAATGCATCTGCCTCCCACCCTGGGCTCCAGCCTTGTGGAAAAAGCTTCAACTCTTGTGGAAAACAACCCCTTCAGCTACTCCCCACAGCCTCTTTTGTGGGCTGGCACAAGGTGTGCCCTGACTCAGGAGGGTTTCAGGGCCCCTGGGCCCGCGTGGGAGGGCTGTGAGGCACCTCTGCTGCCTCTGCTCGAGGAAACGGGGTTGTGCACCCTCCACACCCAACCACTTGCCCTCCCAATTGCTGATGAGATGCTGGTGAGCTGCCCTTGAGTGCAAAGAGGCTGATTTCCTCCCCACCCCAGTGCTGGAGAGCCAGACCTGGGCCTGTTCAGCTACACAGAAAGGCAGATTTTTTTGTTGTTTATGCTTCGTGTTTTTTCTATGAACTTTCAAATTAAATATCCATAAAGCTTTTCAGATGAAAAGTGGATCAAATGAGGGTATGAACTGGAAGCTCATCTGCTGGAGCAGGATGCTACAAAGAAGCACTTTGATTTACACACTGCTGCACCCTGTCTTTCAAGGAAAGACTAACCGCACCGTGAACCAGAGAAACAACTAATTAAACAACTGAGCAGGGCTGTAATTTGGGTTTAGCAGGGACCTGTGGTTTGTCAGGGCCCTTATTGAAAATCAGGGCCCTGAAGATACAAGTTGATGCCTTTCCTGGTGGTTCCTCTTCTTCCTCAGTCCAATGTGCAGAGTGCCGGTGGATGGGGAGTACAGTCTGACAGCAGACGTGGAGTGACTGGGGCTGCAAGAGGCAGAGACCTGCCCAGTCCTGCCTGTGCTTGCTGATAACAGCACTTTATTACATTATAATTTTCTGTTGCTTCAAGATACTGGTTCGTTTATTTTTTTCCCCTTCTATTTACTTGTAAGCAGTGAAATGGGGGATGAAATCCTGTCTGTGGCCTCTCTCCCTGTTCACATCCTGACAGTGAATACAAAACCATGAGAAGGCCCCAGCCTGAGTGCTCCTGAGAGACAGGAAACCTGGTTTTAGCCCACTTCCCCTAAATTCTCTACAAATCCTAAGAAGAAAAGTTTCCACTTGCAAAACCTTATTATGACGCATCTAGCAGCGGCAGCAAAGCTCACTTTCTTCCTCAAGGTAAGTTTTTAAAAATCTTTTAGGGAGGTTCTCTGTGTTTTTCTGGTCTACATTTCCACTGACAGCTGAGGAACAAAAAGTATCTCCGTTTTCCCACTGAGGAGCAAAAGGGTGGAATGTGATTAATACTGTTAAATTAAGCATTATAAGGAAAATGAAATGGGTCTGGGGCGGAGTGGGGCTGTTTATTGAGTGGAGTGTTTATTGGGGTGGTGGGAGTGTCTGTGCTTGGGACGTTCATGGTGTGTTTCTGGGGGACTCAAGGGCAGAGGGTGAGCAGAGCCGGCCCCTCTCCCAGCCAGAGCAGTGGCCGGAGTCGTTCACCTGCAAAAGTGGCCGGGGGAAAGGCAAAGATTTCAGTCTGGCTGTCAGCATCACGGAAAGCCACTCGCCCGCCAGCATAATCCAGAGCCACCTCGATGCGTCGGAGTGTGTGGCTGTGGGGCAGAGATGTGGGGCTGGGCCAGGTGAGAGCCTGCAGCTGCCCCAACCACTGCCCCACAGCCCAAACCCCACGTTCAGGGCTGAGACCGAAGCAGCCCTTACGGGACATGAATTCCCGAGCCACCCCCAGCGCCCAGTCGGGACCAGGACAAACCTCCACAGCCCAGCAATGCCGGCCCCCCACAAAGCCCTGCCGGCCCAAAACACAGCGGAGAGACTCAAAACGCTCCTCCATTCCTGAGGGCAGAGGAGCTGGGGGTGATTCCCGGTGGCCTGCGGTCCGGCCATCTGCTGACACCAGGATTTGGGGGTGAGCTGTGGCTGGATCCAGGGTCACAGTTGCTGGTGGGGAGAGCGATGTTGGTGGGGCTCTATGCACTGGGGCATCAGCTCCAGGTGCTGCAGCTGAGCTTCCACTCTGGACGCTGAAACTGTGCATCAGCCCCAGGCACTGAACCCAAATGTCATCCCTGAAGCCGGACTCACCTCTCTGGTATCCCCCTGAGTCTTCCTCCAGAGAGCACTCCAAGATGTCTGGAAATAGAAGATAACCCCAGAGATTTTTACCTTTGGGTCTGGTCTTGGGCCTGCCCCATATCCACTCATTTCCCCTTGCACAGAGAAGGCAAGACTACCTGAGGTGGGCAACACAACCTCCTTCATTTGTGGCATCACCTGCCTCCAAATTAGTATTCTAATTTGGGTGCTAATTAACTACCAACAGCCTTCTCTACCTCCTACCTCCAGTTTCCCATCCCTTAAGGCTAATTGGGAGTAAATCCCTGATTTTCTTTTAATTAGAGTATTTCTGATGCTTTCACTTTCCAGCCAAATTTGCCAACCCTGGGGTCCTCTGCCCTCCCAGCTCTCTCCCAGGTTCCCATTTCTGCTTAATAAATTCCCTTTTTCTGCCCATTTTTACCCTTCAAGCACCTTTAAATTGCGTCACTGCCTCTGCCAGCAGGTTGGTTTTTCGGGTAAAATCCTCAAGCTCTGCTTCCAGCTCTGGCATCAACAGCAGTGATGGCTGCACCTTCCTCTCTGTGCACCTCAAGGGGAGCAAATTGAGGTGTTTAATGCCAAGAAATCCCCAAATTTTTTTTCCCCATTGCCAGAAAACCACAGGGACATTTCTACTTCCCTGAGCAAGGCTTCAGCTCCTGCAAGATATGATGGGAGATTCCCCCATCATCACCAGATTCTGGATTAACCATCAACCCCCTCCAGCTCCGAAGCAAAAATCCCAGAGAAAAAGAATGCAGGGTGAGAAGAAGATCCCCAAAATGGAAGATTTGGGGCCAAAGCTGGTGTTCCCAGTGCTGCTCTTTGGCTCCAATACCTGCGCAAGGTGGTTTGTGCATCCTGGAGAGGAAGGCAGAAAGATGCTTAGGCCTGCCTTCCTGTGAATAAAAGCCAAAAGGGGGAAACAAGGATTTTGGGGAAAAGTTTTGGCTCACCCGTAGCAGATCACCATCTGGCTGCTGGCACTTGGCCTGGAGCTCAGCACGGCACTGCCGGATCCAGGTCACCTCAGCAGCTTCACCACGCTGCTGTTCCTCCAACCTCCAGCACAGGCGATGGAAACAGGAAAGGAACCGCGACTCTTGGTCACTCAGCACCCAGCGGAGCCCTTTCAGCATTGCCTGCAGCTTCTGCTTCTCACCACTGACTCGAGTCTGGGACATGAAGGAGAAGGAGGAAGATACTGGAGGGGGAGTGAGGCAGTTTTGCCCGCATGGTGCACCCAAATGGCAGCAGCACCCACCAGCATCTCCTGTCTTGTCTCCTTTGCTGTCTCAGTCAGCCCAGCACGTCGCTCGTCCTCCTCTTGCAGGGTTTTTAGTGAAGCTTCAAACTGCTCCTGCAACCGGGAAAAAGGGTTTTGAACTCCTGGAGAAGGGGAGACAGCGTGGGGGGGGGCGGGACTGCGACCCCTAAAGCATCTGGGATATGACCAGGGCAGGCGGCTTCATCCTCATCCTCCTCTGCAGCTGCACTGAAGCAGATATGTACATGCATAGCCATGTCATAATTAATTTTATTATTATGCTGTAGGTACACCTTCACCTTACCCGTATAGATATGTAAACACACGGTGGTAAGTCGGCACTACAGGTCTCTCAGACAGGCTGGGAAATCTCATCTTTCTAAGTTATCTTGTAAAAGAGTTGCCACCAGATCCTAAAAAGTCCTCACCACTCTTCAGTTTCCATCCCCCTTCCCCGTCTCCTTGCATCCCCAGCCAAGTCCGAACCCCCTTTGGGGACCCCTATGTCCCTTCCGCTCCCGGAACCGGAACAGGAACCGGAACCCTCCACAGCGCAAGCGCTGGGTGACAGCAAGAGCTTGAAATCATTTAAGAGTTTTGGTCCCAAAAGTACCACCCGCTATACTGTTTCATGCTTAATCCTCAGCAAATTGCAGCATTTCAGCTCAATTTTGACTTTCAGATGCTAGCAGTGCTTTTTTTTTTCCTCCCGAAAAAAATGGGGAACAGCTTTGCCCCACCTCAAAATACGTATTTTGGGGGCTGAGTTTTAAGGGAAATTGGGGTTTTAGCATCGCTCAGTCAGGGAGAGAGCGCCTGAGACGGGGATGTGCTCACCCTGTACCAGCGAGCGGCCTCTTCGAGCGGCACGGCGGGGTCCGGGCGCTGTTCGGCGCAGGCGGTGCAGACGAGGGCTCCATCCCGGTGACAGAAGAGAGTGAGGGGCTGGTGGTGGCTGTGGCACAGCTCCTGCGCCGGCGGCGGGGCCAGCTCCTGCACGGCCGCCACCACGTTGGCCAGCTGCCGGTTGGGGCGGAAACCGCCGTGCGGGAACGGCACCCGGCACTGCGGGCAGGGACCGCCGCCCGCCGCGCACCGCGACAGGCAGCGGCGGCAAAAGTTGTGGCCACAGTTGAGGATCATGACAGGATCCTGGAAGAAATCCAAGCAGACAGCGCAGGTGGTTTCCTCCTGGAGGTATCTGATGGCATTTCCCGTGGCCATAGTTGTTTACAAGACGCACTCGGGGAAGTGCGCAGCGAGAGAGGCCTGGCCAGGCTGCTCCTAGAAGCGGCGGCGGGACGCTCATGTCGGCGTCCGGAACCTCCCGAGCAAAGGCAGCCCCGAGCAGGTCCGGCATTCCCACTGCCCCAGTCATGAGACAGCCGCCCGGGACAACGCTAGAGAGGATTTAAGGACAGAAGGGAAAACAGGCAGCGGCAGCTGGGGCTTAGGAAGGACGCGTTATTTACAAGGCGAATTTTTGCCACTCCGGCTGCACCGGGGGAAGCAAAGTGCGGCCAGAAGGGGGCTCTAGGAGACAAGGATTAAAGCAGGAATGTGGCAAGTGAGCACCGTTCCATGGAGTTCATGTACATACGAGCTGGGGGCGAAGGGTGTGGAAGTGAAATGAAACCCACCGATGTTCCTCAGCACCCAGACTGGATGGGAAAAATAAGAAGCAAAGAGGAAAAAAGAAAAAAAACAAACCTAGGAGATGTAGGATCTGTGGTGGGAGGCGGTGTTACAGCAGAAATTCCAGAAGCGAAAAGTGTTCATGAAGTTTTATAGTGAAATTAGTTCATGAAACTGAACCAAACGAGGGTCTTCGAGCAGAAAGTTTCACTTTTATAGAATAATCAAAGTATGTTAGGTATGGTGTAATATATATAAATGTAATTTTTAATATATTCATTGTATTTTGGGTAAAATAATGTTCTTAATTATGTTTCTATATATCTTATATTTTATATAATAAAATTTGCAAGCTTTATTATAGCATTATAAAAATAAAACATAAAAATAATTTTAAAAATACGAATCAGGAGTTATTATAATTATGAATAAGGCTCATAAAACAGTAAAATAAGTTCGATATTCCCAAACAGCTGTAGAAACTGACGCCCAAAATTGATTAGTTTTGGCTTTTTCACGGGAAAAAATAGAGAGAAATTATGCAAACAAACAAACAAACAAACAAAAAACCAAACAGATAAAAAAACCACCCACAGCAAAAAAAAACCCACCAAAACGAAAAACGCACTGGGCATTCGTGACGCCTGGAAAATTGCTTTAGTTAACAGCAGACCAACTTCATGCTTAATTAATTCTTAATTATTTCAGGCACTTATGGTTCCAGCCTACACCAGGTTTCTGCAGCAGCAGCAGAAGTCAGGGCTGTGCTAGATATAAATTTTTTCCCAGAAATTGTCTCATCGGGCGGTGAAGGGGCTACACGAAGGGGCGGGCGAGGCGAGGCGGCAGAAAAAGAGCTGCCCCGGGGGGTTGCCGCTGCCTTGGGTGGCTGTGGTAGTGCGGTGTCACCGGTGCGGGCTGCTCCCCGGCGTGGCCGCTGCCTGGGGCTCAAAGAGCTGCACTGCGGGACGGGCGAGGCGGCGATGGAAGAACCGAACTGAGCCGTGGCCGGTGCCCGGAGTCACAAAAGCTGCACCGAGGCCGAGACGGCGTTAAAAGGGCCGCACGGAGGGGCTGGTGCGGTGGGAGCCGCCCTGGCCGCCGCCCGACTCTAA